>RQOL01000658.1:2730352-3330352 GCA_013076295.1 Sanderia malayensis | reverse complement strand
ATGCTGAATCGATGGAAACAATAAAGGATTTTTTGCCTGTTTATTGGCCTGGCTGCGAAAGCCCTTACGTTTTGCTCACATCTCGAAATCGAGATTGGGGCCACAATGTGGCGGAGTTAGAGCTGGACATGCTGAGCAGAAACGAAGCAATCGAATTTATCTGCAAATGCTTACGAGACTCGAATGGAAACGAGGTTGCCGAAGTCAGCGCTGGAAAGCTGGCTGACAAACTGCACTGTTTTCCTCTTGCTTTACAACAAGCTGTTTCGTACATCAAGAAGTATAAAAAGAGGACAAAGTTTGAAATCGACCATTATCTTGCTGCCTTTGACAAAAAAACCAAAGAACTCTTGAATTTTCGCATTCCTTACGGGCCTTATGAAAAGACTGTTTTCATAACGTGGAATATCACATTCGATAAAATTAGAGAATCCAATAAGTTGGCAATTGATATCCTCGGCATGATGGCTTACATGCATGCAGACGATATCCCCCGCAGCACTTTTATAAAATTGGCTAAAGATGACGAAGATGCATTGTGGGAAGCATTGGAGCTTCTCGAACAGTACTCGCTGATAAAGAAGAGGTCGAATCTTGAGCCCGAACGAGGCTGTGACGTCAACAAGGAATGCGAGGAAACTGAACACGAGATGTACAGCATTCATCGTTTGGTAAGTCTGTTAATCTGTAATAATGGACAAATGTATTTGGGACACTTGAAGAAGTGCGGAACAGTCCTATCTTTCGTGTAAACATGATTTGCTGTGGGCGCTATCTATCTCCATTTTCTCCCTAAAAATTGTTCCTTCCAACTCTTGCTGTCACCATGTAAATGGAATTTTCTTGACATTTGATATGCTTTTTTCAAGAAACAACATTGTTAGGTGGGGGGGGGTAAAGGATGCGTGAAAACCGCGCAAAAGTCGCAAGTTTCTTAGAACATCTTTCCGCTATCATAATTACTAATATTACCTGTGTATAAGAAATTAGTTTACATCTAAAGAATATAGATTGGTTACTCAACAGGACCACATTGGCATCTACTGTGTATGCTTTCACTCTAAATTGTTATGGATAGTTTTACCAGGTCTTTTTTTTATTCCACGCCTCTTGATTAAGCCTGCCATGAAGGTACTGGGAAATAAGCGACAAGTACTAAAAGCAAATCAGTATTGTTTTATTGTTTTATTTCAGGTTCAGGATGTGGTGAGACTGCGAAACACCCAACCCGACAGCCACGACCATGATGAGTATCTGGACAAAGTTCTTGAACAGATGAAAACATACGTGAGAGGAGAACTTGGTCACACGCACAACGACCGGAAATTCGTCTACCACGCAATGATGGCAGTGGAACACTGCTGTGGTAGCGAAAAGAACTATGCATTGCTCGAGAAGTATTGCTATGTGCCTGTGAAAGTCGTGGACGCATTGCTGTGTCGTGCTCAGTATGAAGAGGCGTTTGATTTTGCCACCAAACAGCACGACTTTGCTCTCATACATCTCGGAGAGCATCACCATGCCACCCTTGCTTTGCAGTACAACATGGCGAGAACACTGCATAGGTTAGGCGAAGACGACAAGTCTTTGAAAGAGTTTGATGCCGCAATTAAAAACTTTGAGAAGTCCCTAGGTTCTCTTCATGCTGATACCCTCGTCACTAGGATGGACCTGGCGTTTTGTTACGTCGATCTGAACGAACCACGCAAGGCTCTGGAGTTGTTCGAGGATATTTACGAGAAGCAAAAAAGCGCGGAGAAAAGTGAACAAGTGGACAGCTTAATACTTTATCCGTATCGAGATAGTTTATCGGTGCTTAACGGAATCGGGCATTGTCAGATGCTGCTTAAGGATTACCATAAAGCTGAGAATTATTTTCAAGAAGTTTACGACAAGCGGGGAACTCGGGACGGTGAGAAACACCCGATTACGCTATACATCGGGAATAAGCTCGGTGAAGCTTATATTAAACAGCGTAAATTCGACGAAGGTTTGGGGATTTTGAGACATATCTATAAGGCCCAGGTTGAGTCCAAAGAGATTGGTGAGAATTATGCCCACACGCTGAGTACTGAACGAAATATTATCGACGCGTTAGTGCTGCAGGACAAGCTCGAGGAAGCGCGGGACATGCTGATTGGTCTGCGTGACAAGAAGACCGTGTCGCTTGGTCCAAATCACAAAATTGTCTTGGATTATAAAAAGAGAATCGAAGAGCTATTTAATAAAAAGGATGATGAAGCTGTTTCTGAATGACATATCATAGAATTTCGACATATATCTGCAACTTCTGAATATATTAAGCATACATTATTTTTATATATAACGCCCAACTTTTTAACAGTAATTTAAGCATGTAAATATACAGGGAAAATTCCTGGGGCATCCTTCATCTCGCTTCTCCCCCAAGCAATGTTGTCTTCGTCGTTGTATATAATATCAAGAAAGTTCTTTGTTTTGTGAAGAAGACAAAATAACATTGTTTTAGGAGAGGTGGCAGGTGTTGCGGATGGGACGTTTTCAATTGTCCAGCTGGTTTTAATATTTTTTGTTGCTTCAATAATGTGCTTTTGTTTATTATTTGTTCCACACTGTTGTCAAGTGTTGTATTGGCGTTATATATACCATGACGTCATTTCTGGTTGTGTATCTTTTCTCTCGTTGCTCCTTTTTCGTTACATGTTGTTGTTGCTGCTATTGTGAGGGGTCCCATGTGACGTCACCTGACCTTGTGTTGGAAGCAATGCCTTTGCGCACCGCAGCAAAGAGGAAGGAACTTTAACAATGGCAGAACTGCCGACCACAGCAAAACAATTTTAAGCTGAAATAGAGGTATGTTTTATTGCATTGTTTTATCTAATATTTTCCAAATTTCTGCTTTGCCAAAATTAGTACGATAATTCTCAAAGTCAAGTTTGCTTTTGGAGCGGCCTATTATACTTTTTGAGCATTTTGGGGGCGTTTCTCGTTTGCTTGCTTTCTGCTGGCCTAGATGATAATTACTTCCGCGTAGTTGGGTAAGCTGAGCCAAGGTTGTTTAGTGTGCACCACACTTCCCTGATGTTTCTATGCATCATAATTCCACAGCCTTTTTAATTATTGCTATTTCAGATTACTCATATAGTATCGCATTCCTCGATTTCATTGATGACAGTTGGTATGACTGAGAAGAAGAGGAGCAAAGGCATCTTCAGCCATTGTCAGTTTTGTGTTGATGTTGATCAAAATAAAAGACTAATCACATCTCCAATAATTGACCATGGCGGAGTTATTTCTTATATCGTTACGAAAAAGGTATATTTCCAGTATAATCACTTTCAAATATGTACATTGGATAGAACCTGCATATAATGGAATTTAGGCAATTTTTTTGTCTCATGTAGAGAGTTGATCATTATATAGTTGTTGCATTTTTAATAAGAGGAACAATTTAAGAAATTTTGGTGCAAAATATATAAAATATCTTTAAAGTGAATGGTAAGTTTGAGCAAACAGCTTGTTTACAGCATGGTTCACAAATAAAAATAAAAAATGTAAAGGAATAAGTTGCAAATATCAAGGGCAAAAGCTATACAAAAATCTATCAAACCATGCATCTCATTCTCTTGGGCTTTCATCAACAAATTGCATTGCTTCTTTTCATAATACTTGGTTAAAACTTTGCAGATGTGATTTTAACTCATTTTGAATATCTCTCTTTGACAGCTGACACACTTTGTAACCCAACGGAAAGATGTTCCATCATACAAGACAACCACTGCACTGAAATATGGCATTCCTGTTGTTTCTCCGGAGTATGTTCATGCATGTATCGAACAGAACAAACTTCTTCATACCGATGGTTTTGTTGTTTTTGGAACAACTGCTAAAGATGAATTCAAAAGTGGAAAAATCTCAGCAGGTTTGCTTCTCATTTAGATTTTGATTAACATTTCATTAATGCCTAAGACATTGATATCAGATCTAATGAGTTGTAAATATTTATTTTCCAAATTTTGTTCTATCTCTCAAGACCGAGAAAGAATAATATTTGCTGAACAAAAATCAAGAATGAGGACCCAAGATGTTAATCACATGAAGTTTAAGTAAGCATTTTGAAGAACTTGAAACATTTCCAGTCACACCTTGAAACATCTCCAGTCACACCTTGAAACATTTCCAGTCATACCATGAAACATTTACAGTAGGAATATATGAACCATAGCATGTGATCATGGTTTAATACTCTTTCCATTCCAGGCTTTGGAACTTGAAATCATGTCCCTTTCAGTTTCCATCAGATGTGGAAATGGAAATTGCAAACTATGCTTTTTTCATTGTAAGTACATTGTTATAAACTTTTTGAAGATCTTGTTAAGTGGTGGGTTTTTGATGATATTTGTAACTCATGAAGCACTCTTTTATTCAACATCTAAAGTCAAAGAAACAAGATGAAACTTATGACATTCTAGAGTTGCAAGTTAACGTTCTTCAAGAAGAAGAAAATTCCGTTAAATTTCGAATTTGGCACCAGAAAGGTTCCATAGTATCAGGACAGGTAATATTGTCTATTTCGTAGTTCATCAAGATTATGTCTCTTAGTTTGTCGAGATTGTGTCTCTTAGGTTGTCGAGATTGTGTCTCTTAGGTTGTCGAGATTGTGTCTCTTAGGTTGTCGAGATTGTGTCTCTTAGGTTGTCGAGATTGTGTCTCTTAGGTTGTCGAGATTGTGTCCCATAGTTCATCTGGATGATTTTTCGTAGTTTTTAGAGAATTTTTTTCGTATTTCCTCGAAACAATACCCACATTGATTATGTCTCGCATTGCCCACGATTATATATCATAGCAAGTGCACAATTGCACCTTAGATCACCGCAAGGATATGTCTCACATTTCATTGTTCAAATGTCGTGTGTATAGATTCGTTTGCACCTCGACATTCTTTATCTTTCCAGGTCTGCAATGTCGTTGAAGAATTTCGTGTTAGTTCTGAGCCGAGAGAAGCCGAAGGGATATTCGTTTCTTGGCATCAAGAACTTGCAAAGACAGGCAAATCTACAACTGAGATGCCGTCTCCAAATGCCGGATCAAGAATGCTCAAGAAGGTAAGCTCTGTTCGACAACTTTGTTGTATTAGATCATTGAAAGGATATGGGAACAAAATCATATCATTGGTTCGAGTACAATGTCAGGCTCGAGCTTTGTTTCTAATCCATGCTTGATACAAGCAGGCTTAAGCAAACAGTAACGTCATTTTTATACTGCTTTGTACATACAATTGGCATCCGTTATCTTGACTGCCCGCAACATTCTCTCGAACGATTTTTCATTTTCTCTCGTTTTGTTATGGTATAGTTTTAACTTTTTCCGTTACTCAGAACATTCTGTATTTTGAACAAACTTCAGTTTCCTTTAAGAGTTCGAGACAGCGGATATCAAACTGTATTTTTCCCTTTACAGCTCATGTCAGATATGAAATGCCCATCGTCTGGCTCAGATAGCAGTATAGACCAAGAGACACTTGGATTGGTCCGTCGAGTGTGGACGGAGGCGCAAGGCGACTTAGAAGCTGTCCTAAGTGTACCAGTGGAGTCAATAAAACTAGCTGATGTTGATAACGCCGAAAGTGTTTTACTATCTATCAAGAAAGCCTTGCAGAAAGACAAAGCTGATATTGGTTTGTTTGAATTATCCGGCCTAAGTGACGAGTTCTACAAGCTTATTCCTCATAAAAAGGATTTTCGTTCTGAATTAAGCGCTATCAACTTGGTTTCGAGAAAAATCGACTTATGCCAAGTAAGCGTAGAGTTGTATTTTGTTATTGTGAGGAACGTGGCCGAAAGGTCTGGCGTGTGACGTTCATTGTGATTTATCTTTCTCCTGTTTTAGTTAATAAGGGATATCGTATCAGTTAACGAAGCAACCAATTGGTCTAAGACAAGCAGTACCCTGGCAAGGTACAAGACGCTGAATTGTAACATTAACTGGCTTAATCCCAACTCCAATGCGTACAGTTATATTGCGGACCTGTTTCTGAGCAGTCAAATTAGGTATGTTCATTGTATACTATTGTCATTTTTAAGTGGGCCTTGTGTCGCAAAACTAGGATAAGTAGATCGGGTTAACTAATTTTCGAGTTTGTTAGTTGTCATTACGGAAATGTAATTGTGTAAAAAGGAAGAATTACTCGAGTTAAATTGCTGTCAATTTATTGACAATCACTTGGGGAAGGCTAGTGGGGGTTTATTTATGTTTTCTGCTGCCAGTTTGCTTCATTTCGAATATTTTTCGTGTTTTATTTCAGTGATAACGACAGAATCCAGATTGTGAATGCGTTCGAAGTTCGTCGTTCCATCGAAGATGAAGCATTCAAACATGAAATTGATAACAAACAATTTCTTTTTCATTCCTCACAGGTTGGTTTAAAAGTTTATTTTCATTTTGTGTACACAAGTTAGATATCGAGTCCATTTAACTGCTTTACCGTAATTCCTCGAATTAGCCCCCTATAAAATCAACCCCCTGTCAAATTAATTCCCCGCTGTCAAATAACCCTCCCACTAAAATTTCATTTTTGCAATTAGACCCCAGAGACTTATTCGATGATTTATGGTATCTTTGTTCTAACAAATTTCTGATTTAGAGAAATATTTGTTTGCTCTTGCTAATTTTGCATTCTATAAGAAGCATAACATTTTGGACACGTAAACTTTCAAGATGTGTAAATTTTTTTAAATATTTTTTAGGCAAAGAACTTTGTTGGAATACTATCAAGGTATAAATATATAAAAGCGTAAAATTTAATTCCTCACAGCTATTTTCATACACATTTTTCAGCTACATTCAAATTCGGAACTCATGAAAAATATCCTGTTATTTGAGAATTTGCTAAATCATATACATTGCAGTTCGGAAGTTAATAATTATGAAATTTCTACTCTCTAGAGGACTCTTGCTGCCTAAAATCGTTGTTGATGACTTTGGCGGAACAAGGTCGGACCCTGGAATGCTGGGATCCGGAATATACTTTGCAGGATCGGCTAGGTAATGCTATATCACAATTACCTTTGCGCATTGATTATGTTATCACAGTCCTTGACCGAAACTTTATCGATTTCCGACTTATGATGGTGTAGTATAATGTGTATAATTTCTATTCTAGCACATGCAAAAAATATTCGAGTCCATCCAGCATATCAAGAACGCGGTTTGCCCTTGTGAACCAAGTTGCTCTTGGAAAATACAAGGTAGCATATATATCTAATACTCCCTGTCTACAATTATGGAATCTATAATCTAGATCTGCGATAATTGGTGTTCGTAATTCATTAATTTTATACATAGAGCCTTGAATACCACTACTATTCGGATTTGTCTCTTACTTTTTTTATTTTTTCCATTTCAAACCTATTCTTGTTTTACTGTACGTTCCTTTCAAGCTGCAACACTGTTTTTATGTATTATACCACGTCTGACCTCGTTTTAGGACTATAGCCAATTTGACAAGTCGCTTAGCAGCCCCCCTGAAGGCTACGACAGTACTCATGGCATCTGTGATTCTGAAGGATGTCCTTCACAATTCAAAGTATTTTTGTATAGGCTATACAGCTATTAAGCTCTGTCTTTACATACTTAGTTCTCTTATACTGCTCAAGCTCCATCCATATGTTTTAAGCAGCTATTTAGTTATATCTATATCAGATGACCACAGCAAATGCCTCACTATTGCCATCTGATTTAAGCCCAGCTGTTTAGTCTTGTCCCATTCAACAGAGCTTCAATCTTGTTGTCTACTGTAATCCCAAATTTGTTTTCTCTGCTCAGGATGAAGAATTTGTTGTTTATGACACAGCTCAACAGCGAATGCGGTAAAATAATCATTGTCGTATCGTGCTTAGATAATATAGATTATTTTATCAGCAGGCTGCATGCTAGAGTTCGAAACATTCATTCATATATTAGCCTCTCTTCTTATATATCTTCTTATATATCTCTTTAGATATCTAATCGAGTTTGTGCTCGATTCTGATGGGATAGAGCCGCCGAGGCCCCCAATTGCTGAAGAGATTTCTGAAGACGAAGGAATAAGCTCTGATTTAGAAAACACTTCTGAAAGCGGTAGATTTTTGTTGTTCTTGTCTCGGAAGCTAATTAAAATGGAGCCTTCATATAACACCGGACACCATTGGGGCAATATTTTTGTTCGTTTGGGAGAGGTGTTTTGGTATAGAAATTTCATTTGCAAAGAGATGATCAATTTTTTAATAGGTTTGGGGCACTTTCAAAATACTTTTTCGTGCTCAGAGGTGTCCGCCAATGAGGGTTTCACTGCGTATGTATTATTGCTTATAGTCAGATTGTGATGTCATCAGTTTATGCCACGTGTCCAATAATACTTGGCAAGAAAGACCTGACTAATACAGCGTACACAACCTTCTTACTACGACCGCTATGCTTATGTAGTACACCTAAAGCCTAGCTGTAGGAAATAATATCCTTGACATTTAAGGTGTAGATTGTTTTGTGAATAAGACTATATACCGTTGTTGTTTACAGAAGTGTCTATTGATGACGTCAAGAATATCACGGACCCTTTAGAGAAGGTCGTATCGGGTCTTCAGACCAGCGGAGATGTTCAGATTCCATTGAAATCTGTGCACGTGAAGGCGAAGCTGGTGGATCTTGCAGCTGAGGTATAACACTGTGGATTGCAATGCAGAAGAGTGCATTGCAATGTAATGCAGTACAGTGCAGTTGAATGCAGTTGAATGTAGTACTGTGCAATACAGTGCAGTTAAATGCAGTAATATGCAATACAGTGCAGTTGAATGCAGTAATATGCAATACAGTGCATTTGAATGCAGTACTATGCAATACAGTACATCGCAAGTACAGTACAGTACAATGTTGGTTATGTAGTTCATGCTTTTCATGATTCGCTTTGCTTGCTTTGAAGGTTGTTGTTTTGCAAGAGTACCGAAATGAAGGCTCTGAATCCATCGAAGCAAAGTATGTGTTTCCATTGGATGAAATGGCCGCAGGTATGAACAAACTACTTCGTGTAATCTGCACAAATTTCTCACCTTTAGCAATGAATACCTTGCGCATGTATCGAAATCTTTGCCACAGTGTATTGAAATAAAGCATACATTGATACTGGCAAATACTCAAGATTGATTCTTTATGCTTAGTTTTCTCGGTCAGATTTCCCAATTGCAACTGTTATGTTTATTTGTTATGTTTTGATTTTGCAGTGTGTGGCTTCGAGGCCTTCATAAATGGAAAGCACATAGTGGGGCAAGTAAAGGAAAAAGAGCAAGCACACAGGGAGTACAAAGAAGCAATAAGCAAGGGACATGGTGCATATCTTATGGACGAAGAAAAACCGGTGGTTCATGAAAACTGTTCACCAATAAGTTATTTTAAAAGTCATTTTATTCACCAATTCTTACAGCTCTCCGAAGTTATGCCTCGCAGTTCCTTGAGTTTATGCCTCACAGTTCCTTGAGTTTAACTGCAGTTCCTTGAGTATACCTTGCAGTTCTTTGAGCTTATCGTTTCCTTGAGTTTATACCTGCAGTTGAGTTTACCTCGCAGTTCCTTGAGCTTATACTCGCAGTTCTTGAGTTTATACCTGCAGTTCTTGAGCTTATATCGAGTTCCTTGATTATACCTCGCAGTTCTTGAGTTTATGCAGTTCCTTGTTTACAGTTCCTTGAGTTTATGCCTCACAGTTCCTTGAGTTTATACCTGGCAGTTCTTGAGTTTATACCTTGCAGTTCTTTGAGCTTATACCTCGCAGTTCCTTGAGCTTATACCTCGCAGTTCCTTGAGTTTATACCTCGCAGTTCCTTGAGCTTATACCTCGCAGTTCCTTGAGTTTATGCCTCACAGTTCCTTGAGTTTATACCTTGCAGTTCTTTGAGCTTATACCTCGCAGTTCCTTGAGTTTATACCTCGCAGCTCCTTGAGTTTATACCTCACAGCTCCTTGAGTTAATGCCTCACAGTTCCTTGAGTTTATGCCTCACAGTTCCTTGAGTTTATACCTGGCAGTTCCTTGAGTTTATACCTTGCAGTTCTTTGAGCTTATACCTCGCAGTTCCTTGAGCTTATACCTCGCAGTTCTTTGAGTTTATACCTTGCAGTTCTTTGAGCTTATACCTCGCAGTTCCTTGAGCTTATACCTCGCAGTTCCTTGAGTTTATACCTGGCAGTTCCTTGAGTTTATGCCTCACAGTTCCTTGAGTTTATGCCTCACAGTTCCTTGAGTTTATACCTTGCAGTTTTTTGAGCTTATACCTCGCAGTTCCTTGAGTTTATACCTCGCAGCTCCTTGAGTTTATACCTCACAGCTCCTTGAGTTAATGCCTCACAGCTCCTTGAGTTAATGCCTCATAGTTCCTTGAGTTTATACCTCACTGTTCCTTCAATTTAAGCCTCGCAGCTCTTTGTGCTCATACCTCCCATGATATGTCTACCACCCCCACCTGCTTACGATTTGTTTATTTAACCTGAGTTTTCGTTTCAGGACGTCTTTACTGTGAGTGTTGGTAATCTTCCTGCCTCTGCACACGTTCTTATAAAAATCACTTACGTTGCTGAATTGGCGGTGGAAGGAGAGCTGATCAGTTTCTCGTTGCCTGGCTCCGTTGCACCATGGACTCGAAACGAGGCTCTAATTGACGTCACTCAGGTAAGGCCCTGCTTTTTTCCGACATACACCCCCCGATCACATTGAGGTAAGCCATTCATTTTGGCCGTGAAGTGGTGTATTGTACGGGTGTAGAGCATGTTTCGTGTTGTTTTGAATGCCATTTTACAGCTTACCTCAGGTCATCCATAAGATTTTTAGCAATGGTTGTAAATTCTTAGAATTATATCCCAGATTGTGTTTTCTTTTTCTTTCTTTCAAATTGTTTTGATAATTTTAATCACATAGAGAAACCAATTTTTTATGTTTTGGGACTTTATTGAATGTGACAATTCGTGCCTGCAGACTGACGTGGAGAGAGTTGAAGTTGAGCAAGGCAAAGGGTCGTTCTCACTGCAAATAGCCGTGGACATGCCGTTTAAAATCAGAGAGCTAACATCACCAACTCACAAGTTGAAAATTAAGGTATAATCATTATGATATTCCGTACTCTGTAACAAAAGTAGAAAAACCAGATATAATACAAAGATATCCAGAGATGTAAGTATCCTAAAGTTTCACCCACACCCATTTTGCTATCACTCAATTCATTCAATATAATCTACTACGCATGCGTTAAGAGTCCTGGTTACGAGTCCTTTATTTGAAATTACGTAATAACTACAATTACAATGCAATAAGTTTTGTGTTGTTAGGGGGCATATGATGGGGGGCATGATTAATGGCACCCTCTCGCCTTCTCGTCCCTCTCTCTTCTTTTGAAACTTTTTTCGTATAAAGTGCTACGTGTGTTTTGTTTTATGTTCCAGAAAACTGACACAAAAGCTGTGCTATGTTTGAAATCGAGCGAAGATGATCTTGGTGATCGATTTCAGTTGTTGATCGATCTTGCCGAGATTCATGTGCCTAGGATGTGGGTGGAACAGAGTCCTGGTGACTCTGATGATCAGGTAAGCTAGTTCAGAACATTATTATGAATAAAGTTCAACAAGACAGAACATGAAATTATAGGAGAATCTCTTCATAACTTCATTAAATTGGGATTTTATTCTCTTTATTAAGTAAACCGGCACTAGATTGTACCACAGGCCACGTGTGAACTTCTTTATACCTGAAAACTTTAGGGTTATTTATCTCGGGCTCTATCTATAGCTCTTCGTGCAAAGTTGCTACTGCAGCTTTAATAACACATATGTTTGAGTTAAGTATTGTATCTATTTTGCTTGCATTTCAAGGCTTGTATGCTGACATTTTTCCCTGAATTTGATTCCACTAAAAGTGAAGCGACAGAAGTTGTCATGATTATTGACTTGTCTAACTCTATGAAGGTAAGGTTTGTTGCTTCGAGTGCTCATGTCTTCATAATTTATCTGTTTATTTAAGTTGATTGTTGTATGTAGAAGTTAATGAAATTATAGTTTTCAATATTTTTGTTTTTTATAGACTTGCATCTCCGATGTGAAGAAGATAGCATTGCTTACTCTTTTGCATCTTCCAGACAATTGCAGATTTAACATTTTGACATTTGGAACTGGTATGTTTCACTATTTTCTTCATTGTCTTCGTTTTCATCATCTTCTTACTCATTGCCTACCATCTTTTGCATTATCCCTTAATGCAAAAGATTGCATTAAGGGTTAACCATTATCAGTAAAATATTTCTGTCATGATTTTTTCTTTATGATCTTTACTGTTTACTTTACTTTTCTTTTCTCATCCACTATGTAGCATTTTTACAAACAGTTGTTCTTGTTCTTTTTAGGTTACGAGCAACTCTTCTTAACTAGCCAGCCAAAGTCAACAGCGACCATGAAACAAGCATCAACATTTATCAAAGTATGCACGCATTACCAACACCTCCAAATTTTTTCTCAACTTCCTCTTCGCCTTGTTCTTCCTCATCTTCCTCAACTTCTTCCTCCAACTTCTTCCTTAAGTTTTTTCTCAACTTTCCCCTCGACTTTTTCCTCACTTTTTTCCTCACCCTTTTCCTCGTCATCCTCCTCAACTTCTTCCTTCAACTTCTTCCGTAAATTTTTCTCAACTTCTTCTTCAACTTCTTCCTCGCCTTTTTCCTTCCTCAACTTCTTAAACTTCTTCCTTCAATTTCTTTACGTCTTTTTTAATTTCTTCCGTAAGTTTTTTTCAACTTCTTCCTCGCCTTGTTCTTCCTCATCCTCCTGAACTCCTTCCCCACCTTCTTCCTCGTCATCTTCCTCAACCTCCACCCCATCCCTGCTGTACTTATTTCCATTTGTTTCTATTTTCCCATCATCTTCATTTGCCTAGAAATTGCGTGCACAGAAGGGAGGCACGGATCTTTGGAGACTTCTTCGTAAATTTCACATAATGGCGGACGAGCGTTGTCCAGAGCCTGTCAATTATTTCATCATCTCTGATGGACATATTGCTGAAGAGGTCTCAACCCTGAGTTCGATCAAAAATCACTTCAAATCAATGCGGATCTTCACACTAGGCGTTGGGTAAGTTAGTTTCCATCAATATTGTTTGAATCGAGACATTGATGTGACCTGTTATTGGTTTCTAACAACGAATATTGCTTCTTGGTTCTTGATTTCCTATTGTTTCTTCCCAGAGCGACATCAAATCACCATTTGTTGAGAAAGATGTCTCAAATGGGAAGGGGGGCTTGCGAGTTCTTTGATTCAAGTGCTAAATCCAAATGGGAACGAAAAGTAAGCAAAAGCATTTTTCTGTTTTCTTCATTTTCAATTTTCTCCACAGCTCCGCAGAATTCTTGCCGCCATAGCAGATACTTTTGTTGCGTTTTGCTATTGTTTTCTAAGCCCACTGATTAGTCAGTTGATTTAAAGTAAAACAATAGCTGGACATTTGAAACATTTTCTACTTTGATTTTCAAATCAAGCAACTATATTCTTAGTATATTTTTGTTATGTATTTAATGCATCTGGACATTTGTTTCCTTGAACCCCTTCATTGTAGGTTATAGCCCCAGTTTAACAAGCTATTAATGAAGGGCGTATTCCGAGAGCTATCATCTTTAAATTGAGATAACATTGTCTTGCTATTCCATTTTAACAAACCTTATGTATTGAGCTGTTCTTTATAAAAAATTCATAAAATTAGAACAATTCATAACTAAAAAATATAATTAAATTCAATCAATTTTAGGTGAAGTCCCAAATTGAGAAATGTCAACAGTTGGCACTCACATCCGTCAATGTTGCTTGGCAACAATTTGATGATGATGCACCATGTCCATTACAGGTATCGCTGCATTTTTTTCGTATTTTTGTCGGTATTTTGGTATTGAGGTTTAAGTCTAGCTCTAGTTCTGAGTTTATTGAAGAAATATTCCGTGGGTTATCTCCCTTGAAATGATATTGCATTGTATTTTTAGGCTCCAAGAAATGTTGTTTCACTTTTCAACGGATACCGCCAAGTTGTGTATGGTTTTGTACCTCATTGTCGACTGGTAAAATGAAAAAGAATAATTTTTAACCCTTTATAGACAGTAGATATTTATTGCATCATCGTTGGATTGCATGTTACCTGTTTCTATTCTAGTGCCCATCATCTGCAGCGATTTTGTTTCTTTACAGGCGACTCTGAGTGCAATGATTGGCGATAGAGAGCTGTCAACCATTGTCTCAACTTCAGATCTTCAATGTGACAACTGGAAAGGTAAAAGCTTCTTTTTAAAGTATACATTACCTCGATTCTAGTATCTGGGCCTTCAAACAACATACACGCTAATTAAAAAGAAAGATGTATTGCACACTGATCTCAAAAAAGGACTGGATCGAGCAACCTATTACCCTTTCTTTGAGATCAGTGGATCAATGACATATTGCAAATGTTGACTCAAAATGGTAGCTAGCTGTGGTTATTGGCCTAAATAATCAAGGGTTTTAGTAAATTTTGGATTTTATGCGTATTGTACATAGATTGCTTTGCATTTTGCGACCCCTTGAACTACGAATTATCTGTATTGGGTTTGCCTTGGTATTTTAACGAAATCTGGCGTGTTGGTGATTGGTGCGTGTTGCGTTTTTCAGACATTGCATCGGTTAGCTGCACGTGCAGTCATCAAAGATTGGGAGGATGGCAGTTTGGACGAAGATCGAACAAAACACGAGGTAAGGAAATACTTTCTTGTTTTTACTTATGAGCATTTGAAGTTTCCACCCCACACCTACTCGATTTTCTGCCCATTGGCTTTGCGGAGAGGTGTAAACCCGGGGAGTTGTGAGGTGGTTTATTTGGGTTTTTAACTTAAGAGACGAGATGCATCTGATCAAATTATGCGTGAAACCCGTTATTGGGTCACTGTGCAGCATCTAATAGATTGATTATAGTTTTCATGGTGATTAATGATATCTCAAAAAATTGGGCGTTAGCATACTGGCCCGAATTGCTTGAATAGGAATAAGCTTTTACGGTCGGTGATACCGATTTGCTGTGCAAATTTCGGCTGATACACCTGGCAGTAATAACCGGACTGGTTAAACTGCAGACTAATGACTGAAAACATAATTTAAAATCAAACAAACAATAAAAGATGACAGGGTGGGTGGGAGAAATCAATCCTTGTTCTATGCGTTAGGCCTCAGAATGATTGTTGTATCTGAACGTGGCGGGAATATGCCTACTCGAATTAAATGCCTAAGAGATTTCCATTGAATTGCATTTCTCTTACAGATGTTGAAGCGAGAGACAAAAAACAAGATAATTAAGTTAAGCATAGAACATTCGATCGTTACACAGTTTACTAGTTTTGTTGCAATCGAAGAAAGAGAAGAGGTTTGAAAATTTCGTTTGTAACCATACTCGTAGTGCTTTGATTAAAAGCCCTGAACGTTTATTAAACCAAGGCTTTAATTTCATTTAGAACGAGGTGTACGATGCCATCAAAAGCATGGACGAACTTGCGGAGGAGGAAGATGTTGACATGTTGAAATACATGGGCTTTGAAGGAGAGGATGAAGAATCCGAAGAAGAAGCTTTCATTTGCGATGAGATAAACGAAGGGCTATCATCTCTTCCTGGAAGCCTAGATGGACACCAAATTCTAGCCAGACGTATTGTAAGTTTAGATTAGATTTTTGAAGTTTAGATTTTTTATACGATAAGCTGATAATATATGCGAATTTATTAATCTAAGCCATGTCATATTTATTTTGCCGTTATTTACGATTTCAAATTCAACTGACCCATTGGCCCGTTTTATTTTACTAATGCCACGTTCTTTTTTGTAGGCTATTGTGTCATCAAGTGAAGAAGATACCACGTCTGATGAAGATGGTGAGTTGCTAAAGAGATCAACATTACCACATTGCCATTGGTCTTTATTATGAAAAACACAAGCATACTCACGACAACGTTACTACTTTCCCATGCATATTTGACCGAGGTTAAACGGCACTGTGAACATTTCAGGGGGGCCAAGTAGTTATTTTACAGATAGGTTTGTTATTTCAATGGTTCTTCACATTCAGATATCACTGCAATGCATTCCTTTCAATGCTTCCATTTTCCAACCAGTATTTACTACCCCCTTGTTGCCCTTGAAGCTCAATGCAGAAATACATGGATTTTCATGTATCCAGGGGGTACACTGATCAATTCCCTTTAATTGATTTCTACTTGCATTTAGACTGGACTGATGGCGATTCCAGTGACGTGGAAGAGGCTGAAATGTAAGTATTGGAATATGCAATGGATTACTCAAGCCCACTGCTGTTTTTACCATGTACATATCCAAGGTTGAGTTACTCCCGGAGGCCATATACATTCTGATTTCGTTTTAGGGATGAGCTCGCCATGGATGCAGGCGACATGTTCCTGTGTGCTGAGGTAGGATAATGAGCAAGTGCATTCTTCCCCTATTCTCCGTCCCATCCCCCCTTAATCCTGCATTAATCATACAATTAAGCCTGTCTAGGGCGGATATCTTGGGACCGAGGCTAGGTACCCGCTTTACACTCTATTCCTTATTGGTATGGACCAGACAAACTTGTTCGCTTTAGCAAGGTGGTCGCCAGAACAGGTTTCACTGTATAAGCTTTTCAGTGAATACTTTGTTCTTATTATGTTATGATCTTGCTGTGTTTCACTCTTCTTTTAGATGGATGATGATTCTTCGGGCGAATGGGAAGAAGAAGAACAACTTGGTATACGGGAAGAAGAAGAACCACAATCAACTCTTGGTACACCGATAGTTCTTGACATCGGAATGCATTCAATGAAGGCAGGTTTTGCTGGCGACGAGATGCCAAAGTCGGAAGTAAGAACCCTTGTCGGCAGGCCCAGGCATCAGGTGAGGGTTCTTGCTGCGATATTTCCCTCAACAACCGCCCTTAAAAACTATGAATAGCTATTGGTAAATATTACCAAGCGATCACCCGTCAAGGGGGGTTACATATCAAGATTATAGGTTTGACCCGATTGTAGCTCCAAGATTTGTTCTCTTACCCCAGTGTAATGTTTAAAGTGTAAAAAAGTATAAAGCATAAAGTATTAAGTCTTATACCTTATATTTTACACTTTGAGTCTTATACTACTCTGTATAATATAAGTTGCTCTTAATACAACGAACTTTGCTTGCTTCCCCATATTGAGATTCACCCATGGTTTTAGTAACAGTATATTGTTTATTTCACTGTATTGCCTGTTTTTCCACAGGGTGTAATGGTTGGAATGGGACAAAAAGATGCATACGTTGGCGACGAGGCCCTGGCAAAACGGGGCATTCTATCACTCGGAAGTCCATTTTCTCTACCTCCGAAGCCAAAAATGATGAAGCAACCAAAAGGTTTATTTATACAATGTTTTTGTCTTCTTGTTGCATATCTTTAGGAATTCATTTGTTTAAAGGTGCTATATTAGTGTCGTTAACTTCTCTATATCCTTGTTTTTATTGTTTTGCAAGAAATTACATATGGAAGTAGGAATGTTGTGGAAGAACTGAGGGGTTCGCTGAAACGACGTCAAATCGTTCAGGCTGAATCAAAGTCAAAGGAGAAGCCAAAGGCTGAGGGTAAGCATACATTCGTTTACTATCATGCTTTGAATAAAACACTTTGAATTTTAGTTGAATGCTTTAAAGATGTTCGTAAATGCCGCTTTGAATTTTGTCTATTATTGTGAGTAGAATATCTTGAATTCAGATGGATTTTTTGACGTGGTTGTGATGCTTTGTTACTTTGTTTTGCAGGCCTATTTGCAGATGAGGATATTTTCGGTATGTATTTATGCAAGAAACTAATCAATATTGCCTGTTTGTGTTGAAAATAATAACTGTTTATCTGTCTTTTTATCTCTATTCCCTCCCATATCTTTTTTTACTTTTCCTTTCCACCGTTATGTGTATGTGCCATTTGGACCACTACTCTTGTGACAATATTTTTGAGATCACCCTCCATTGACCAAGAGTTGATTGCCAGTCATGCCACAAGGCACTCATGGAGATCATTCTAGAAGCGGAATATTTTATTTAATTATGGATTAATAGTGTCAAAATATTTTTCAGCCGAGGCAGCAAATGCTAAAGGTCTTATGAAGAAAATGAAGAAGAAAAAGGTGGCAAACCTATTTGAAGAAGATGACGGAGATTACATGGAAATTCTTGATAGTGATATGTCCAAGGAGATGGCGCCTTGTACAGACGAACTGTATGACGTTTTGGATAGTTATATGGAGATGGAGCCAGAAAGGCCGAGGAAAGTCGGAAGTAAGCCATGTTTTGTTGTCACTACCATCTTTATTTGCCTTTTTGAATTAAATTTGATGACGCAAATGATACTACACTAATTTTGTATAGTATATGATTAGTATATGATACTAATTTTTTATCTTTTAACAATTTTAATCTAGTTATTTTATGAATGTAATTTAGGTTTTCATTATTCGCTTTGTGTATACTCCATGTGAACGATCAAATTGCCAAATTGACATTTTGAAATGATACTACATTATTTGGGATAAAAGTACTTCTACAAAAATTGATATGTTTTTGCGATTAAAATAACGTTCATCTCATATGTTGCTATTTTTCGAAAAACCGATCCAAAATGGTAAACGAAAAGGAAAGCGAATTGATGGGATAACCTTTTTTAAATGAAAACAACAACTAAAAAAATTAACATATAGAAATATATATGTTTAAAGTGAATATGTATCTCAAATATTTTAACATTTGCAACGTGCAAAAGGAATGATTTTTGTCAACATGTTTTTATTTATTTATTTTCCAGGCACGTTTGATGACGCGACATTTGGAATGATCACAACCGATTCATATGGTATTTCTTTGTATTTATGAACAAGCTGTTCAAATATATTATCCCTTCTCTGTTCTTTTTTTCTATCTGAACTTTTTTGCTTTTGCTCTTCTTCATGTTTTTTTCTTAGTTTTTCATCCTTGATTTTTTCATCGTATTCTTTATCATCTTTTTACTTTGCACTTTCCCTGTTTCATCTGAATTTCTTTCCCTCTTCATGATTATCTTCCATTTTATACCCCACCTCGGTTAATCTTATTTGCATTGCATGTGTTAAATCAGTTGTCATTCACCTCATCGCATCGTTTAACTTGATCAACAGATCAACCCATGGACGCGGTTATGGCCGCGAGCACCGATGTATCGCCACCTCTTCCACCGAGAGAATCATTAAGAGAAGTCACGACAGTGAAACCATCTTCCCTACTACGATCACTAATGCCATGCCGCTACCGGGCACCATCAAAAGCTTTGAAGAGAACGCAAGTGAACACTGCAACAGATTCGGTATCAGAACAGTATCATAGAGCTCCACCGCAACCAGCAAAACTGCTTTCGGCTCCACCGCCACCACCAGCACAGATGCAATCTTTTGGAGCTCCGCCGCCACCACCGATGCAATCTTTTGGGGCTCCACCACCACCACCGATGCAATCTTTTGGAGCTCCACCACCACCAGAGATGCAACCTTTTGGGGCTCCACCACCACCACCACAATCATTTGGAGCTCCACCACCACCACCACCGAAGCAATCTTTTGCAGCTCCACCTCCACCACCACCAAAAACATTTGGTGCTCTACCACCACCAGCACAATCATTTGGAGCTCCACCACCACCGATGCAATCTTTTGGAGCTCCACCACCACCACCAAAAGCATTTGGCGCTCCACAAGCACAATCTTTTGGAGCTTTACCACCACCCCCACAAGCACAATTATTTGGAGCTCTACCGACAGCACGAAAAACATTTGGCGCTCCACCACAACCAGCACCGGGAGCTCCAGTATCAGCACCAAAAAGATTTGAAGTATTTGAAATAAGTAGTTCTTCACGCCGCTCAAAACGTTTTGCCCGAAATGTTGCAGAGAAAGATAGAAGCCGTGAAATTGAAGGTCGAGTGGATTGTGGAATGGCGATGCTAAAAAGGAAACCTTTACGTGGATCACGTCCAGATAATGGCGGCCGCGGCGGTGGTGGTGGTGGTGGCGGTGGTGTACCTCCACCTCCGCCGCCTGGTAAACTGCCACCGCCTGGTGGATTATTCCAAGGTTTTTCAGAGGCAATCTCAAAAGAAATTAGCCTTGACCTAACGGATTCTCGAGACGCAAAACCGTCATTGGATCTTGAAGATTTAGATTCATCAAGCGATTCTAAAAGTGCTTTCAGGATGATTAGTAAAGGTATTCGATGTTATTTCACTTCTCTTCTATTCTGACCGCGCATAATTGTATTTCATGCCCCATGAATTTGACCCAATTTACCCAGCAACATAGCTGGGGTTGTTTAGCTGGTTGGGACGGGGGATCATCATTGTGGGTACATGAACGAGATAATTGGATAACCCTACTAGAGTATCGCGATGTGTCGATTTAATGTAATTCTGAATTCAACGAATATAGATCTGTCCCACTTCAACTCGTTATGCTGAGGGTGTAAATTGCGCTAGAAATAGCTGAATAGACTATCCATCTTGCCTTGTTCATGAAGAGGATGGTATTCTATGTTGATATTGTCCTGTTTCTGCGGTCTTTTCAACTTTGAATTGTCTTTCATTTTTCCTGCAGACGTGAAGCACCAAGTCGATCTCTACCGACAAAGACCCTGGCTCGACGTGGCCAATGTGACACTGCCACACGCTGTCCCGCCATCCTTCTTTGAACCGCTGATTGATGATCAGAATGACGTAAGAATATCATTGCATTGTCCCATCAATTTTCATATAACCACCATGCTTAACAAGAGAGCGTGAGATAAGAGAGAGAGGCGTATATATGAAGATGATTCAATCCATTCCCCTCCTCGCTTTTTGCAGTCGTAGTAGTCACCCATTCGGTTCTGTTAGTCTATTTGTTATCTGTTGCTGTTGGTATTGAAAAGCTGACTGCTTCCATAGAGATATAAGATGATCTAAATGTTATAGTACTAGCTGTGGGAGTATTGTCCGCTATTTTATTGGAGGGTGGTTGGCTGGAAATTTTTCCTTCACCCGCTATACAGAGGGAGTATCGGCCGTTAGCCTTATAGATTATTTAATTTCCCATCTCTATGCCTTCATCTGTATTTCAGGATGGTACATGGGATACTGAAGAATATCTCACAGATGAAGAACGGGATTTTGTTTGGGAAATTCTTAAAGAGGCCGGGGCAGCATCTCTGGGTGAGTTTATTTATGTTTACAACACGTTGATTATGTTTACAACACCTGTACTCGGGTTCAAAAATATTACACAAACTTATTGAAAATGGCGTCCAAGGTTACCCAAGCCTTCAGAAAGAAGTTTTGCCTGACAACTCAGCATTTTAGGACAAATCTTACGAAATCGATCCAGTCCAAGATTGTAAAGAGTATGAATGTTCGAGACCTTGATAGATTCTATTTTATTTTTGAAAGATAAGGCATTGTTTGCATAATGGTTGTGGATGTTTGTGAATATCAATTGTATTTCTTCATGTTTTCTTCTTTGGCATTTCATTTCCACTGCAAGTCTTCTATTAGGATTCAGCTCTGATTATCTGCTCCACTTTTCCAGGCCTTGTATTCAAAAGAGAGCTGATAAAATTTCTTCTTCACATCATGATATACATTGGACTACAACTGAAGTATCCATCAAGCATGTTACTTTCACAGACCACTTACCAATTGCAGCCCAGCTTGGAGTGTTGTAAGGATGCGGAGGAGCGGACTGGTCGTGTCGGCAAAGCCATTATGAAGCTCCATCAATTCTTGAAAGATGCAGATCGCAAATTTCCGCTGCTATGCATCCGCCTCGAATTGGGATGGGACTGGAACGAGGTTTCCATTAAATTGCTGGATGCATTTAACAATCACGGATTTTCTTGTTTTAAAATCATTTAAAATTTGCAATAGCTGGACGCATAAAAGAATATTTTAATAACGCTTAAATTCACTTGATGTAATTCGATTTATATGATTTTGCACTCAATGCAATGAGGCTTAGTTTCCAATGACTCAAATATTTGCTACGAAGCACCCACTAATTGCAAAGAGCAATGCCCTTGCGAAGGCAGTATGTATATGCAGCAACCTATAAGCCACACCTTCAATGCGGCCTATTTACCAATCACAATGGCGAACTGATCAGTTGTACGGTACAAAAACCCCGAGGTCTATAGGTTTAAACCCTAATAAAGGTATTAAAGTTTATTCAGTTTCATTCAATTTCTGTGGAAATCAATTGTAATTATTGTAAAGAAGAAGTTTGAGATGGAATTTTTTAATTTCAGCGAATACCAACAAAATCTCTTTGCTTTCTTCAAACGCTTCCTGAAAATAATCAGATGGACATATGCACCTCTACCATCATCGGTTGCAGTGGCATGGTGTTAGCCATATGGGCTGGCAGTTGAGAAGTTTGTGGTTCGAAACCAGCAACCTGCAAAATCAATTTTAATTACCTTTAATCAAATAATTTCTGGAAAGTAATCAGATGGACATATCCACCTCTACCATCATCGGCTGCAGTGGCATTGCCTTTGCCATATGGCCTGGAAGCTGAGAGGCTTGTGGTTCGAGACCAGCAACGTGCAAAATCAATTTTAATTATCTTTAATCAAATTAAGCTTCCGAAAGTAATGAGATCAACAAACGCATCTCTTCAATCATCGGTTGCAGTGGCGTGGAGGTTGAGCCACGGGGTGCGCACCGACCAGGTAAGAGGTTCAAGACAAGGTAAAGGTAAGTGAGTTTAAATTAAATTTCGATTTCAGTAAGTTTACAGTTGTGAGTTGAACAGTAGTCTGGTGTAGAGATGTAGATAGGTGTAGTGTAGTCTGATGTAGATAAATGTAGACAAGGGAACTCTAGTCTGGTTCAAGTGTAGTCTGTGATAAGTAGTTAAGTTGTAGCATTCTAGAATAAGTCTAGTGTGAAGTATGTTAGTAATGTAGCATAAATAGTTAAATAGTAATGTAGTATAAGTAGTGTAGAGCAGCGGGCGGCACGCGCAAATGGTGGCAAACCATGCGGGGGCACGCGCAAATGGTGGCAAACCATGCGGGGGCACGCGCAAATGGTGGCGAATCATAAGGGGAGCACGCGCAAATGGTGGAAAGCGCAAGGGGAGGTAAACAACTTTGTTCGTATTAATAACAAAAATGGGCATCCTCCCCCTTTACTCTTTACCACCATATTTACCACTCCCCTTATGGTTTGCCACCATTTGTGCGTGCCCCCTGTATGGTTTTCTACCATTTGCGCGACCCTTCCTGCTCTACACTACTTATACTATTTTTACTATACTATTACTATTTAACTATTTATGCTACATTACTAACAGACTTCACACTTTTCTCAACTTGCATCCACTACACTTCACACTAGACTTATTCTAGAATGCTACAACTTAACTACTTATCACAGACTACACTTGTACCAGACTAGAGTTCCCTTGTCTACATTTATTTACATCAGACTACACTACACCTATCTACATCTCTATACCAGACTACTGTTAAACTCACAACTGTAAACTTACTGAAATCGAAATTGAATTTAAACTCACTTACCTTTACCTTGTCTTGAACCTCTTACCTGGTCGGTGCGCACCCCGTGGCTCAACCTCCACGCCACTGCAACCGATGATTGATGACATGCATTTGTTGATCTCATTCCTTTCGGGAGCTTAATTTGATTAAAGATAATTAAAATTGATTTTGCAGGTTGCTGGTCTCGAACCACAAGCCTCTCAGCTTCCAGGCCATATGGCAAAGGCAATGCCACTGCAGCCGATGATGGTAGAGGTGTATATGTCCATCTGTTTATTTTCAAGAATTTACTTGATTAAAGATAATTAAAATTGATTTTGCATGTTGCTAGGCTCGAACCGCAAGCCTCTTAGCTGCCAGCCCATATGGCTAACGCCGTGCCACTGCAGCCGATGATGATAGAGGTGCATATGTCCATATGATTATTTTGAAGAAATCATTTGATTAATGTATGACAGGTAATGTATTTCAGTTGGGGCAAGGGCTCGCAAGAGAACCACTTTCGAAATATTAATGCTACAGGGCGGAGAATGGTCTGAAACTGATCAGCAGGTCCTAAATAGTAGGGTTCGACCCCTTGTGAGTGACAGTTCGATCTTTTTCCAAATTTGATTTTTCTAACCCCTAGCCTAATGTATGATAGGTAACGTATTTCAGTTGGGCCTAGAGCTCGCTAGGTGTCAACTTTTGAAATACTTATGCTAGAAGGCTGGGAATGGTCTCAAACTCATTAGAAGGTGCTAATTAGTAAAAATCGACCTCTTGTGAGAGACATTTCGATCTATTTCCAAATTGGATTTTTCTAACCCTAGCCTAATGTATGATAGGTAATGTATTTCAGTTGGGCCAGGAGCTCGCTAGGTGTCAACTTTTGAAATACTTATGCTAGAAGGCTGGGAATGGTCTCAAACTGACCAGAAGGTGCTAATTAGTAGGATTCGACTCCTTGTGAGTGACATTTCGATCTATTTCCAAATTGCATTTTTCTAACCTTAGCCTAAGGTATGATAGGTAACGTATTTCAGTTGGGGCAAGAGGTCGCTAGGTGTCAACTTTTGAAATACTTATGCTAGAAGGCTGGGAATGGTCTCAAACTGACCAGAAAGTGCTAATTAGTAGGATTCGACCCCTTGTGAGTGACATTTCGATCTATTTCCAAAGTGCATTTTTCTAACCCTAGCCTAATGTATGATAGGTAACGTAGCTATTTCAGTTGGGCCAAGAGCTCGCTAGGTGTCAACTTTTGAAATACTTATGCTAGAAGGCTGGGAATGGTCTCAAACTGATCAGAAGGTGCTAATTAGTAGGATTCGACCCCTTGTTAGTGACATTTCGATCTATTTCCAAATTGCATTTTTCTAACCCTAGCCTAATGTATGATAGGTAACGTATTTCAGCTGGGGCAAGAGCTCGCTAGGTGTCAACTTTTGAAATACTTATGCTAGAAGGCTGGGAATGGTCTCAAACTGATCAGAAGGTGCTTATTAGTAGGATTCGACCCCTTGTTAGTGACATTTCGATCTATTTCCAAATTGCATTTTTCTAACCCTAGCCTAATGTATGATAGGTAACGTATTTCAGTTGGAGCAAGAGGTCGCTAGGTGTCAACTTTTGAAATACTTATGCTAGAAGGCTGGGAATGGTCTCAAACTGACCAGAAGGTGCTAATTAGTAGGATTCGACTCCTTGTGAGTGACATTTCGATCCTTTTCCAAATTGCATTTTTCTAACCCTAGCCTAATGTATGATAGGTAACGTATTTCAGTTGGAGCAATAGGTCGCTAGGTGTCAACTTTTGAAATACTTATGCTAGAAGGCTGGGAATGGTCTCAAACTGACCAGAAGGTGCTAATTAGTAGGATTCGACTCCTTGTGAGTGACATTTCGATCCTTTTCCAAATTGCATTTTTCTAACCCTAGCCTAATGTATGATAGGTAACGTATTTCAGTTGGAGCAAGAGGTCGCTAGGTGTCAACTTTTGAAATACTTATGCTAGAAGGCTGGGAATGGTCTCAAACTGACCAGAAGGTGCTAATTAGTAGGATTCGACTCCTTGTGAGTGACATTTCGATCTTTTTCCAAATTGCATTTTTCTAACCCTAGCCTAATGTATGATAGGAAACGTATTTCAGTTGGGGCAAGAGGTCGCTAGGTGTCAACTTTTGAAATACTTATGCTAGAAGGCTGGGAATGGTCTCAAACTGACCAGAAGGTGCTAATTAGTAGGATTCGACCCCTTGTGAGTGACATTTCGATCTATTTCAAAATTGCATTTTTCTAACCCTAGCCTAATGTATGATAGGTAACGTAATTCAGTTGGGGCAACAGGTCGCCACGGGTCAACTTTTGAAATATTAATGCTAGAAGGCTGGGAATGGTCTCAAACTGGTCAGAAGGTGCTAATTATTAGGATGCGACCCCTTGTGAGTGACATTTCGATCTATTTCCGAATTGGATTTTTCTAACCCTAGCCTAATGTATGATAAGTAACGTAGCTATTTCAGTTGGGCCAAGAGCTCGCTAGGTGTCAACTTTTGAAATACTTATGCTAGAAGGCTGGGAATGGTCTCAAACTGATCAAAAGGTGCTAATTAGTAGGATTCGACCCCTGGTTAGTGACATTTCGATCTATTTCCGAATTGGATTTTTCTAACCCTAGCCTAATGTATGATAGGTAACGTAGCTATTTCAGTTGGGCCAAGAGCTCGCTAGGTGTCAACTTTTGAAATACTTATGCTAGAAGGCTGGGAATGGTCTCAAACTGATCAGAAGGTGCTAATTAGTAGGATTCGACCCCTTGTTAGTGACATTTCGATCTATTTCCAAATTGCATTTTTCTAACCCTAGCCTAATGTATGATAGGTAACGTATTTCAGCTGGGGCAAGAGCTCGCTAGGTGTCAACTTTTGAAATACTTATGCTAGAAGGCTGGGAATGGTCTCAAACTGATCAGAAGGTGCTTATTAGTAGGATTGGACCCCTTGTTAGTGATATTTCGATCTATTTCCAAATTGCATTTTTCTAACCCTAGCCTAATGTATGATAGGTAACGTATTTCAGTTGGGCCAGGAGCTCGCTAGGTGTCAACTTTTGAAATACTTATGCTAGAAGGCTGGGAATGGTCTCAAACTGATCAGAAGGTGCTAATTAGTTAAATTCGACCCCTTGTGACAGACATTTCGATCTATTTCCAAATTGGATTTTTCTAACCCTAGCCTAATGTATGATAGGTAAGGTATTTCAGTTGGGCCAGGAGCTCGCTAGGTGTCAACGTTTGAAATACTTATGCTAGAAGGCTGGGAATGGTCTCAAACTGATCAGAAGGTGCTAATTAGTAGGATTCGACCCCTTGTGAGAGACATTTCGATCTATTTCCAAATTGGATTTTTCTAACCCTAGCCTAATGCATGATAGGTAACGTATTTCAGTTGGGGCAAGACGTCGCTAGGTGTCAACTTTTGAAATACTTATGCTAGAAGGCTGGGAATGGTCTCAAACTGATCAGAAGGTGCTAATTAGTTAAATTCGACCCCTTGTGAGAGACTTTTCGATCTATTTCCAAATTGGATTTTTCTAACCCTAGCCTAATGTATGATAGGTAACGTATTTCAGTTGGGGCAAGACGTCGCTAGGTGTCAACTTTTGAAATACTTATGCTAGAAGGCTGGGAATGGACTCAAACTGATCAGAAGGTGCTAATTAGTAGGATTCGACCCCATTGTGAGTGACATTTCGATCTTTTTCCAAATTGCATTTTTCTAACCCTAGCCTAATGTATGATAGGTAACGTATTTCAGTTGGGCCAGGAGCTCGCTAGGTGTCAACTTTTGAAATACTTATGCTAGAAGGCTGGGAATGGACTCAAACTGATCAGAAGGTGCTAATTAGTAGGATTCGACCCCTTGTGAGTGACATTTCGATCTTTTTCCAAATTGGATTTTTCTAACCTTAGCCTAATGTATCATAGGTAACGTAGCTATTTCAGTTGGGCCAAGAGCTCGCTAGGTGTCAACTTTTGAAATATTTTTGCTAGAAGGCTGGGAATGGTCTCAAACTGATCAGAAGGTGCTAATTAGTAGGATTCGACCCCTTGTTAGTGACATTTCGATCTATTTCCAAATTGCATTTTTCTAACCTTAGCCTAATGTATGATGGGTAATGTAGCTATTTCACTGGGGCCAAGAGCTCGCTAGGTGTCAACTTTTGAAATATTTTTGCTAGAAGGCTGGGAATGGTCTCAAACTGATCAGAAGGTGCTAATTAGTAGGATTCGACCCCTTGTGAGTGACATTTCGATCTTTTTCCAAATTGGATTTTTCTAACCCTAGCCTAATGTATCATAGGTAACGTAGCTATTTCAGTTGGGCCAAGAGCTCGCTAGGTGTCAACTTTTGAAATATCTTTGCTAGAAGGCTGGGAATGGTCTCAAACTGATCAGAAGGTGCTAATTAGTAGGATTCGACCCCTTGTTAGTGACATTTCGATCTATTTCCAAATTGCATTTTTCTAACCTTAGCCTAATGTATGATAGGTAACGTAATTCAGTTGGGGCAAGAGGTCGCTAGGTGTCAACTTATGAAATACTTATGCTAGAAGGCTGGGAATGGACTCAAACTGATCAGAAGGTGCTAATTAGTAGGATTCGAGCCCTTGTGAGTGACATTTCAATCTTTTTCCAAATTGCATTTTTCTAACCCTAGCCTAATGTATGATAGGTAACGTAATTCAGTTGGGGCAAGAGGTCGCCACGGGTCAACTTTTGAAATATTAATGCTAGAAGGCTGGGAATGGACTCAAACTGATCAGAAGGCGCTAATTAGTAGGATTCGACCCCTTGTGAGTGACATTTCGATCTATTTCCAAATTGCATTTTTCTAACCTTAGCCTAATGTATGATAGGTAAGGTATTTCAGTTGGGCCAGGAGCTCGCTAGGTGTCAACTTTTGAAATACTTATGCTAGAAGGCTGGAAATGGTCTCAAACTGATCAGAAGGTGCTAATTAGTTAAATTCGACCCCTTGTGACAGACATTTCGATCTATTTCCAAATTGGATTTTTCTAACCCTAGCCTAATGTATGATAGGTAAGGTATTTCAGTTGGGCCAGGAGCTCGCTAGGTGTCAACGTTTGAAATACTTATGCTAGAAGGCTGGGAATGGTCTCAAACTGATCAGAAGGTGCTAATTAGTAGGATTCGACCCCTTGTGAGAGACATTTCGATCTATTTCCAAATTGGATTTTTCTAACCCTAGCCTAATGCATGATAGGTAACGTATTTCAGTTGGGGCAAGACGTCGCTAGGTGTCAACTTTTGAAATACTTATGCTAGAAGGCTGGGAATGGTCTCAAACTGATCAGAAGGTGCTAATTAGTTAAATTCGACCCCTTGTGAGAGACATTTCGATCTATTTCCAAATTGGATTTTTCTAACCCTAGCCTAATGTATGATAGGTAACGTATTTCAGTTGGGGCAAGACGTCGCTAGGTGTCAACTTTTGAAATACTTATGCTAGAAGGCTGGGAATGGACTCAAACTGATCAGAAGGTGCTAATTAGTAGGATTCGACCCCATTGTGAGTGACATTTCGATCTTTTTCCAAATTGCATTTTTCTAACCCTAGCCTAATGTATGATGGGTAATGTAGCTATTTCACTGGGGCCAAGAGCTCGCTAGGTGTCAACTTTTGAAATATTTTTGCTAGAAGGCTGGGAATGGTCTCAAACTGATCAGAAGGTGCTAATTAGTAGGATTCGACCCCTTGTGAGTGACATTTCGATCTTTTTCCAAATTGGATTTTTCTAACCCTAGCCTAATGTATCATAGGTAACGTAATTCAGTTGGGCCAAGAGCTCGCTAGGTGTCAACTTTTGAAATATTTGCTAGAAGGCTGGGAATGGTCTCAAACTGATCAGAAGGTGCTAATTAGTAGGATTCGACCCCTTGTTAGTGACATTTCGATCTATTTCCAAATTGCATTTTTCTAACCCTAGCCTAATGTATGATAGGTAACGTAATTCAGTTGGGGCAAGAGGTCGCTAGGTGTCAACTTATGAAATACTTATGCTAGAAGGCTGGGAATGGACTCAAACTGATCAGAAGGTGCTAATTAGTAGGATTCGAGCCCTTGTGAGTGACATTTCGATCTTTTTCCAAATTGCATTTTTCTAACCCTAGCCTAATGTATGATAGGTAATGTATTTCAGTGGGGCCAAGAGCTCGCTAGGTGTCAACTTTTGAAATATTAATGCTAGAAGGCTGGGAATGGACTCAAACTGATCAGAAGGCGCTAATTAGTAGGATTCGACCCCTTGTTAGTGACATTTCGATCTATTTCCAAATTGCATTTTTCTAACCCTAGCCTAATGTATGATAGGTAACGTAATTCAGTTGGGGCAAGAGATCGCTAGGTGTCAACTTATGAAATACTTATGCTAGAAGGCTGGGAATGGACTCAAACTGATCAGAAGGTTCTAATTAGTAGAATTCGAGCCCTTGTGAGTGACATTTCGATCTTTTTCCAAATTGCATTTTTCTAACCCTAGCCTAATGTATGATAGGTAACGTAATTCAGTTGGGGCAAGAGGTCGCCACGGGTCAACTTTTGAAATATTAATGCTAGAAGGCTGGGAATGGACTCAAACTGATCAGAAGGCGCTAATTAGTAGGAATCGACTCCTTGTAAGTGATATTACGATCTATTTCCAAATTGCATTTTTCTAACCTTAGCCTAATGTATGATAGGTAACGTATTTCAGCTGGGGCAAGAGCTCGCTTGGTGTCAACTTTTGAAATACTTATGCTAGAAGGCTGGGAAGGGTCTCAAACTGATCAAAAGGTGCTAATTAGTAGGATTCGACCCCTTGTTAGCAAAATTTCGATCTATTTGCAAATTGCATTTTTCTAACCCTAGCCTAATGTATGATAGGTAAGGTATTTCAGTTGGGCCAGGAGCTCGCTAGGTGTCAACGTTTGAAATATTTATGCTAGAAGGCTGGGAATGGTCTCAAACTGATCAGAAGGTGCTAATTAGTTAAATTCGACCCCTTGTGAGTGACATTTCGATCTGTTTCCAAATTGGATTTTTCTAACCCTAGCCTAATGTATGATAGGTAACGTAATTCAGTTGGGGCAAGAGGTCGCCACGGGTCAACTTTTGAAATATTAATGCTAGAAGGCTGGGAGTGGACTCAAATTGATCAGAAGGCGCTAATTAGTAGGAATCGACTCCTTGTGAGTGATATTTCGATCTATTTCCAAATTGCATTTTTCTAACCCTAGCCTAATGCATGATAGGTAACGTATTTCAGTTGGGGCAAGACGTCGCTAGGTGTCAACTTTTGAAATACTTATGCTAGAAGGCTGGGAATGGACTCAAACTGATCAGAAGGTGCTAATTAGTAGGATTCGACCCCATTGTGAGTGACATTTCGATCTTTTTCCAAATTGCATTTTTCTAACCCTAGCCTAATGTATGATAGGTAACGCATTTCAGTTGGGGCAAGACGTCGCTAGGTGTTAACTTTTGAAATACTTATGCTAGAAGGCTGGGAATGGACTCAAACTGATCAGAAGGTGCTAATTAGTAGGATTCGACCTCATTGTGAGTGACATTTCGATCTTTTTCCAAATTGCATTTTTCTAACCCTAGCCTAATGTATGATAGGTAACGTATTTCAGTTGGGCCAGGAGCTCGCTAGGTGTCAACTTTTGAAATACTTATGCTAGAAGGCTGGGAATGGACTCAAACTGATCAGAAGGTGCTAATTAGTAGGATTCGACCCCTTGTGAGTGACATTTCGATCTTTTTCCAAATTTGATTTTTCTAACCCTAGCCTAATGTATGATAGGTAACGTATTTCAGTTGGGCCTAGAGCTCGCTAGGTGTCAACTTTTGAAATACTTATGCTAGAAGGCTGGGAATGGTCTCAAACTGATCAGAAGGTGCTAATTAGTAGGATTTGACCCCTTGTGAGTGACATTTCGATCTTTTTCCAAATTGCATTTTTCTAACTCTAGCCTAATGTATGATAGGTAACGTATTTCAGTTGGGGCAAGATGTCGCTAGGTGGCAACTTTTGAAATACTTATGCTAGAAGGCTGGGAATGGACTCAAACTGATCAGAAGGTGCTAACTAGTAGGATTCGAGCCCTTGTGAGTGACATTTGGATCTTTTTCCAAATTGGATTTTTCTAACCCTAGCCTAATGTATGATAGGTAACGTATTTCAGTTGGGCCAGGAGCTCGCTAGGTGTCAACTTTTGAAATACTTATGCTAGAAGGCTGGGAATGGACTCAAACTGATCAGAAGGTGCTAATTAGTAGGATTCGACCCCTTGTGAGTGACATTTCGATCTTTTTCCAAATTGGATTTTTCTAACCCTAGCCTAATGTATGATAGGTAACGTATTTCAGTTGGGCCAGGAGCTCGCTAGGTGTCAACTTTTGAAATACTTATGCTAGAAGGCTGGGAATGGTCTCAAACTGATCAGAAGGTGCTAATTAGCTAAATTCGACCCCTTGTGAGAGACATTTCGATCTATTTCCAAATTGGATTTTTCTAACCCTAGCCTAATGTATGATAGGTAATGTATTTCAGTGGGGCCAAGAGCTCGCTAGGTGTCAACTTTTGAAATATTAATGCTAGAAGGCTGGGAATGGACTCAAACTGATCAGAAGGCGCTAATTGACCCCTTGTGAGTGACATTTTGATCTTTTTCCAAATTGCATTTTTCTAACCCTAGCCTAATGTATGATAGGTAACGTATTTCAGTTGGGGCAAGATGTCGCTAGGTGGCAACTTTTGAAATACTTATGCTAGAAGGCTGGGAATGGACTCAAACTGATCAGAAGGTGCTAACTAGTAGGATTCGAGCCCTTGTGAGTGACATTCGGATCTTTTTCCAAGTTGGATTTTTCTAACCCTAGCCTAATGTATGATAGGTAACGTATTTCAGTTGGGCCAGGAGCTCGCTAGGTGTCAACTTTTGAAATACTTATGCTAGAAGGCTGGGAATGGACTCAAACTGATCAGAAGGTGCTAATTAGTAGGATTCGACCCCTTGTGAGTGACATTTCGATCTTTTTCCAAATTTGATTTTTCTAACCCTAGCCTAATGTATGATAGGTAACGTAATTCAGTTGGGGCAAGAGGTCGCCACGGGTCAACTTTTGAAATATCTATGCTAGAAGGCTGGGAATGGTCTCAAACTGATCAGAAGGTGCTAATTGGTAGGATTCGACCCCTTGTGAGTGACATTTCGATCTTTTTCCAAATTTGATTTTTCTAACCCTAGCCTAATGTATGATAGGTAACGTAATTCAGTTGGGGCAAGAGGTCGCCACGGGTCAACTTTTGAAATATCTATGCTAGAAGGCTGGGAATGGTCTCAAACTGATCAGAAGGTGCTAATTGGTAGGATTCGAGCCCTTGTGAGTGACATTTGGATCTATTTCCAAATTGCATTTTTCTAACCTTAGCCTAATGTATGATAGGTAAGGTATTTCAGTTGGGCCAGGAGCTCGCTAGGTGTCAACTTTTGAAATACTTATGCTAGAAGGCTGGGAATGGTCTCAAACTGATCAGAAGGTGCTAATTAGTTAAATTCGACCCCTTGTGAGAGACATTTCGATCTATTTCCAAATTGGATTTTTCTAACCCTAGCCTAATGTATGATAGGTAAGGTATTTCAGTTGGGCCAGGAGCTCGCTAGGTGTCAACGTTTGAAATACTTATGCTAGAAGGCTGGGAATGGTCTCAAACTGATCAGAAGGTGCTAATTAGTCAAATTCGACCCCTTGTGAGAGACATTTCGATCTATTTCCAAATTGGATTTTTCTAACCCTAGCCTAATGCATGATAGGTAACGTATTTCAGTTGGGGCAAGACGTCGCTAGGTGTCAACTTTTGAAATACTTATGCTAGAAGGCTGGGAATGGTCTCAAACTGATCAGAAGGTGCTAATTAGTTAAATTCGACCCCTTGTGAGAGACATTTCGATCTATTTCCAAATTGCATTTTTCTAACCCTAGCCTAATGTATGATAGGTAATGTATTTCAGTGGGGCCAAGAGCTCGCTAGGTGTCAACTTTTGAAATATTAATGCTAGAAGGCTGGGAATGGACTCAAACTGATCAGAAGGCGCTAATTGACCCCTTGTGAGTGATATTTCGATCTTTTTCGAAATTGGATTTTTCTAACCCTAGCCTAATGTATGATAGGTAACGTATTTCAGTTGGGCCTAGAGCTCGCTAGGTGTCAACTTTTGAAATACTTATGCTAGAAGGCTGGGAATGGTCTCAAACTGATCAGAAGGTGCTAATTAGTAGGATTTGACCCCTTGTGAGTGACATTTCGATCTTTTTCCAAATTGCATTTTTCTTACCCTAGCCTAATGTATGATAGGTAATGTATTTCAGTGGGGCCAAGAGCTCGCTAGGTGTCAACTTTTGAAATACTTATGCTAGAAGGCTGGAATGGTCTCAAACTGATCAGAAGGTACTAATTATTAGGATTCGACCCCTTGTGAGTGTCATTTCGATCTATTTCCAAATTGCATTTTTCTAACCCTACCTAATGTATGATAGGTAATGTATTTCAGTTGGGCCAAGATATTACTCTCCCTTAAACGTATCTAACGTATCACATGACAACAAATAACGTGGTTGTCTCCCTTTGTGGTCACTCGAAAATGCAATACATACCTGAATGAGCTGCAATTGGAAATATTTTTGGAGGCAATTTTATTTTGCCATGCTGACAGTCAAACGTGCCCTCCAATTTTCACAATCAAAATCTGTTTTCCAGACTAGCATTCTTTTGATGGCAACAAAATTATCCTGCAATGACACAAATTATGGAAAATTAAGGAAAGAAAAGGAACATTGTCGAACTGTTTACAAGTCGCTCGAGTTCATATTTGATTTGCTATTTTACATTTTTCTCACAATTCCCAATGTAATATCAATCAAAATGCATCAAAAATGTATAGAAAAGATAATTTGAATTGTGATTATGCGTTTGTGCATTCCTCAATGCACAATACACGATACACGCGTGTTAAAATTTTCCGGAAAACGATACAAAGTTTTGATTGCACGCATATGAAAATAATACAGATAATTGCTGCTTTATCGTCAATTATTGCCTATTAAATGTAGCGGAAAGATATCTGCATGCTTGCATGTTTAAAAGTGATGGAAAAATATAATCAAGTTATTGTGCATTCAATTTTATTTACTGGGCGAAATAAAATAAAATTATAACAGAAGTGGGAATAGAAATTTGAGAGGAGTGGAAAGAATTCATTGATAAATAAATAAATTCAATTATGGCGGTGTGAAATACGCCAGAAAATGAGGAGATTGAATAGGTAAATTAAAATTAAATAACAAGTCAAGCCCGAAACGTAGTACGAATCAATCTACTAATCTACTATACTACTACTCAAAATTAATTTATTGCAGCAACTATTATAGTTACACAAGTAAGTAAGATACCGTATTTCCTTTAATTAGCGCCCACACTTTTTTAAGTGCCACTTTCTTTTAAGCGCCCCCTCTAATAAGGACCCACCCAATTTTTAAATATTTAATAAGCGCCCGGGCACTCATTGGAGGAAATACGGTATATTGAATTAAAGTTACGTCACAATCACAAAATCGTGATGACGTAACAATCAAATCGATCAACTGAGTACAAATGTCTAATGAATTCATAAGTCAACTCAGATTTTCATGATCTACCTGGCGATATAGTTATAAAAATTATTATTGCAGCAAACTTAGCAATTACAAGAAGAGAAGGAGAAATTTGTGTGGATTGAGATAGAAAAATGCATCCAAGTGAAAGCAGTAACGATTGCTCCGATTCTATGAACGAATTATGGTTTGTATTATTGTTTACGTTCATTTATTAATCATTTGGTTAGGAATATTGTTTTTGTTACACGTTACTCATCGATTAATTTGATGTTTTGCAGTGAGCTTTTTGGAAAAATGACGCTTTCAAGAAAGGATGGATTAGAGAAAATATGCAGGAATGCAGAAAAATGGAGCGATGGGCAAGTTGCAAGAGGGTTCTGCAGTCAGTGGAATAATTCCAATAACGATTGTAGTATTATGGGAGAAATGCAGAAGTGCAAAACTGAAGCATCGCATGGCACCATCAAAACTGATCAACTGATCAACGAATTATGGTATGCATTATTTTTTACGTTCATTGATTAATCATTTGGTTAGAATTATTGTTTTTTTACACGTTGCTCATCTATTAATTTGATGTTTTGCAGTGGATTCTTTGGAAAAATCACGCTTTCAAGAAAGGATGGATCAGAGAAAATGGAATGCAGGAATGCAGAAAAAAGGAGCGATGGGCAAGTTGCAAAAGGGTTCTGCGGTCAACGGAATAATTCCAATAACGATTGTAGTATTATGGAAGAAATGCAGAAGTGCAATACTGAAGCATCGCATGGCACTATCAAAACTGATCAACTATGTGAAGAATGGAGTGAATATCAGTTTGATTTCAGCTCTGATTCTGAATCAGGATATGAAGCTGGGTCAGAATCAGAATCAGATGATAAGTTCGAATATAAGTTACTTGACGAAGAACTGAAAGAAAACAATGGCAAAGAAAGGTAATATCAAAACATATGCACAAAATAATTTACACTGGGGGGGGGGTGACAAAAGTATGGCAACAATAATAAAAGTGTCGTCTAGCTGGGGGCCTCTGTCCATTGGCACACTTGACACAGGGCTTTGTAATACTTTTGCAAAACGTCAAGTGTTGGTTGCTCATGTTTTGAAGTGAAAAACTGCAAATTTCTTGAATTATAATATGAATTCCAACAATTGTTAAGTTCATTTCGACTTCAATTGGAAGAATTTTGCCATCCCATTAAATTGCAATTTTTGTGCATTACTTTTGTAAAAAATAAAAAGGTTTTGTTTTGTTACCAGGATGAATGAGAAGAAAGCTCTCTGTGAAAATGAGGCTAATCAAAGCGTTGGTGTCGAAATCGAGGTCACAGATCAGCCAACACATGCAGCAGACAAACTTGACGACTATTCAAGCGACGATCTTGATAAAGATGATGATTGCAATGATAATCATAATAATAATGCTGACAGTGACGTAAATGATTCCGAATCGGACAACATTGATGTTCCAGAAGCAACTGCTCCATTGGATGTGGGAAAAACAAGTTGCAAGGCCCAATCAGATAATGGTAAATATATTAGTGTTTCTTTTTACAGTAATTGAAACAATAAGAATGGTAGTTTATAAGAAATGTCATACAATTGTGTTTAAAGTGTAGTTGTATTAATGTCACTGGTCCATTGGATGTATGTTCAAGTGGCACATAATCAAATCATCATTGAACTAATGACAATTTCAATCATATTTTCTTTCAGAATCAAATACGAACTTGGACAGTTCCGAATATTCATCAGATGATTCTCGGAGTAACATCCTTCGCATCATTCGTGACATTCGAAACAGAACCAATAACAATGCAGCTCCAAGCAGAAATGTCACACGCGAGGCTGAAGCCAGTCAAATTGTGCTTGATGCAAGATTTGACCAGGTGAAGAGTTACCTAAAAAACGTGGCAACACAAACAGAGGAGAAATACATGAATATATCAACACAAACAGAATCAAACGAAGCAATAAACCCACAGTGCATTGCAGCTGAGAGTTGCATGGATATTGAAAACAGCACACAGAGCTGTTGTAATTTGTTGTTCAACTCCAGTGAGATTCGATTAACAAGCGAACGCATGGTTAAAGAAGAATCAATGGAAATCAGTCTTAATGAAGACATGATGGTACCGTTCTATAGCCACATGCACACTTGTAATTGGCTGGATGTTATACGCTCCAGATTGCCAACACCAGTGCCAATGGATATAGACGAACCCATTGAAGCATTCTCAAATGCATTTGGGGTTGACAATAGCTGTAAGCAATGGAGTTTTGCGCCAGAAAGCAAGCTGTTTGTGCCAATTTTACTGCCTGAAAAGTACAGTGTAGAGAATGTTGAAGAAGAACGCCCCGGGCAATGGTTCTTCGAAGCTGGTAATAAGGGCCAAGACGCTACAGCTAGTAATACTCTATCTGATCCTGCACAATTGAAGAATGGAGGGTGTTCTTCCAGTTTCAAGAGTGGAGAGTATTCTTCCAGTTTCAAGAATGGAGGGAATTCTTCCAGTTTTAAGAAAAGGAAACACACGGAAGAAGGCGATAATGCCAGCCAAGAATCTCGTGAAATGGGGTCTGGAAAAGTTCTAAAGAAGGAAGAAAACATGAAAAAAATTGCGACTACTCCATCAGGAGTTGTGAAATTGAAAAATGGAGGCTGCTCTTGGAGTCTGAAGAGAAGTATTATTAAAAGGAAAAGCAATGAGCGGCAAAATAAAGTGAATATCAGTAAACAGGTTCAGAAAGAAAACCCTGAAAAGCTTCATAAAGCTTTGGAGACGAACCAAAAGGTTGCGGGTGATGGTGTATCGGGTGATGGTGCATCGGCTGATGGTGTATCGGCAAACAAAGGATTAGGAGGATGTTCGTGGAGTTTGAAGCAAAATGGTCCCAAAAGAGATCTTGTTGAACAGAATAATAATAATTATATCTGTCTTCAAGCAAGTGGGAAGAAGAGAAAATGGATGTGAACAAAGTTGTTTGTACATTTAGAAACATTTTAAAAGACATTTAATATAAAGACATACCTGTAACATTGGCAGGCTTTGGTGTTATTAAAGAGAAAGCGACTCTAGAGAAATATAGAGAGAGTATACTAGAATAAGTATACTAATAGAGACAGTTCTACGATTGCAGCCTCAACAAAGTCAGTGTTGCAATGGCAGAATCTAGAGAAGCCAAGCTACGTTAGCAGATTTGAGAAAGCAATGCTGCATTGGTAGAAGAAACTATTAATGCAAAAAAATATTCTAATAGCTGCTCTGATTTAGTTGATTAATTTTTACATAATATTATACCTGGCAAACGATCTTCTAGCTTTTTGCTTATATTCTCTGTGGGGCCATAAATTCGTTCTAGAAGCTCAGCAGAAGAGAGCACAAATCTTTTTGCTGCGTGAGTTGGTTGAGCTACTGTTTTGTTTTCACCTATGGTAAGAAAGCAAGTAGTTTGTCAATGTTATCTCGATAAAGTGGAAATAAAAAATAAAAATTTGCGCTCACACACCCTTGTATATACGCTTGGATTCCCACCCTTGGCACCACCCTAGACTCTTGGGTGTTGCACTACCGTGAGCTCTTGCGAGTACATATTAGATGAAGTCTAACTCTTGAGCATCATGACGGAGCCGCTGAAATCCATTGGAGGTTTTGTTTGCCCAAAGGCTGGTCTCTCGCACCAAACGCGTCCAACATGCTGTACTGCCACCACACATATTGACCGGGCCGGTGACTGGACTCGAACCCACGACCTTCGGCCTGCCGCGCCCACCATCAGGCTATCCCAGTCACGGTCAGGTCAGGTCACACGTGGAAGGCAAGGCAAAAATGTTTGATTCACTTACTCTCCTTGTGGATTGAATCTTATGGATCTAACTATCAATATAGATGCCTAATATTACTTACCAAGTGGTGAGTGACAACTAATGTCATGATTTTTAATATAACTTCTTATCTTCTGCTTGCCAATGTGGCACACAATTTGTTCGTCAGATTTGAACTGTTGGCCTAAGCCTAAATGGAAAGAACTATCTAGATATATGTAATAGATCTCTATTATTACCTCATGTAGAGTATCATTATACCAGTGCACAATGCTGAATCTTGGCTAGATGAAGCTTTAGACTCAATCCTCAAGCAGAGCTGGCGGAAATCTCTTGAAGTCTCAATTTTCAACGATGCATGTACAGTAAGTAATGAATAAAATATACCAGTCTGCATTCCAAAAGGCGGTGTATACATCCTGGAGTGGATGCGCACTAACCACGCCATTTTTCGCCAGCTAAGTCATTTTTTGAACCGAGCCTTGCAAAAGTTTTATAATGTCTAAATGCAATGTGTAACACAAATAGAAACTCTTGATTTGGCTAAGAATGTGATTTATTGTTACATCTTTGCAGGACAGTTCTTTGGAAATAATCCACAGATGGGGGCATGTTTTTGATGCAGAGAATATTGGTTTTGTGCTGGGGCACAATACAACTGGCTCACCCAAAGGAGGTATGGTATTGTTTGATAATTGATATGCCATGAACTCTTCCTAACATCTTTCAAATACCTTCTTCTTACAAGGTGTGTTTGGTGGGCAATTTTTCTTAAATTTATCATATGCTACTTTATATCTTCTTGTAAATTATTTTTCAGTTGGGTTTGCCAAGAATTCGGCAATAAAGCAGAGTCACGGCAAATATATTTGTTTCTGTGATGCTGTAAGAATATTGATTCTTACATTTTTAGATTTAGGTTACTCTTGCATTGCAACGTTAGAATACACTTCTTTGATTCACATGTTATCTTTTCAGGATGATGTAATGATGCCAAATAGAATTGAATGTCAATTAAATGCTGCTGTAAACAAGCCATCAAACACAGTAAGCTTGAATTTATAAAATGTGTATTATTTATTTCTTGATGCGAATAGATATTTGTGATTTTTCAGTAATGTGAGATTGATAAATGATTGTTGATATGTTCATGATTTTGTTCTTTTTGTTTAGATTGTTGGTTGCCTTTTCAACCGAATTCCGGATGATTCCACACCACGATACACAGAATGGCATAACAGTTTAACAGAAAAGCAACTGTACAGTCAAGTAAATTCTTATCTAGGTTTCTATTCATTAATTATGATTATTTATTATAATTATAATACATTGGGAGAATGTGATTCACGCATACACAGACTGCTGAAATTACCAATGGGAAGAAGAGCATAATATATGCCTTTTGATTTGATAAATTGTGGCCTCTGGGCTATTATCATAGTGACTCTATACAAACAATTCAGCATCGAGTGTGGTTCTATGGTATTATAGTGTTTTAGATTATACTTGTAATGAATCAAAATTTTCTTTGTTTTCATCTCAGATTTACACATCATTTGGTCCAACTTTAATTCAACCAACCTGGTTTTGTTCAAGAGAAATTTTCAACACAGTTGGCTACTTTGATGAAGTGAAAAAGGTAAATGTTTAAGAATTTGTATGAAAATTAACCAAGGTACACATGTAAGTTTTTGCTACAGGTTATTTGCATGCAACTTTCAAATTAAAATGCAGTTGGACACCATAAGCAGGTCTAGGCATATTGTGATTTTTGATTGTGTTTCTAGGGGCATCCGGAAGACCTTGTATTTTTCTACAAACATCTGGAAAATAATGGAAAGCTGTGCAGAGTTGATGAAATACTATTATCTTATCGATACCATAAATCTGCGGCCTCTTTCAGTGTCCACGAAGACACAATTTGGCAAGTTCGCATGGCTATGTTAGAAGAACGTGTTCTGCCACATTGGCAAAGATTCACCATTTGGAATGCAGGGAAACAAGGAAGACGATTTTATCGATCTCTGTCAAAGCAAAGTCGAGATAAGGTTTGTGGTGAGGCCCTTGTTTCATTTATACACCATAAATCTTGAAATATGTCTTCACTTTCATATAACCTCTCTCCTTCAATATCAGTTTATTTATAATTGTTAAAATGATGTTAGTCAGGGTAGAAAACAACACAACTCAATTTGTGGAACATAACACCACAACTAGTAATCACAAACAAAATGTGCAAAATTCATCAATCAACTGCACCCACATCACATGCACATTTACTTCTATCAGATTATGTATCATGCATCATGTAATCATTAATAGAGTGGACAATTTCATCTGAATATTTCTCATATTACTTCAAGATTTATAACTCAGTTTATCAATTTATATTTATTGATTCAAGGTTCTTGCTTTGTGTGATGTTGATGAAAAAAAAATTAACAAAGGCAAATACAGATGTGAATTGCTCAAAGTACGCTATTCTTGGAATAGACCTTAATACAACTTGCTCAGTAGGTGAGGAAATTTAGGAAATAAATTTGCAGGATTTATATATCTTTGTTTATTATCTTGTGTTCTTGTGTTTTATTATCAGGTGGAAAATATTGTTCCTGTCATCCCTGTTGTTCATTTCAGCAATGCAATACCACCATTTGTTATTTGTGTCAAAATCGTAAGTGGAATAATAAAGTGTCAAATGACATTTTCTATTGCACATGCCTACAATTTAATCAGGAATAACCTATGCATTTGAACTTGACATTAAATTTCTTATTGTCTTTTCTTATCCCTGCAGAACTTAACAATGGGAGAGTTTGAAAAGAATCTTGCATCTCTCAATTTAGCAGAAGGACAAGATTATGTTCTTTTTAGCTGACATTTGCAATTTATAATTTAAATTAAATTCAATGAATATTATTATTGATTTTATTCTTTCTATTTTTTTGTCTATTTTCTTAAACTGGCGCAAAGGCAAAATGACGTTTATTCATTTTGTGAAATCGAGGTTGATGTTCGAAATACCACAATGCATTGCTTACAAAACACAACACAGTAGGCGAAGGGTTATGGCGAATGCATGTTGAGACTTCCTTTCCGCAAGAAGAAAGCATTTGTATTATTTTCGCTAAAACACGCCTTGTAACGGCTTGTTAGATATGGAGGATACAGATAAAGATTCCGAGGTCCCTTTTATTGATTCGCGGTATAATTATAGCTCATGGGAGAGGGAATGTCTCCAAGAATTTGAATCGCAGCCGGACATTGAAGCAAGACTTGTTTTGGAAAAAGAGGCCATTATGGACAGGCTTTGGGCTTCCTTTCAAAACGCAGCTAAATCCGTAGCCGAGCTTCACAGAGGTGATATAATTCTCTTATTTATATACTGTTATTTTTAATAATATCTAGAAAAAATAAAGAACGTTTTATCAACTTTTATTAAATTTTTCGTTTGGCTCTGACCTGACCTAAACTTTGCGTGTGTCATATACACACATTGTTTGAACTCGCTCTGGCTTGTGCTTTACATCAACGGGAATAGAACGAATATATTGCAATACCACTCCGCATTTTGACCTCCAGCGGCGTGGTGTGTTTCTAAACGGAATTTTATCGAACTAAAACACCACCAATTTGTTTACCTATACTGTACCTGCTGCCATCACGTGTGAAAATTTAGAAAGCTATTTTGTTCTTATCAATCATCATAAATTTGTTCTTGCATGAAAAATAGGTCACAACAATCCCAGCCAATTGTGTATTGTAAATTATCTCTAGTTAAAATGTTTAGCAGAATGTCAACCAACCTGCAAAGGGAAGGGACTGGGATGGATGGAAAGCTCTTCAAAAGAGAAAATGTTTTGTTTATAAGTTTTCTTATAAAGAATTTCTTTACTTGTTACTGTAAATCCTTTTTCCGAATAAGCCCGCTGGGCTTATTTGGAAAAACGAAATTTTAGGTGGATTATTGTTCAGTATTAAGTAAAATAAAAGCTATATGATCCAGCCAATCAATAAACTTGTTGGTTTAAACTTGGTGCTATTTGCAACATATTCCATAAACAACTTCAATGTTTGGAAACTTGGGCTCAATATCCTTGCAAATGATTATCAGGATGGGGGCTTATTCGAGGGGAGGGCTTATTCAAAGGTGGGGGCTTATTCGAGGGTTTACGGTATTAGCATTAAGAATCAACTGCATTGTTAAGACAAGCTAAATCTTCAAAGTAGTGCCTCTTTTGCAGCAATGTTGTGATCTTTTAACTTTGGATGAGTTGATTGATGTTTAATTTGATTAAAATATTTTCTGATTAGATCGTCCAGTTTGTCGTTGCTGCACAACTTGCACGAACCACAGCAGATCATGGAGTCCATTCCAAGATGCTGCCAACCGAGTGACATTATTATATAAAGGTTTGTCAATCATTACATTTTCATTATATGTCCTTCATTGCTGCTCTTACAACGTGTCAAAAAACCAATGCTTACTAGCAATTTGTACTATTAGGCAAATATTGCAGATGATATTTGTGCATCTTTGATTTTGCAGCTGTGGTTTATATCTATGTTTCATCACATATATACTGTACTGTCGAGAAGTGTCGGTAGCCAGGGTAAATTCCCCGGGCCCGGGTCTCAAGAAGGGCCCATGAAACGTTCTGCTAATGCAGTGCAATTATAAAACAGCCCCTTGTTTGTTTATAGCCCCGGAACTGAGCTGGCTCTCGACGGGCCTGCATACAAATTGTATACAACTTATTGTAAAAGCTCTATTAGACCCCCTTTCTGTTAATTATAAGTGCAAATGTGCAGTTAAAACTTTTCCATTGTTGCCAATGCCAAGAAGGCCACATAAAACAGTTTTAGTACTATCAAAGAAACTTTCTCATAAAATGTTTAGTTCTCAAAAACCTAGAGGATTATAATAAAATTAATTGATTTTTAGATGGAGCAGAAGCATTTATGCTTGCTCTGGAGTATGGCCGAGAAATAGGCTATCAGAAAAGAAATAAAGATATGTTGCGTTGGGCGAAAACTCGACGTAAGCATTTGAGACGTGATGACCTTGTCTCGTTTCTGTGCGGCCGCACGTCCCCAAGACGACGCCAATCAGAGGCCAAGGCTTCGATTCCTGTCTCTCCGAAACCTCCTTCTGATGAACTGTACGTTGAAAGCGCGCCAAACGATTTGAGCGATAATAATCACAATCACGCCACGGCCGAAGGACGAAAACGAAATTTCTCAACCGATATTGTTATGGAATCACCTAGTCATAAAAGACAAAGATTTTGTTGATATAATAACAATCACTTGCTTATAAATACATAAAATTCGGTTATTTTGTCTTTCCTGTTTTCTTAACTTTGAATAAATGGCCGTAGCCTTGTGAGGTATGTTTTACAACAACTTAACGTAGATACAATATGTTGTAAATTTTACACCCTTCTAAAACTATTTGTATCATTCCATGCTTATAAACTTGCTATCATAAAAGCAGATATGTATCTATGCTTTGGTATTTTCTGCTTTTAACATACAATCTTGTTGGATTTATTATCGAGTGGTTGTCATACTCTATGTCTAATTCACTAATGTTTTGTGTTATGTTGACTTGCAAAATAAAGCAAGTGAATCAAATATTAGCTAATTAGAGTTTACGTAATTAAAATTGAAAGTTCAAGTTATTGTTGTGTATTCTTAATGGACTAACGCTTCCAAAACTGGCCAAAATTGTCGAAACGAACTAATCAATTTGAAAAGCGAAGGCAAAAGATTTCATGTGATGAGTTCACCAAGAAAATCCAACTTTGTGCTGCGCAGTGTTCTTAAAAAATTGCCTCGCAACTCAATTTACAATCTTGTAAACATGGATCAGAAACCTGAGGACCCTTTAACAGAATCATAGTCAATAAAAGGACCACATGACTTAATAAAATCTTGTAATTATTTCAAAGCCACAATCAATGTCTTCATAGTTTATTTCTCAGTCTTATATACTTAAAAGGTCTAAAATGCCACATACGCTTAATAACATATGCTTTACTTAATAAAATACCAAAATCGGCGAATACATCGTTTTATGGTCATATACTGTCCCTTCATTCTTTCACTTTCATGTTTTTACACAATGCAAGTCTTCTAATATCTCCTTATATGCCAACAGCCGCATTCTTTACAGACTAACCTAACCTAAACAATTTGAACATATTTCATGGCCTTTATCCTCGTCAGCAAGTGGTTTTTAATAGTGGAGAATATTTTCCAATCCAGTCAATTTTCCAGCAGAAATACCTTGCATCAAGTATATACTTGCTTACTTTTCAAATACACTAGTCGTAGAGTAACAGGTTTTCCACTGAAATTGTACGAGGTCTAATTGCGCTAATTTTATTTGTTGCTTGTTATTGTGCCCTTGGAACAATCGACTACAATACCTTCCCTCAAATAAACATTTCGAGACCTCTAACCGTGAATGAAATTTCAATTATGCTATTTACAACTTAAACAGCGAAGCAAAATTACATACAACGCCCGTTGAACGCCCTAAAAATTGTTTTCTCTGGATTCACTAGAAGAAAACACCCTTTAATCAGCCCCGATACTCCATACCAATCACCCCATCCCCTCGAAAAGTAGGAAAGTTATAGTCTCGTCGAGAATTAGGCAACAGATTTGCGTTAAACGAACTGACTCTTACTGACTGACTGATCAAACGATTTTCAAATTAGAATCTTTTAAAAAACGCCTTCTTGCTAATTTCTATGAAAAATATCCCGCTTGAATGAATTTTAGCCTTGTCATTATAATACCATATATGGTCATCACCTGTTTGGATTCGCACCTATGCAGCGTTTGTGTTATTTTCGTGAGAAATATTTACCCAAATGCCGAGATGTACACTTATCCTTCATCTCCGAGCCTTGATTTTCCTCAGAATTAATTGATTTTCAACTGGGTAATAGTTTCTTACTCAAATTGCGTGCCATTTTGATCAGATGTGTGGCTTTCCAGTTGTGGGTATCCCCTTGGGGAGATTTATCAATAAGCTCGCCCTTTATTGAAATTACACGCAAAAGCCCATCCAGTAAGCTCATCTATCCTTTTGTCGAAATTCAAGGGAAAACGGCGTAATACCGTGATCTTATTATGATCGCTTTTATGACTTCCCTGTTGGGTCGTGAATGGAATTATGAGAAATTTCCCAAGAGAACTCCAATTTTCTCGCTTATAAACTCGATCGGAGTGTTTGAAATATCATTGACTAAATACTGAACACTTAAATTACATCTTTTTGTTATCCTACAAGCTTAACCAGAATTGTTTTAGCTTTTTTAGCCGGCAAATGTTGCTTCTGCGAGATCCTGCTTCCATTGAGAACAGCTTATTGACAAAATCCTTTGCAAATATGCAATACCCTTTTGTTTTATTGTTCCCTTGATCTATTGATTGTTATTCGAGATTTAGATCCTTGGGGGATTCCTCGTTGCTCCACCATCAACCCTGTGCGTCTTGAACCCCAAATATTGCTCATGCCGTTGCTATTTCTGCTATTTTTTTTATAAAAATTTTAACAAAGCATCATGGACACCTTCACGGGCCTAACTCTGGATTTTCCCAGCTCTTCTCTGTATTTTTCACCTTCGAATAGTCGCCAAACTTGGCCAAGTTCGCACTTAATAACACGACTTTGTTCTCCATTCAATTGCTGTTGTTTTGTTTCGAACTTGATGGCGTACGCTAATTGGTCGGGCGTTCTATTCAGGTGTGTAGTTCCATTGTCATTCTAAGTAACTGTTGTGTAGAACAAGTGATATAAAATATTTGTACTCACATCAGAAGGGGTGGTTGCTCATTTGATCGTCGGTGTGCACAGTGCAATCTGTTGTGTTTGTGTTCAGACGGGCAAACCAGATCAGACCAGAAAGTGTGTTGTTTCGATCGAGTCCTGTTTTGCGAAATTGCTTCAAATAGCAAAGGAAAAAGACAGTTTATCGTCGTTGGTGGTTATAATTTAGCCTCAAAATGAATGCAGACGAAGGTTTTGAGGGAATGCAGTTCCTTCGGCAATCAGCCGCTATGCAGGCTATTGACCAAACCAAGACCTTTGATGCCAAGAAATGGGTATGGATTCCTGAACCGGTCAAGAAAGGCATGGAAGGCTTTCTTGCCGCAACTGTCAAATCAACTACCGGAGAGCAATGTGAATGCGAAACTGCTGATGGAAAAGTGGGTATTTTTCTATCTTTTTTTAATACCAGATTTTCGATAATTTTCATTTGCCTTGAAAATGAATGGTGCTGTTACATGCCATGACAGGAAATACTTGCAAAAATTTTTTAAAATTTTCTCCTCATGAAAATTCAAAGTTATATAGTCATTGGCGTTTTGTTGCGAATAAAAATGGCATGTTTTTATAATTGCATGTTTTTATAAAATATACGAATGTTGTTTTGTAGACATTGACAGTGAAGAAGGATGACATCCAACAAATGAATCCTCCAAAGTTCGAGAAAGCCGAAGATATGGCTGCTCTTACCTACTTGAACGAAGCCAGTGTTTTGCACAATCTGAGAACAAGATACAGTGCTGCATTAATCTACGTAAGTCTCTCAAAAGATTTTATATTCTCTACGGTCTAAAACCTGTTTCCCAATTAGAGTCTTATTCTCCCATGGTTGATTTGAAAAACAACATTTTCAAAGATTACATTCACTTGGGAATTTTTGAGCTGGCTATTTGCTGAATATAAGAAATAATGCAAATATTTAGAAATTGCCCAGTCTGTCTGTAGAAATTTGTGACAATCGAAATTTCCATAACAAGCTTGCTTTTGTTCAACGACACATCACTCCGATATCCCAAAATAATTAAATAGCCAACACTTGGTCTTCGCTTAGCAATTCTAGCTTAACCCTTGAAGGCTTCGATTTTCAATTATCGCCTAAACTCCCCTCAAAAACCTGATTGCAAGTGGATAGCAATCCACAGATTTATGGCCAACACCCACTTTGCAAAAATCTCGTTCATCTATTGTTATCAAACAATGTCACCAATATATAGGTCTTGAAATAAGAAGAAGTGTAGTTGGAAGTTTATTCGCGTCTTGTGGCCTTTGAAATATCTGAAGGTGTTAACTAAGAATCGTAGAGTTTGCTTATCGACATTTCCACGCCGAACAGGAGTTGGAAAAGAGCGAAAATAGAAACAGATGTTTCTTGGATGGAGGGTAGAGAGCGAAGGAAAGCAAGCTAAAAAGAGAAAATCCCTGCCCAATGTTCTTTCTATTAATGAAGAACATGATGCGGTGAAGGATGAAAGCTCGCAGCATTGATCCTATTGTTGGCCCATCAGCTTTATTATAAACATAAACGGATTTCAAGATTAGGCTCTTTTATCTTTGAGATTCCTTGAGATTTTTATCGTGGGTATCTCCTTAATAGGGCAAAAACCAGTTGATTCCAAGCGGGGACCTTTCATAACGTATTATGTTTGTCTCGTACTGTTGAAAGAATTTATTAGCTACAGCGTTTGGTTTTCTTTGAAATGGGTGTGTTCGCTCCTTCGCTTTGATCAGTCAACTAATGACAAGGGTTTGCGTGCACGTTTGAAAGCCAACTGGCGATTTCATGTTTGTTTTGAAAATGTTTCAGAAAATTCATGCCGTGATGCATATGAATGTTTTACGATGCAGATTTGTTTACTCATTTGTTTAAATATTAATTGAATATTATCAGTGATTTGTTAAATTCAATTAAATGCCTTTTTCATTGTACGATTTTGGCCTGGCATTTAAGGGGTATTTATTGGGGTGTTTCAAGGATCGCAAAAGATTATTTACCCTAAGAAAAGGTTTTTTCGGGGATCTAAAATAACACTATGGGATTTTTACTTGAGATACGATATAACATGCTTTTCTAGGATATCTAGGACACTTTGAAGTTAAGCACTTCTCTTCTACAGAATCTCCGCCATGTTGAATCCGCTTGTTTTTTAATTTCTACCGTTACTATTCTGATGAATCCGCGTAACGATGGAATTCAAGGAAATTTTTAACCTGTCTGGAGAAACCATTGAGCAAATGGCCTAAGCAAACACAACACATCCATTCATTCATTGCTCAATTCAATTTAGACAAATATTTTACCAGACTAAATTTATTTAAAAAAAGTTTATTACATTATTGTGTTTGAGTTGAGTCCAATTGAAGAGTTGGCAAAGTTCTTTGCCTTTTCGTTTGGCAAGACATTCGTGTACACGAAGAACCCCACAGAGCAAAATAAACAAGCATTCAATTTAAGAATGAAGCAATTTCTATGGGATGTAATGGGACTTTGAAATGTTTAGCACATGACTTTTTTAATTAATGTTCATTGACTTTGGCGAATTGTCAAGGCTGTACTTAGCATTTTCAACATTACGGCTTTCTCCGCAAAATCAAATACTATGCTCCATAGTTGCTCTCATCATATCCCATACTGCAATGCAGTCAGTGTGTGTTGCAAAGTACTAAATCAATACAGTCAAATCTGCATAGTTCGAACTCGTGTAATTTGAACTCTATCTAATTCGAACGGAATTCTCTATCCCTTCAAGGATCACTAATGAACAAATTCTTATAAAACAAACCTCTATACCTCTATAACTTTTTGTAATTCGAACATTTTCACGTTTCCCCAGGATGCTCAAATTAGACAGAGTTGACTCTATCATATAAAGCGTATTTACATGTCTATTCACATGTGTTTTCTGTATTTCCTTCTAGACCTATTCCGGCCTCTTCTGTGTGACAATCAATCCGTACAGAAGACTTCCAATCTACACAGACCCTGTGATCAACTATTTCCGTGGCAAGAGAAGGGCAGAAGTGCCACCTCACGTCTTCGCAATTGTTGACAATGCCTACCAAGACATGTTGATTGATCACGAAAATCAATCCATCTTGATTACGTAAGTATACAATCATAATGTTAAAAACTACCACTCTGAAATGCAATTCTTTTATTTTTCATTTTATTACGTTTTTACATTTCTTTTTAGTATTTTTTTAAAGTTCTCCATTAGTTTCTTCTCGAAATTTCCCCTCTCTCTAACATGTCTCTACAATTGTTTTGACGAGAATTATTCATCTAATCCTAACTTTTAAGGTGTTTCCAAATCAAAGTCTTTATTAGCCTCTCTTTGACGTCTTCATGAAATCTTCCGCCTCTCTTCTACAACCATTTTGGTAGATTTCTCTCAAAGTCCCTAGCAAGGCTCAAGGATTTTTTAAATTCCAACAACTCTCTTTTATTATTTTCTCTGTAATTCTTTAACAAATCTCTCTCTAAAAGTCCCAGTTCTTTGTTGCTCGAAAGCTTCATTGAATATCTCCTCAGCATGTCTCGATGATGTCCCATGCATTGTGGTACATTTCCTTCTACTTGTCTCATAGCGGAGAGTCTGGTGCAGGAAAGACTGAGAACACGAAGAAGGTCATCCAGTATTTGGCCAAAGTAGCTGGTGTCGAGAAGGCCAAGAGCAAGGACAGCGAGCCAGAGAAGAAGAATGCAATGGCAGGATCACTTGACGAGCAAGTCGTTGAAGCCAATCCCATCCTTGAGGCTTATGGTAATGCCAAGACCATGAGAAACAACAACTCTTCTCGTTTCGTAAGTCGACTTAAGTTTTCTACTCGTCGGAAGACTTTCAAAACATTCAACACCATCCTTTCTTGCAACTTGCTTCATTTCTAACTCTTCAATGCGCGTACAGCCTACCTAACTTAGCACACACACACTATCTGGCTGCATGTATATAATCTTGACTTGACTTGCTCCATCTGTTCACTTGAGTATTGTCGTGAGAATTTGAAAACTTTGAATACGACTTTTAATTTTACAGGGTAAATTCATCCGTTGCCACTTTGGACAAACTGGAAAACTCGCTGGAGCAGACATCGAGTCTTGTAAGTATTCAAAAGCCTCAATTCTTAACACATGATTAAAATATCCTGAAAGCAAGAGTTATCTAATATACATCTTCCAGCCTATCCATTGGATCATACCTCTCTTTACGGATGAATAAACTATCATTATTTCGTTCTTGACCTTTCTCTCCAAAATCCCGCGTATTCTTCCAGCCAATTCTTTAGTTATGGCCAAATTATATATTTAGTAAACAACATCGAATCGACTGCTTACGACTTGGTGCTTATTTATTAAAGTTTGCTTACTTACTTTGCTTAGATTTGCTTGAGAAGTCTCGTGTCGTGCATCAGATGAGCAACGAAAGAAACTACCACATTTTCTACCAGCTTGTCGCCAATTCTCCCAAGGATGTTGCAGGTAATTTCAATGAATCAATCATTCATTAATTGTTATTATTCTATCTTCTTCAATTGTACACTGTTTGGTTGAAGCTGTTTAGCGTTATCCATTTCTCTGTTGCTTGCCCCGAGATCAAGCTTTGCCTGATGGCGGTTTGGAGTTTTGAATTCTCAGAAAAACTTTTTGCGGCTCTGCTAACTTTTGTCTCAGCTCTTTCCTTTATCAAGAGCTTTAATCGCCGCCTTTTTCAATCGCAGAAAAGCTGCTGTTCAGCACGAGAGATTGTGCTCAATATGGATTCCTTGCCAAGGGTTGCTTCACAGTAGATGGAATTGACGATCTGGAAGAGTTTGAAGCCACTGAGGTAAGCAATAAAATTGACATCTTCCTCCATTCTTTATTTTTAGATCCCCTCCAAATTCGCCTTCGTTTCCAAAGCGCACAACTACCCTACATATAATTTCATTCGTGCCTCCCCTAAACACATTTTCTATAGCAGAATGCATATGTTTATGAAATATTGTCTTGAATATCTTCATATGTTTTCCTTTATAATCATATTAATGTACATCTTCCTATAAATCGTATTTTGTATTTTCAGAATGCTGCCAGAGTCTTGGGCTTCAGCGAGGATGAGAAGATGAACATGTACAGGATTTGCAGTGCTTGCCTCCATTTCAGTAACATGAAATTCAAACAGAGGCCAAGAGAAGAGCAGGCTGAGGTTGCCGATCCATCTGGTACGTCTCAATTCAACAAGTATTGCTCTTTTCAATCCACCACGATTAGACACACACATATAACAGTGTAGCTACAACTACATTCGGTTGCTAATGCATGGCCCATACAGTAAACACCGCGTATAGAACCTGTGAATTCTGAATCCAGCCTATTGTTAAAATACAATAACCTATTGTCTCGTGTATTGTTTTGAGTAGGGATTTCAGCCTGGAAAGTTCTTAATTCACTGGTTCTTATATGCGGGTGTCTACTGTATTCCTTATCACATGCAATGTTTTTGGGAAAGATACGACGTTTTTGTTTGTTATGTCATCATCCTATGTCACTGAAAAGTTTCCTTTGTTTCTTTCCAGTTATTTATTTGTTGTTGTTGATATTTATTTGTTTATTTTTTCAACAGACGGCGAGAAGGTTGGTTTCCTTCTCGGCATCCCAGTTACCGAATTCCACAAGTGCTTGGTAAAGCCAAAGGTAAAAGTCGGCACTGAAATGGTAAACAAGGGACAGAACATTGATCAGGTCACCTACTCTGTGGCAGCCTTGTCGAAGGCCATGTACGAGCGTATGTTCTGGTGGTTGGTGAAACGTGTGAACCAGTCATTGGACACGAAAGAGAGACGTGCTTATTTCATTGGTGTGCTCGATATTGCTGGATTTGAAATTTTCGATGTACGTATGCTGCAAATCTTATCTAACATCTCTGAACTTTTTGTTATAGCATCTAATTCAATAGGGTCATCTATATTATTCTTGCAATGCTCCAATGAGATGATATAGAGTTATGTTAAATAACCTTGATCAGCCAACTACCGTTTTACTCAATCACTTCATGTATCAGTCCAGCCTTCAATGACTTTGACATGGTTTTTAGTACAATATTCAATGGCAAACATCTTCTCTCTATACAGTACAATACATTTGAGCAGTTGTGCATTAACTTGACCAATGAGAAGCTGCAACAGTTCTTCAACCATCACATGTTTGTGCTTGAGCAAGAAGAATACAAGAAGGAAGGCATCCATTGGGAATTCATTGATTTCGGATTGGATTTGGAAGCAACAATTGCTCTCATTGAAAAGGTTTGTTGCATACTTTTGAGTTGCACATTATGACACGATCAAGCCTCTTGACCCCCTGTATTGCTTCCCCTATCACCCCTATTCATCTGGCCCCTTGTAGTGCTTCACGAGAACACAAATTCGCCTCAATTTAATGAGGTTTCGCACAGTGGCGTGTTGTTCCTTGTAAACCTCGTTATTCTGTGATTTCACTGTCGAATATCTATTTTTTAAACGTGTGTGAAATTCATACGCATTGTATTCTACACGTTTGTTATAACCTGTACTTGATGCATCCTTTTTTTGCTTAGCCCATGGGCATTTTCGCCATTCTTGAAGAAGAGTGCATTGTGCCAAAGGCCTCAGACCAGACCTTCTTGGCCAAGCTGCACAAAACCCACGATGGTAAACACAAGAGTTACGGAAAGCCGAGCGTCAAGGACAAAGCCAAGGCCGACTTCTTGTTGCATCATTACGCTGGCAGTGTGCCATACAGTGTTAAGAGCTGGTTGGAGAAGAACAAGGATCCAATCAACGAGTCCGTTGCTGCTTTGTTCGCCAAGGCAACCAATGCGCTCGTCAGCACTATCTTCCAAGACTACAACCCCGATGGTAGGTATTTGTGTAGATATGATTCAACGCTTTACTTTGATCTGAACTCGACTCATAGTATTCGCTTAAAATCGTTGGCTCGAGCTTCATTCCTACTCACTCAAATTCGACTCCTCATAATAATTCGCGTTTAATATCGTTTGATACTCGTAATTTTAGCTCGAGCCCGATATTTAATACCAACTTGAGTTCCATTGTTGACACTTACTTCTTAAAATCAAGTTAATCATAACGCTGTATTCTATTATTCTCTCCCCAGTCACCGGTGGAAGGCGAAAGGGTAGTGCATTCCAAACTGTGAGCAGCAGACACAAGGAGCAGTTGAACAATTTGCTGACCACTTTGGGCAACACCTGCCCCCATTTTGTGCGCTGCATCATTCCCAACGAGCAGAAGAAACCCGGTCTCATCGAGGCCTACCTCGTTTTGCATCAGTTGAGATGTAACGGTGTGCTGGAAGGTATCCGTATCTGCCGTAAAGGTTTCCCCAGCAGAATGTTGTTCCAGGACTTCAGAATGAGGTAGCTATTTCATGCTATATTGTATTCTATTGTCCTTGCAGTGAAAGTGTAGACCAGTAGCCATTGTATTCCCTTTGTACATTGTTGTTTACAAGCAAGTTCAAAAGCCTGCATGTTACATTCAATAGTCCTTGCCTCTCTCTTTTTCACATTGGTATTCTGATACCCATTATAGCAACAATGATCGATTTACAGACGCAATGATACTCTATGCTGCATCTACTCGCCTCTAACATTGCGTCTTGCATGGTTTGTGCTGATATTGCTGTTTTAACCTCTTGTCCTAATTCACCCCAATAGATACAAGATCTTGGCACCCTCTGCCATTCCAACCGGCTTTATCGATGGTCGCGTTGCAGCTGACAAGTTGATCGAAGCCCTGCAACTTGAGCAATCCGAATACAGAGTTGGTACGACCAAAGTTTTCTTCAAGGCTGGCATCGTTGGAGAACTGGAAGATATGCGTGACGAACGATTGTCAAAGATCATCGCTCAATTCCAGGCTTATTGCAAGGGTTACCTCATGCGCAAGGAATACAAGAAGATGTGCGACCAAAGGTGCGTGATAGTATGCGTAATTTACACGGCTCTCTCGTGTCATACCTCTTGTAGTCTTCTTTGTATTTATCTATCACACACCTATTTCTATTTGTTTACTGCTCTCCTTAGCTTCTTTCAAGTCAGTGCCGTGTCTCTATAGCAAAGCACGATAGGGCTGTATTTACATGTATGCACCTAATATACTGTCAATTGTCAATTGTCAATTATATAGCGTAAGATTATTAACTGGCAATAAAATCTCACATGGATGATGTGTGTGAGAGCAATACTTGCATGCCATATAAAACATCTTGCACACGAGGTTATGAATGATTTGCATCCGGTTCGCATTCGACTGTTTAACCGAACTATGTTGTCACGTGATTGATCGATCTTCTAGAATTGGTATCGCTGTGATCCAGCGTAACGTGCGTAAGTTCTTGTCCTTGAAAGACTGGTCGTGGTGGCAGATATTCAACAGAGTAAGTTACGATTACGTGATTTGATTCTGACCACACGTATCATTTCTCCCCTCTTCATAGAATGGGCTTGGCTGTTATCCAGCGTAACGTGCGCAAATTCCTGTTCCTCAGAAACTTTTCGTGGTGGACTTTGTTCAATAAAGTAAGTCGTGTGTCCCTGCGTGTGCCTGCGTCGTGTGTCGCGGCAACGACAAGTTCGATGCGTGTCTCTGGCGTGGGTGTTGTCACACAAGCCTTGTGTGGCGCCTGGTGTGTCTCCCCAATCTACGTGTGTGCCCTCAACTATCAGCGTGTAATGCTTTGTACTTTGCGTGCATAGCTTGCGTGCGTGGCGTGGTGAATCGCTTTGAGCGTGTCACTGATTCTCAATTGTTGAGGAGATATTTCTTTTTGTTGTGTTGAACAGGTCAAGCCACTGCTCAACGTTGCTCGTGCAGAAGAAGAAATGAAGGAGAGAGAAGAAGAAGTGAGTAGATTGTCTTCCCTGTTTGTTTTATTCCTGCCTGTTGATGTTTACTACTTACGGGGCCATATTCATTTAAATAAATCGACATTTGTTTGCTTTAGTTGAAAAAAGCAGTTGAAAAGGCCGAGAAAGAGGAGAAGGAACGCAAAGACCTTCAAGAGAAACTCACGGAGACCATGGAGGAGAAGAACAAACTCTTTGAAGACTTGCAGAAGGTAAGAGAGAGAACTACAATCTCAACATATCAATGGTCAATGATACATGACACAGCGTAGAATATTAACATAGGTAGCATAAAAGCTTAACAATAAGTTGCTAATGCTAGTGTATTATCATGGCATAATGACTATTGAGATACTGCCTCGTCCTGAAAGTGAGATTGTGTAGACAATGCCTGTTGTTTTAAGCAAGTAATGATGAGGTATTGTGTTTGCTTTAGGAACAAGAGAGAATGGTGAACGCAGAAGACAAGTTGATGAAGCTTCAAGTTGACAGAGACAAGTTTGAAACTCAATTGACCGTAAGAATTGCTTACTTCGCTATCAAACTCAAGCATGTTGCATATAGTTACATTTGAAGTTATTAAATGCTTGATTTGGATGTTTGTAGGAAGCTCTGGAGAGATTGGAAGATGAGGAAGGAAACGCACAATCCCTTGACGAACAGAAGAGACAACTGGAAGCAGAGAGAGAAGAACTGTCCGAGAAAGTCGATGAGCAGAAATCTAATATTGACAAGGTAAATTCACGATGACGTAATGTAGAAGAGTAGAATTGGAAGTTTGAAAACCCTGAAACTCGTCTGCTGTAATGTGTCCAAACTTTCAAAAAATCGGTGGAGTTTTGAAAGTCTTTTAGCTATCGACATTATTTTATTGTATTGGCAGTGTGCAAGCATTTGATTGACAATTGTATCTTTGTTTTCGCAGCTTGAGAAGGAGAAGGCAACTCGCGACAAACAGATTGAGAATTTGACAGCCGACCTGGAGAGACAAGACGAGTCAGTTGCCAAGTTAAGCAAGGACAAGAAGAATTTGGAAGACAGCTTGCAAGAACAGATCAACGCAACACAAGCCGAAGAAGACAAAGTCAACCATTTGACAAAGGCCAAGAAGAAGGTCGAAGATTCTCTTCATGAAGTAAGTAAACACCAGAGCATTTGAACTTTTCACCACGAAATTGTAATAACAATGACAAAAATAGATAAATGTTTCTAATGAGTTATAACAAGTCAAAACTAACGCTTCTCATTTATTTAATCATGTTATTATATTTAATCATTACGGTTCTTGTTTTCTTCTAGACCGAAGTTCACTTGCAGAAGGAGAAAGATGCGAAGGCTAAGGTGGAGAAAGAGAAGAGGAAGGTTGAGCAAGAATTGAAGGTCTGTAGCTTTGTTGAAGCTAAACATTCTTGTATGCATTTTTTGTATCCTGAGATGGATATACAAGGCATTGGGTTTTGCTACGAATTAAATATCAGGTTTAAGTAGTTCAAAACTAAATTATTTGTATCTTTTTTTTTTTAGAGCACCCAAGAAAACTTGTCAGAAACACTGGCAGCCAAGAGAAACGTTGAAGACACTCTTGCCAAGTAAGTTATAAGTGTTAATCAATTTTTTTATTTATACCGTCCTTTGCTAAGAACATTCGCTCGGTTTTGACACACGTATCAGATTGGCTTTACTAGAGGAGCTAGATATATGTTTGAGTGTGAATATAAAATTGATTCTTAGGAAAGAGAAGGCGATTAGTGAACTCAACATGCAAGCTGAGACTGATCAGAGGACAATCAGCCAGTTGCAAAAGAAGATCCAAGAGCTCCAAGTTAGTGTTTATCATATTTGGGTTTTATTTATGTCAGTCTTAAACCCCAGCTGAACTATTTATTGTGGTTTCTTAGTTATTGTTAAGCTATTATAGATTGTATAATTTTATAAGTTGCATGATTTTTTCTTCACTTCAGCGCCGCATTGAAGAGTTAGAAGAGGAACTCGAGAATGAACGTAAACTTCGACAGAAAGTGAGTAGTTTTTGGTTTCAATTGTTTATCAATTCCACCTGCAGTCAAGTTTGCTTAGGTAGATAATTGAATGTAGAATTATCATTATTGGCAGGCACAAGACATGCGGTATGTTAAGTAATAATAGGAGGAATGGAACTTTAACAATCTTAATGTTTGGTTTTTAGGCTGAAAGAGCTCGCGCAGAACTCCAAGCTGAATTGGAAGCATTGCATGACCGCTTGGAAGAGCAAGGTGGTGCCACTGCTACTCAGGTAGGCAACGCAAATATCCCTCATTGCCATACAATTTTCTACAGTGTTAAAGAACGCTATTTTCTGATATACATTTATGTGCATATTGGATTGGTGTAAGAGATAAACATACTACATTGTGGATAGGAATTTTGACCGCATTGCCACTTCTCGGGTGCTTTTAACTGCAGATAACTGTGACTTCTATCTCCTATTTGTTCGTGGCAATATTGACTTGGGTTGACTAATTTTTTGTAGATTGAGGTGAACAAGAAACGAGAGCAGGAGATCTCGAAATTGCGAAAAGACATGGAAGCCAGCAACCAGCAATACGAACAACAACTCGCCAGCACAAGGCAAAAATTCAACGCCCAACTTCAAGAAGCTCAGGATGAAATGGATTCTTTCAAGAAATCCAAAGCCAAGTAAGCTTGTTTTCTTCATTATTTTACCAAATACTGAGATATTTGTTAATAATTTGAGGTGTTATGAAACTCATTTTTGTTTTGTGAATTGTCTAGGGTTGACAAGGAGAAGAGTGCACTTGCTTCTGATTTGGAAGACTTGCAAACGCAATTCGACACTTTGAAGAAACAAAAGGTAGATTATTTTATTATCACGTGTCCACTTGAAATGCTTGAAATTGATTGGGTAACCATGAAAAGCAAACGAATTGATTGGTGAATGAAATACAGGACTCTATTTAAGTTAAGGGAAATAGGCACGTGTGCACTTGAAATGCTTGAACTTGATTGGGTAACTATGAAAAGCAAGCGAATTGATCGGTCAATGAAATACAAGACTCTATTTAAATTAAGGGGAATAGACTTGTGTTACTGTTGCTTGGTCATTTTAAAATGCATTTAGAAGGTAGTTTGGAGAGATTACAACAGAAGTTCAATGTTAATTTTATTACTTCTACAGCAAAATGCCGACAAGAACAACAAAATGTTGGAAGAACAGCTCAATGACACCAAAGGAAAGGTAAACAAAGTTAAAGAACATAATATTGATGTTTCTCCCGGTGTTATGTTTTGTTCAAGTACACAAAAGTTCTAGAACATAATTTGGTGTTTCTTGTTTCTATAGCTCTCGGCTAGCGAGCAAACCGTATCGGAGTTGGAATCCAGCAAGGGCCGCATGTCGATGGAAAGCAACAGCCAGGGAGCATTGATTGAAGAACTTGAACACAAGGTCGGCCTAATGCAGAAGAACAACAAAGCCTTGGAGAGTCAACTCGGCGACGCGAAATCCTCCTACGAGGACGAAGCTCGATCCAAGTCAGACGTCCAGCACAAGTTGCAGCAGGCTTTGTCTGAGCTCGAACAGTTGCAAGACAGCTTGGAGGAAGAGCAGAACGCGCGAAGCGACCTGCAGAACAAGTTTTCACGTGCAGCAAGCGAAGCATCTCAATGGAGAAACAAATACGAAACAGAAGGAGCTAATCGTGTTGAAGAACTTGAGGATGCAAAGTTAGTATAAAGATTCTTACTGTATTCTAATCTCGAAGGGGAGATTTATTGTCATTGGTAATCGATGTAGATTGGTGCTCCGTTTAGTCCAAGGGTGTGGCTGGGTGTCAGGAATGAGATTGGTTGTTATGATGATTTTTTCTCCTCGAATTACAGGAAAAAGCTGACAAGCAAAATGCAAGAGATGGAAGAGGCATTGCAGAATGCCGAAATGAAGTCTCAGAATTTGGAGAAGGTGAAGAACAGAATGAATGGAGAGCTGGAAGATCTTTTGCTTGATTTGGAGAAGGTATGTTGTTTGAATTTATTTGTACGGAGGCCACCTTGTCTCTTATGTCCTGAGAGTCTCTTAGTTTTGTTAACTGCATTATGAGACAAGTAAATTTGGTAGTGACAGTCTTGTGATGTTAATTTTTGCATTGCTCGCTTAGGCCCAAGCTCAAGCTTCTGTGTTGGAGAAGAAGCAAAAGAAGGTCGATCAACAGATCAATGAATGGAGGAACAAGTGCGACGAGATTCAATTGGAGTTGGACAATTCTCAACGCGAATCGAGAGCCTATTCCACAGATGTAAGTAACACTTTTACAACCTAGAAATTCATTTCATGTAATTAATTTGAGGTGGAGAGATGGGTTTGTGGAGGGGTTGAGACTAGAATGGACGCAATGGGGGCGGGTGGACAATGGGTTTCACGAGGGAAGGAGTAAAAGTGTTGACCCAATGTCAATGTTGACACTTTCCACGTAATAATCCCTGATGTTAGGTAAATTGTTGTTGAGAAAGTGGAATTAATGAGATTGAGGAATTGATTGGAAATCTTTGATCACAGCTTCTCAAGACACGTACTCACCACGAAGAGGCCATTGACAAGATGGAGGCACTGAAGAAGGAAAACAAGAACTTGCAAGATGAAATCCGTAGCATCACTTCCCAGCTGTCCGAGGGTGGAAAGAGCTCGCACGAGTACGAGAAGTTGCGAAGGAAGATGGAGATGGAAAAAGAGGAGTTCCAACTGGCTCTCGAGGAAGTCGAAGGTGCCTTGGAGCAGGAGGAAGGCAAGGTGCTCAAGGCACAACTGGAGCTGACTCAAACCAGACAGGCGAACGAAAGGAAACTCGCAGAGAAAGACGAAGAAATTGAGAATCTCAGGTGAGAAGGACGTGTGCTGTTTTGCTTTGAATAGCTTGGACGCCAGTGATAATGATGATGTGTCCGTGGAGCTTACTTTTGCTTGTTTGAACTGACTAGAAGTAAATGAATGCTTTAATGCTTGAGTTGGCTCTTCTAGTTGTCTCTTATATAGTCCAGCTGGTCACCTAGTCGTGGTATTGTCAGTTGTAATTGCAATGGAGGTCTCCGAAGCCTTCATGATTGATCTCTGACGTTTTCCTTGATTTTCCATCGAATAGGAAGAACCACCAACGCCAACTTGACAGCCTGCAGTCGACATTGGACAGCGAGCAGAAGTCCAAGTCAGAATACGCCAGACAGAAGAAGAAGGCCGAGGGTGACTTTGCTGAGCTCGAATCCTCGATTGACACAGCAAACCGCGTTAACGCCGACCAAGCGAAGACGATTAAGAAGCTTCAACAGCAAATCAAAGAGCTTCAGTCCATGCTTGACGATGAACAGAGAGCAAGAGAAGATAGTCGAGATGTTTCGTCGCGTTCAGAGCGCCGTGTCAACGAATTGGCTCAAGAACTCGACGAGCTCAAGATGTCCTGGGAACAGGTGATGCTTAGAGTCTTTAAAATGTGGAGAAACTCAGTAATAGGTCTGCAAAAAAGCGTACTGTCATGGATGTTCTTTGGATTGATGTTTTTTGTTGTTTTGGGTTGTTTAGATTGACCGTGCCAGAAAGATCGCTGAGAACGAGCGCAATGAGGGTTCCGACAGGTTGCAAGAGCTGCACGCGCAATGCCAGTCGTTGCAGAACTCGAAGAGGAAAACCGAAAACGAGTTTCACAACCTGCAGGAGGAGATCGATGAACTTGAGAACGAGGCCAAAGCAGCTGAGGATAGAGCTAACAAAGCACTGGCTGAGGTATGAGCTGCTTCAGTATAAAGTTAAATTCCACTCTCACACACCAATTTTATCCTATTCACATTCAGCATTCCAAGTGAGTTTGCTATCGTGCCCCCCCCCCGCCCTGCTTGTACCGGTACTGATCTTCAGTTCCATGTTACAAAGGCCCCCGGCTTTTCAATGCTCTTAGAACAACTTGACCTTGATTATTCGATAAGAGCCTTGGGCGATTATTTCAATTACCACGGTATATCAGATGAGTGAAATTCTTAATAGTTGGAAGTTTGGGAGTTGTGGAAAGGAGTAAGAAAGATTTGAGAAACAAGAGGTCGTGATTAATGTTGTGTTGTATAGGTTGCTCGCATGCAAGCAGAGCTGGCACAAGCACATGACTCTGCAGCCACTGCCGAAAAAGGCAGAGCCAACTTCGAGAGACAACTTCGAGACATGCAAGGACGTCTTGAAGAGGCAGAAGCTGCCGGTGGCAAAAACCTGAAGATCCAAATCAGAAAACTCGAGCAGAGGAATCGCGATCTCGAGGCTAGTCTTGATGACGAGGTTAGAAAGGCGGCAGAATTGATAAAGAATCAACGCCGTAGTGAGAAGAAGTTCAAGGACTTGCAATTCCAAGTTGAAGAGGATCACAAGAATGCAGAACGTGCCCAGGAACAGGTCGATAAATTGAATGCCAGACTGAAAAAGATGAAAGTCCAACTTGATGACGCTGTGAGTTATTAATTATACATTTAAATATTATTTTGTACTTTCTTTATTCCCCCGTTGAGACTTGCAACAAGATCAGGGTATTTTACAATGGCTCTCGAATTGTGTAGAAGAAGGATGGGACATTAGAATGAAGACAATTTTAATTTGCATCTGGGATGGTTGTGAAGGGAATTTTACTAAGGCATGGTACTATGTACCATCTCTGCAGTATTAGCTGCATTATTGGAATTATGACATAATTTTGTGACATAGTTTTTTCGAAGATCACGATATCACATTTGGAACACCTTTCTGAAATGATACCGGCAGAGATGGCTCCATTATTATAATAATCATCATCATAAAGGTTTAAGGTTGTGTTGAGGGATAATTCATGAAGATAAAATAATCATTTGCTCGTGCTTACAGGAAACCACAGCACAACAGAATCTTGCGAAATGCAAAAAGGCTCAACTCGATGCTGAAGACGCAGAAGAGCGCTGCGAAGCCGCTGAACAAGCCTTGCAGAAGGCGCGCGCCCGTGCAAGAGCTGGAGCCGCAGGTGGTGGTGGCACCCTGAGAACCGTAAGTAGTTGAATTGTGCTTTTGCAGCCGACAAATGTTTATAATTGGTAAATAAAGAGTTTTATAGTGACTGTGTTGCAAAGTCGATGTTATTTAGTCTTGTGAGAAATCTAAGAGGAAGACCAGGGATAGAGTTATTAATGTGTTTGTTGAATTTTGCAGTATCTTACTCATTGGAGAGACTATTATCCATCATATTACACATCGAATTATACCAGTAGAAGGATAGCTGCAGCTTTCACCGATACCCTTGTATCAAATACAGCAGAAAGGAGTTCTCGTTCAGTTACCGAAGATCAGCATGACAGTTCAGAAGATCCAACTTCGTAGTGTTTACATTATTTATTAGTTTGCAACTAGTGCATAGTATATTTATTATTCTAGTTTCCAGTTAACATATGGTTGTCTGAGCAACTTATTTAGCAGACAACGTTATTAACTTAGCTTTTAGTTTATAGTTTTAAATAGTTGAAGTGGTTTTATAGTTTCAGCAGTTATGTTTTCTTTGTTGCATCAAATTCATTGCGAGTTGAAATGAAATAGTTTAGTTAATAATTTGAGGTAGAATTTAAATTCGAGTATTGGCCATCACTTGTGATGTTAGAGAGAGGCTTGCAGAAATTAGGCTTCTGAAGTAAGTTTGTTAGTATAGAATCTATTTTGTGTTGTTGGGGAAATAACAGGTTATGACAATAATAATATTTCATAAAATCTTCAAAATATTTTGTGGAGTATTGAACGAAGTCTAAAGCTGTTTTGCTCAATTGTTTTCAGGGTAGCCGTGCCCCCAGTGGAGCAAGAACACCCAGAACACGTGGTGGGGATGACTGAGAACTCTGACACAATTTAGACATCAACAAAACATCGAATTTCTAGTAGTTAAATTGTTAATTTCCAAAGAACCTTTCATTACAAGCAAATCTGTTTTGTTACACCAAGCCTCCTTGCAATAACAAAATTTTCTTCAATGAACACAAGGATATGTTTAACCGCGATAACATTTCTTTTATTCTTTATTACTAAATCTGTTTTACTAACCTAACGAGTTTTTACTCAACAGCATTTTGTTAGCTTCTAGTAAGTTTAGATCTTCGTGTACCAGATCTAGATGCGTGTAAAAAGTTTTCTTGAACGAGAAATACAATCAATTTTCATACAATAATTTGTTATTTTTTAAATTCACTTGATTTTGATACGATTGTTTTCATTGACAAACTTTTACTGAACGTTGAATTACTGCGATAGCTTGTGCTCTGTATTTTAAAAATCACTTTTTCGTAGCTTCCACAGTCTAGGTTTCTTTAACTTGCTGGAGCAGTTAGCGATTTCAATGGAGCCTAAGTTCACCAATGGAGCGATTGAAGGCCTCCCGTGAGCGCACTGAAAGGGGAGTTTGCAAGTTGCAAGCATTTGAATTATGGCTTCGCATTCTGCTACCGTCAAAACATCTCCAAATCTGATTGCACCGTGGCAAGAGTATGAACATAAGACTGTGTTGATGGATGGTGGAATGAGATAATTTGTCATGGAAGAAGTTGAGCCCAGCCATTTTAAATGCTCGTGGAAAAGCTCTTTCAACGAGGACAACTCTAGAATTGGTTTGTCACAGAGCTCACCCGCTTTCACGAAAAGTTTCGGTAAAGTTTTTAAAAGTATAGTTACGTGATTCTTATCATCGATAATCAACTCATTTTGTATTGTATAATCAATTCCAATTTTCAGGAATTCCTTTTTATGCGATTTTAGCGATTGTTCAAGAGCCAGTGAAAGATCCATTGTTATAGCAGGTCTCAAAGTTTTCGGTACAACAATATTTTGATTATTTGTCAATTTCTTGAATTCTTTCTGCAAATTTTCAAGTCGTACTCTTTCATGGGCTGCATGTTGGTCGATGAGAAATAAATAGCTGGTATTATTTTCACTTTCACTTAATTCTGAACTGTTCTGCCTCTTGACAATACATTTGCATGCAATGAATTTTCTATCAACTTGTCCAAGAACAACAAATCTTTTTATCAAACTTTTGTGCAAAGATATTCCAGACATTACGTTCTTTGAAATTGTCTTTCTTTGTTTTGGTTTCAAATATCCATTTAATTGAGCATCCAAACATTTGTCTGCAGAAACTCCTAAAACTGGATTATTCCAAGACTTGACGAAATTTTTCATATGCGAGTCAATACACAGTGTTTCAGCTGGAGGTCGTTTCAATAAACTTTTCCCAATTCTTTCACTCTTAAAACATCTTAAAGTAAGATCAGTATAATGACCTCCTGCACACTCACTTCTGCCGGCATCTCTAAAATTCCGATTTGTAGATTCAGCTCTTGATTTTACCACAGTGAAATTTGTTTCTTCCAGCCGAGAATCTTCAGTTACAAATTTACTAAAACCGTTTTGCAATGCAAGATGAATTTTTCGTCCTGTTAGCGGATCGATACATCTTTTCTTTGAATTGGCGCGCGGATATGCATCACTTTCTTTGTTTCCAAAACTTCTTTCACTCGGAATCATACTTTCATTACAAAAATGAAAAATTTTTGAACAGATTCTCGTACTAATGAAATTGAGATTGTTTGAGAATTTTTATTTGAATTTTTCTCAAGTGTTCGAAAATCTGCAACCGAAAAACATTTAATGATTCTCTCGCTTCCCTGTGAGCAGAGCCTGGGACTGAGCGGTCAAAAGGGGGAGGAAGTTCTGAAATTTTGTTTAAAAAACTTGGAAAATAAAAACACGTGCAATGTCCTTCGCAAGCAGCAGATGATAACTTTGGTTAAAAAACGAATAATTTTGACACGCAAGAGATGAAGAACAGCTATTCATGACTACTCCAAAGTTAAATGGAAGTAAGTACATCATATATTATCAGAGCACTTTTATAAAAGATGAATTTCCTTTCGAAATATCGCGGAAATTATACCCGAAGATTTTCTGATAGTGAACTGGCTGGTAAGCATGGCCCACTTCCAGAATAAAAATATCGGATACATGCTTATTAGCTTCGTAAAACCTTGCATGAAATCTCTATGCGGCAATGGAGTGACTTGTATTTGACATTACAGTGAACACAAAGTCATTTTGGGAATGTGAAAGTTCAAGAAATATACATAAAGTATCTAGTTCAGTTGTTGCAGCCAGCCCTCGGGACCAATTTTTGAACCAATTGTCCTAGAGAGCTGAAACTTGTCTCAAAATGATCAGAAGGCCATAATTAGTAGGTTTAGACTATTTGTTACCCAGATTTCAGTATATTTCAAAATCGCCTTTATGAAATTTCGACGTTCATGGAGGACAGATAAAATAATTCACTTGTTGCGGCCATCCCTCAGGACCAACTTTTGAACCGATTGTTCTAGAGAGCTGAAATTTCTTTTGACATGATCAGGAGGCACTAGTCAGTAGGTTTCGACTATGTATGAGTCATATTTCATTGAATTTCAAAATGCGAAATTTCGATCCGACCTATTCATGGTAGATACATAAACTGATTCACTTCTTGCAAGTAATGATAAAAATTAACTTTTGAACCACTCGTCCTAGAAAGCTGAAATTTGATTCAACGTAATCAGAATGACCGAAATAGTGGTATTCGACTATTTGCAATCCATATTTCATCAAAATCTGCCCCCAGCATTCGAAAACACTCAGAAGGAGGTTTTCTAAGGGTTGAAGTCAGGTTGAGATCGGCGTTTTTAGAACAACGATAACTTTTGAACCAATAATCCTAGAAAGCTGAAATTTGATCCAACGTAATCAGAATGACCGAAATAGTGGTATTCGATTATTTGCAATCCATATTTCGTGGAAATCTGCCCCCAGCGTCCGGTAAGGGTTTCAAGGAGGTTTTCTAAGGGTTTCAAGTAGGTCGATATCCGGTGTTTTTAGAACGACGATAACTTTTGAACCAATTGTCCTAGAAAACTGAAATTTGTTCCAACGTGATCAGAATGACCCCAATAATGGGATTCAATTGTCCTAGAAAGCTGAAATTTGATCTAACGTGATCAGAATGACCGAAATAGTGGTATTCGACTATTTGCAAACCATATTTCGTGGAAATCTGTCCCTAGCGTTCCAAAACACTCGAAACGACGTCTTCTAAGGGTTTGAAGCACAACGGTAACTTTTCAACCAATTGTCCTAGAAAGCTGAAATTTGATCTAACGTGATCAGAATGACCGAAATAGTGGTATTCGATTATTTGCAATCCATATTTCGTGGAAATTTGTCCCTAGCGTTCCAAAACACTCGAAACGACGTCTTCTAAGGGTTTGAAGCACAACGGTAACTTTTGAACCAATTGTCCTAGAAAGCTGAAATTTGATCTAACGCGATCAGAATGACCGAAATAGTGGTATTCGACTATTTGCAAACCATATTTCGTGGAAATCTGTCCCTAGCGTTCCAAAACACTCGAAACGACGTCTTCTAAGGGTTTGAAGCACAACGGTAACTTTTCAACCAATTGTCCTAGAAAGCTGAAATTTGATCTAACGTGATCAGAATGACCGAAATAGTGGTATTCGACTATTTGCAATCCATATTTCATCAAAATCTGCCCCCAGCATTCGAAAACACTCAGAAGGAGGTTTTCTAAGGGTTGAAGGCAGGTTGAGATCGGCGTTTTTAGAGCAACGATAACTTTTGAACCAATTGTCCTAGAAAGCTGAAATTTGTCTCAAAATGATCAGGAGGCCCTAATTAGGTAGGTGGATGAGTCAAATTTAAAAATGCAAAGTTTCGATCCGACCTATTCATGGTAGACAGATAAACTGATTCACTTCTTGCAAGTAATGATAAAAATTAACTTTTGAACCACTCGTCCTAGAAAGCTGAAATTTGATTCAACGTAATCAGAATGACCGAAATAGTGGTATTCGACTATTTGCAATCCATATTTCATCAAAATCTGCCCCCAGCATTCGAAAACACTCAGAAGGAGGTTTTCTAAGGGTTGAAGTTAGGTTGAGATCGGCGTTTTTAGAACAACGATAACTTTTGAACCAATAATCCTAGAAAGCTGAAATTTGATCCAACGTAATCAGAATGACCGAAATAGTGGTATTCGATTATTTGCAATCCATATTTCGTGGAAATCTGCCCCCAGCGTCCGGTAAGGGTTTCAAGGAGGTTTTCTAAGGGTTTCAAGTAGGTCGATATCCGGTGTTTTTAGAACGACGATAACTTTTGAACCAATTGTCCTAGAAAGCTGAAATTTGTCTCAAAATGATCAGGAGGCCCTAATTAGGTAGGTGTATGAGTCAAATTTGAAAATGCAAAGTTTCGATCCGACCTATTCATGGTAGACAGATAAACTAATTCACTTCTTGCAAGTAATGATAAAAATTAACTTTTGAGCCATTTGTCCCAGAAAGCTGAAATTTGTTTTAGCGTGATCAGGAAGTGCTAATTAGTAGATTTAGACTATTGGCAAACCATATTTCATTGTGAGCTATTCGTAGGGCTCGGTAAGGGTTTCAAGGAGGTTTCCTAAGGGTGATGATCAGCCGTAATTAGTAGGTTTCGACTATTTTGTTGCCAGATTTCGGTCTAATTTCACTTAGGGAGTTTGAACGTTCATTGAGTTTACATAATGTAATTCACTTGTTGCAGCCACCTCTCGGGAGCGACATTTAAACCACTTGTCCCAGAGAGCTGAAAATTGTCTCAAAATGGTGAGAAGGCCCTAATTAGGTCAGACATCTTTCATCGTATACTTTAGATTTATTGAAATTATACGATGCGTTTCATTCGTGAGTTTTCATGGCCTGGCTTCTGTTTTGATAGAATTTCAAACATTCAAAGGTATGTCAAACATGGTATTGAATAGATCTATCCATTATTCGAAAACCACTGAAACAGTTCTTTTCACTGAGAATCAGACCATTTCATTTTCAATGTACATCACACCAGTTCACTGGCAAACAGATCACATTATTTTTTGCTAATTTTAAATTTACTTCAACTGTGGGCTATAATTGTATTAGTGTCAGGGCGTTTCCTTTTTACTTGATAGCTCATAGAGTCTCTGCAATGCTGAGTTTTAGAAAAGAAGTTTTTCAAGCGATATTGACCATAAATGGGATTGCTTTATCTTGCTTTATTTCTAAATGAGGAGTTAGAATTCAAAATGCTTTGAAACTAAAAAACCAACCCACCCAAGTTAGTTTGTTAAGATGATTCCATGGCTGTAAACAATAAAATTATGACTTTGTCGATGTTTTGTTTATGTGAAGTTTGTGTTTGATCAAACTTCTCAATCCAAAATTTGTGAATTTCCTGTTTTCAATTTCCTTGAAAGGAGTCCTTCTGATCACCCCAATTTCAGAAGATGTTTCTCATGGCTCTAATAGAGCACAAAACTCTATGTGAATCAACTCAAATTCGATTCAAAACATCAAGTCAATACTTGTTGACATATGTTTTGTAACTAGACTTTATTTGAACGAATAATATTTGCGAAAATTCAAAGTATTTGTGAACCAACTCATCTTTCAATCAAATATTTGTCACAAAGATAAAACATCGAAATTAATCTCAAATGACATTGATGCATTAATTTTTCTAAATTGCACATTTTTCCCTCCCCCGTAAAACTCACTGACTGCTTTCACAAATCATTTATTGTTTGTTTTGTGTTTTTACATCTTGTTACCTTCAAAAATATCGCACGAAATTGCATGTATTTATATCTAAGTTATTTTGATGTTGTCTTTATTCACAACCACGTTGAGCAAAACTCTAAAATTAAACAGTGAATTATTTTTTATTAAACAGATGGCAAGTTTATAACTCTTTTGCAAGTGTGTTTAGTTTAGAAACGGGTGTGTTGTGGTCGGTTTGGAAACAACATTTGTATATTCAAGAGATTAATAGGTTTAAAGGTGGGATCAAGTCATTTGTCTCATCCCATTTGACTTCTGCGTCGGATTGGATAAGAAATGCATATTTCACACGCATGCGTAATCTTTGACTGATCTCTTTGTTGTTTCTCCAGCTTTGCTCTGGTATTAGTCTCATCCAATCATTTCATCATCGGCCACATGCCCCAACCAGAATGGCCCCTGCGGAGTAACAACCCGTGACCGATCGAGACTGCGAGGAACTTATTTGATTGATGTGATTATTTGACTTATTTGATTGATGTACATGAAGAGGAACATGCATAAGAGCTTAGGAAAGTTAGAAAATTATATATTGATTCGTTCATTTGAAAGAAATTTCTTGAAGAAGCTTATTATTTTTCTTGAAACTCCATAAAAATCCATTTTCTTATGTTGGAAATTTCGAATTCTTTGACATTGCAGTTCAAAGCTCTCATCGTAATAGATATTGTATACTCTCATTTCCTAATAATCATAGTATTATGATCTTCATTTTTAGATATGTCTGTGAATATTCCTGGTTGTATGAAGATAGCCTGTTCTCGTTCGCTTTTTCTTTGTATATTTAGCATGTGATTGGCTGTAGACATTGGCGGATGAGGGCCATAACAAACGAGGGCTGAGGCCACAAGGCCACAGTGGCTGACAGGACGACTCGACGTTTCGAATCAAATTGAGTAAATCAGTGCAGTGCAGAGAAAGGAGCTACGATTTAAAACAACTTGAAACACAACAGTAAATTCATTCTTCATTTGACTACCTGCTTGCTGCTGAATTTACTGGTTGGAAGAAGACTGATAGCCGGAATTTAGTAACGTGCCAACATGAGGGACCTTGTATCACCAGCTAATGGAACATCGACCAATTATGAAATAACACTTCTAAAGGTAAGCAAAATTCAGCGTCTTTTAATATCATATTATTCATATTGACTAAGACTTGTCTTTCTGATGTATTTAGTCGCAAAATATTTATATTTTTGCTATTCTCACTTCGCTTTGTCTCGGCTTTTTGCCTTTAGTGTGCAACTTTTTGCCAATTGCACACTAATGATAATCTGCATTATATCAGGTCACAATCTTTACAATTTCATACTAAATACCCAACCACTTAATTTCAACATATTTTTCTTTTTTACGTTTCTGTATTGATGCTCAAAATTTTATCGCATGAGTGAAATTTACCAGTTTTGTATAAGCAAATGTTTTTGATTTGGAAACAGATTTAAAATAATTGGGAGAGATGATCCTGCTAGCCATTCACAACTTTCAAGTCGTTTTGTACTCTTTAATCTCTCCAAAGCTCAACTTGTTTGTTTCTCGATATTCTCATTTTCTGAATGAACACTCAGTCCCTTCACTGATTTGCTTTGTTTGAAAACCGAAGCTAATTCAAGGTTGACAGACTGTAGTCTGTTCTGCTCTTCAAAGCTCAGCAAAACTTCCATTCAATCGCACAGGCCCACTTATACTGCGCAAAAATTGTCGCTAAGTTTCCACGCGAGTCAAGCCACGATTCAATCAATTTATATATTTTCTAAGAGCAATATAAGCATTATAAAGCAAAAAAAAACTTGAGAAATGTGAATCTAAACTTTTTCTAAACATTTCATATGCACATGTGTATGTCTATATTAACTGGCTTTCCTGAAATCCACAGCTTGAACAAACAGAATACTAAACACGAATAGAGTTGTTTGTTTATGACACTAAAGACCAAATCTCATGATTGTCTCCGTGTTTCTATCAGACACCGACTCAATTCAAGCCTTCTCTAGATTATATAGCTAGACATACCATTCTTTCTCGATACGACATAATTAATTCTATTCCTGCTAATTGATTAGTCGCTAATTACGTTAAGTTCATTGTTGCTAATTGAATCTAGCCACACAGATTAACGAGTTGATTTGGTTTGATGTTGATTCGTAAAATGCAAAGGCTTATAAATGACGTTATTGACTTAGACTTGCTACGAGACATGTCTTAAACCTAACCATCCTCTCTAGATCTGTCACTTCTTAGCATTAATCTGTAATTTCCTTCACATCTCACATCTGTGTGTAGAATATCTATCTCAGAAATTGCATGCTAGGACCTCCTACTCTCAGCATGCTGATCTTAAATTGAATCCCATGGAAATTGAGCCATTCCGTGGGTCTAGTCCCAAGTAGTGCTAATTGTTAATGCAAAATGTTTTGTATTCCTACATAACATGTATAATAAAGAAATCTTACTTTGTTTTTAGAATAGGAATGAAGAGCTGGAATCACAGCTCGATGCTGAGACAAAGGCCCGGCAAAGGGTAAGCGTAAATATTTGCTACTCCACTTGTTTAGTAGATCTGTTCACTTTACTCTAAATTAAACTTTATGCACGAGACACACCTTACTCTAGTCTCATTTCCAGTAAACTTACTATCAGACAATTAAATCCAAAACGAGGCTATGTCTATCGGTTTCAAGAGGCTGTTTGAAAAACTTTTCGTGGAAAATTTAGTCGAGTGACTTTGACTGTCTTGCAGAAACTTTATTAAATGCAGAAAGTTTTATAAAAGTGCTTTTTATATTAAATTATTACCATTATTGCCACTTTTAGCTTATAGAAACAACAGACAAATATTTCCGGGCTAAACCATATCTTAGCTGCTTCTAAAATTTGTGCTCACTTCTATTCGAACGAAAACGCCTATGGAAACGCCTTCTAAGGGCTGTGCTACTTATCATACCTTATTTAGAATAGATAACAAACAATCCAATGAATACAATCTGTTTGATAATGAATTCGTTTTTTAATCGTGGGCGTTGGGTTTAGGTTGAGCTCTTTCAATCACTTCCAAGGATAATAAGAATTAGTGTCATGTTTATTCCATCATTTTGCACCAACTCAGCTGTTGTGCTGTTCTCGACACCAACTGACTGATTTATCTGGAAATTTTCACCAATGTGTTAAGAACGTGTTCCTCGATGGTTTTATGTGAGAAAATTACGAGTTTTCTTGCATTTTTACTGTTAATTCGAGAGCAAACTTTGATCAGAGAGAACGGCCATTTTTCTTTTGCTATTTTGAAGAACAAAGCATTGTAGGACAGTCTTAGTTCTGCTTCACCACATTCACATCCCCGAAATTTTATCAATTCAATATTACTATTTTCGATTAATTCTTGAGATATTTCACAACAAAGGTCTCAATTAATCTAGTAAAAGGTTTTCTAAACGCTGGCCTGGGGAAATATTGTTGAAATTTTTCCATATAGCTAACTCGAGGTTGTGACTAGTCTTTATTTTTATTTGAATCAGATATCAGATATGGATATTGTAGCAGTTCATCTGTTACATGCAACATTTAATATCCAAAAATCATTGCCATAGTGCCCAAAGAGACTAATTTAAAATTGTTCAGAAGTGCTGTATTAAGAGAAATGGATATATTTTGGGTGTGGTTCAATTTATAGACTGTATTCTTTTATAACGACTTATAACGGAGTTCTTTGACTATTATTTTTTCAATATTATTTGCTAGAGAGATGGTCTCAAAATGGTCTCAATTTAATCAGAAGGTCGGAGTATGTAGGTATAGACTTTCTTGACATGAAATCTCGATTAATATGGGAAGTATCTCGTCAAAAGAGATCAGGAATTTTGAAATCATATATTAATGGGTGACCGATAGTTTATTAACCAGATCGAACAATTCAATTTTGAACTATATTTCTAATACGCTAGGTAGATACTTATATTACCTCTTGCAATACATGTGCTGCAGCTTAGTCTCTGGGGAATTTTCTTTGTAAAAAAGGTTGAAACGTTTGTTTGAGAAGCTTCTAATCATTTTGAGCATTTATCAGTAATTGTATAGCATTCATCCTATTACTTTCTTGTGATGGTAAAGAGCAATAAACAATATAATCCTTCTTAGTGTCTAAGAGCTCTTTGATTTCTCATTAATTACTTTCCAGTTAGAAGATTTCCAAAAGAATTTCTACATCATGTAGCTCATTGAATTAGCCCCCTATTTCTTGGCACTTTTGTTCCACTGCCTGCTCCTCGCAATTGTTTGCTTGTTTTCAACACACAATAAAATGATAAATCCTATATGCTGGCTAATACCATATTAGGTAACCTCGTGATAGGAGGTGTATGACCTTATCGAATAAAATAATGAGCTCTTGAAGCAGTAAATGATAACCAGTAAGCTGGCACGGTAAGCGGCTTAATCAAACCTGATTGCTAGTTCAAGTACCATATCCAGGGTCTGCTCATATATGCTACTATTATTGGAGTTTAAGCTACAATGATCATAGCACATATAGTATCCTTGTAGCTTAAGCTACATGAACTAAGAAGGTTAATGTTATGATGAGCAACTTATGTAATCGATTATTCGAGAAAACTGTTGTGCTTACATTAAATTTAGGTTTAAAGACTTGTAGCTAGATTCCATGCTATTGTTTAATCTGCGTGTCTAACTAGGTTTGCGTTTTAAATTTATGTTTCTACTTGCATCATTTTTCATGCATTTTGCATCTCTGTTTTACAATGCCAACTTCGATTTTACAGGCAGAACGAGATTGTAATGATCTGGAGCAAGAGCTGGACCTGCTGCAAGAGCAGATTGACAATGGAGGAAGCGGTGGACCTGCAGTAAGTAGCCGATTCATATCTGTAACTACTAATTAGCTTCAGATTCACATTCGTAGCTCCTCCACATTCGTTTTCTGCCATTTGCGCTCCCCGGTTCCTACCAACTCTTCAATTACCTATCGAATTTTATTGGTTATTATATGACTTGAAAAACAAATAGCTATCGATTTCAGAACTGGTTGGCTACAAGCCATGAAGCATTATTGCAAAGCAATCGGATTAAGTAAGGATTAAGCTGGTTGAAATCGATTAACATAAGCTGCTTTGTGCAGAGTTTGAAAACGCACCATGATGCTATGCACGTTGTTTTTAAATAAAAGAGAATTTGATCAGCGCTCAGTACTGAAAATATCTTAACTTGGCATGTGAATTGTGGCGTTTTAGCACTAAAGGTCTCTTAATTAGTTTCATATTTCTCAGATCTAAAGTTACCTTTTTGTTTTGAAGTTAGACATGATGGATGGACATAAACCCAGATCATGAAAACAACCCATGCACATAAAAATAAAAAATTACCATCTTTTGCGCACAGAAATTAATAATTTTCTTGATAACTCTGTGATTTATAATGGTAATGATAATTTATTATTCTTTGATATATAATTTGGCAATTCATAGCTTGTGAAAAAGAAAGACCAGGAGATTGCCAAACTGCGTGCCCACCTTGAAACATTAGGCAATGAAAACGAAGATGCTGTGGCAACTGTTACCAAGAAATTTAACAGTCAGCTGCTTCAAGTGCAAGATGAAATGGAAAGCGTACGCAAGGCAAAAGCAAGGTAACATGCATCAAACTCAGAGTTACTTAAGGCACTGATAGTACCCAACATGGCGATTTTTAGAGTTGCACATGCGTATTAGCATCTATAGAAGCAATAAGTGCAGTTATAGGAAAGCTTCATCCAGAAAAATAACCAATATATATTGATTTGAGTTATATGTTGTTTTTTTTTCAATTATTGAGTCGTATGCTTTACAAAGATTAGATTGATAAACACGTGATAGAATAGTGTTAACAACGCCATGCTCTTATGCTGATTACGACTTTAATTTGTGTTTCAAAATTGACAAATGTTGAAATCTTTTTGTCTGAGGCATACGAGCTTAGATCTACTAAATTCATCTGCCTCGTAAGATCTAAGAATCGTAGCTATATTTATATTAGTTGTATTTCGTTTTGCTTAGAATTGAGAAAGAAAAAACTCAACTTGCGTGTGATTGTGATGAACTTGCTTCAGAACTTGATAACGTAAAACGAGCAAAGGTAATCTATCATCTCTATTGCTATCGTCTTCGTTATTGTTATTATAAGTATAGGTTCAAGCTCAAAGAGATAATTTTTAGAGAGATTTGGATTGTTCATGGTCCCAAGTCTGTTGCATACAAAAAAGAGTCTAGCTGCATATTCCTCTTGGGCACAATGGCATTGACTTTGAAACAATGAACAAAAGCAGTGAAGCAATAGTTAATAAAGCAATGGATCAGATGTGAAATCGAATCGTATTTACTGCTCTGGTGTTTTCATAATGTTTATTGATGTTTTAGCAATCTGCTGATAAGTCAATTGCTGCATTGGAGGAGCAAGCAAATGAGATCAAGTCACAGGTAACCTTTTTAAGATCACAGCTTCGTGTGAATGTCTTTCTAATGCAATTTAGTCTCGATATTCCAACACTTAAAGGAGCTAATATATAAATTGCTATGAAGAGTTATCTGAGTTTTGTTAAGCCGCAGTGGATAATTGTGCCATGAAGAGCGTTCTAACCAGGGGCCTTAATTTCCGGGGGGCTGAAAGGTTGAACTCCCCCTAATGATTTTGATGACAAACATTGTTTGACAACAAACAAGGCCAGAAGCGGAGAAAACTATTGTTGATTGTAGACTGTCATTATCTGTCGCATTGTAGATGAACCTCCTCAACTATTTTGTTAGCATTATGGTCTTGTTTCATCGATGGGATGTTTACTTTTGGAGCTCTTTCTGTCGCTTTTTCACTGTGCTATGTCCTGTTATCATCATTTGTTCTTTTTCAGCTGTCTTCAGTTGAGGACCGTCTGAGAGAGACGGATAGCGCAAAGCAGAGATTGTCCCAAGACAAGAGCAATTTGAAGAAACAGCTCGAAGATGCTGAACACAAGATTTCTTCAAGCAATGCCTCTCAAAAAGCTCTTGAAGAAAAAGTAAATGATCTTAGCTCATCCTACAACTTCGAATTGAAGGTAAGGGTTTTTATTATTATTATCACCATTATTATTATTATTTGTATTATTATTATTACAACTTCATTAAAATGTCACTGTCCAAATATATTTAGCAATAGTGCTAATTGGGGATACTAATCGGCCTAATTGGTTTGATTTGAACCTGTAATAAACATTAAAACATCGCTGATGAGAAATTGACATATCTCATCATGAATAAACATCAATAGCTTTATAGCTCTCTTAAGAAGCTTAGATCTTTTATTTTTCGACCCCTTTTTGGAAGTCCTTTCTTTGAAGAGTCTTATTGGAGAGCTTTTGCTCTTGAAGAGCCTTCTTGAAGAGACTTGGTTATTAACGACTTATCAAGGAGAACGTTCTTTATTTGGAAAACCTTCCCGGAGAAAATTCTTCATTAGAAAGCCTCTCTGGAGAGCGTTCTTCATTGCGGAATCTTCTAAGAGAAGGTTCTTCATTTGACAATCTTCTTGGAGATTTCTTTTCGGCGCACTTTTGAAAAGCTCTTCTTCTGTCCTGAGTATCTGGAAGTAAATTCAAACTGATCTTTTGATGTGATCAACCGTAGGCCAAACAAGAGCTACAGAGCAGATTAAACGGCATTATTGCACAACATGGTTCGTTGGAAGAAATGCTTGATCAAGAGCAGCTTGACAAGACCCAGCTCAAAGACAGACTTCTTAAAGTCACCTCTGAAGCTTCCAATTGGAAGAGCAAATACGAACGGGAAGCTTTGCCTCAAATTGAAGACTTGGAAGAAGCAAAGTAAGTTGATCAATGAAATATTTCTCACCGAATCGAGATTTCTTAGACGGAGGACGTTTGCTGAGCTAATGTTCAAGGATTTGAATGTCATTCTTGATTGGCATGTTAAATCTTTTTAGGAAGAAGCAAGTGGTGAAATGTCAGCAATTGGAAGAATCATTGCAAACTGTGCAGTCTAAAGCAAGTAGCCTTGAAAAGTTGAAAAACAGATTGAATGGAGAGGTGGAGGATCTTCATGGCAATGTCGAAGATGTGAGTGTTTTAAAATACATTTCATTGTCTATTATAAATATATTATTTTAGGCCTATCCTACACCATATGATATATGTATTATTTCTTCCTACAAGAAGACTTTCTGCAAAGGGTTCTTCGATAACTTTAATAAAATACTCTTTTATGGAGAGCTTTCTTAGAGGTATTTTTTCTGATAAATACTTTCTTATAGAAACATTAATAGGTGGGCCTTGTGTTTCTGACACATTTTACGAGATGCTCCAGAAGGCTTGCATTTCTAGAGATCTTCCTTTTCTAAATTCTTTCTTGCAAGAGCATTTTTCTACATGCACTACTTTTGGAGAGTTTTTGCCAAATAGGTTCTCATAAGGTATTTTTTTAACTAATGTATGGCTCTGATATATATTTTTAGCTTCAAGCCCAACTTGGTAACGTAGAAAATAAACTGCGCAAATCTGAGGCCATGGCAGCTGAGTGGAAAAACAAATTTGACCAGGCAGAAAGTGAAGTTGCAGCAACCAATGAGCAGAACAAGTCTTTATCTTCACAAGTAAGCAGGATCTTTCACTTCTCATTACTTCAACCGCAGATTGTGAAGTCATTTGAAGTCTAGGGTGATTTGAACCTGCCCTTATTGAAGGCGCTTATCATGTAACAAAGATTTTTAGTAGTACGATATGGGAGGATGCTATTTGCCCGAGTCTAAGCAACGAATTGAAGATGATTATAATGTGTGATAGGTCCAAAAGTGGAAGAGACAACATGAAGATACCTGCGGTCATTTGGCCACCGCTCAGCGAGAAAGCAAGGGATTTCAAGGTTAGAATTATTTAAAAAGGCCAGGAAAATCTGTGACCATAATCTTAAAGATAACCCATTTATCAACAGTGTCTTATATGAGGCACTTTGCCGACATGTTGCCACTGTTTGTCGGGATACTTTGCTTAAAATGTGCCACATTTCACTCGGTATTGTTTGCCACAACGTTTGCCCCACATTGCTTAAAATTCGTCACCAATGTACAGCCACTAGCGATTTCGGTACTCTAAAGAAGTGTAGCTACAAAGTTGTTTGGTTTCAGAGGAAGCAAGAGCTAAGTCAGTCCAATTGGGCGATGCTGAAAAGACTGCAGCTGATTTGGAGAAGGCGAAGCGCAGAGCAGAAGCAGAGAGAGACGAGAATTACAATGCTCTCGAGGTTAGTAGAACAAAAATACAATAATATATTATTGTCATGAGCCCTTTCACAGATATGGGTGCAGATGAATGCTTTGTATGCTCTATTGCTACATCCTGGTAGATCGCAAGCTCTGTTGCTACATTCTGATAGATCCCGAGCTCTGTTGCTACATCCTGGTACCGTAGGTTTTCTTGCTACATCTTGATAGATCGTAGGCTTTGTTGCTTTGTATATTCTTTAAATTCAGTTTTTAAATTCAAGTTGATGGTTATTTCTTGCCTGCCAACGTAGGATACAGAGCAAGCCTTGGAGACAGAAAAGGCGAAGCTCTTATCAACCCTTGGAGACTTGGCAAATGCCAAGAAATCACTTGAACAAAGACTGGCCGAGAAGGATGAAGAATACCAAGGAGTTGTGTAAGAACCATCAAACTTCTTTATCTAATATCACCGAATCCATACACAGCTATAAATTATAACGTGAAGCCTTTATTAACAGACATAATGTGGAACAAATGCAGTACAGTGTCCAATATATGGGATACTAGTATCAAACATTTGATAGAAACCAAGTTGTTAAAGAGCTACCCCCCCCCCATTAAATTTGATGGAAACTTTACACTTCACTGTAATGAAATAGGGTAAATAATAGTTTATGGAGTCTGGGGCTCGAATCGAAGTCTACGATAAACGGTGAATGTTTCTCAACTTGCAGAAAGAATCTACAGCGCATGCTCGAAGCTGCCCAGGCTTCGCAAGAGGCCGAAGTCAAAGCGAAAAACGAGCAAATAAGACTAAAGAGAAAAGCAGAGCAAGAGATCAACGAATTAGAAGGACAGCTTGAAAATGTTGATGTAGTAAGTCAAATCTTCTAGCTTATTACTGTTTATTATGACATTGCTGTATAGTATGGACTGTATTAAGAAGAAACGAAGAAAGAGTTTATCAAGCTTCAACCTGCCTTTGGTTTGATAAATTTGGTTAATAAGATGATTAGTTTGATTAATTTGATTATAGTTTGATTAATTTTTGTTGCTCAGATGAACCGCGAGCTTTCCAAGGCCCTCAAGAAGCAAGAGCAACTTGCAAAGGTTCGTTAAAGTTGTATTATCTCATCGTGCATCAGAGCATTATTTACTTTGATCCTCAATAGCACGTTTAATCGTACGTATGTTTGTGTATATTAATTCACGAGGAGGCATGAGGCTCGCTGAGGGGAGAGGAGAAGTATAGTTAGCAATGTATAAATCAGAATCATGCAGCAACAATTTATAAAGGTAAAGTATTCCTTTTTTATCCTAGGAGCTGCATCAGGCAGTTGACGATGCCAATGCCGCAAAATTGCTTGCGGAAACAAATGCAGAGCGGGCCACGCGTAAAGCCAAAGAAATGTCCAATCAACTTGAAGAAGCAAAAAATGCCGCTGATCAGGTTGGTTGTTGAATTTCAAAGCTCAAAGGTGTGATAATCTTTGTTCAGTGTATTGACAATAGTAGCTGATCTGATTACAAGTATCTGGTATTGTGATATGGTATACTGGAAACAGATGAGCTTTACGATGAGGAGTGGTTGTGGTTTGTTGTGGCAACAAGAGTCGTTTTGTGAGAGTGAGAGCCTTGTAATGAAAATGAAAGTCTTGGTATAATATTGTGAGGCTGGTATAGCGAGTGAAGGTCATTTAGTTGCTATGATCTTGTAGTTACCGCTGCAATATCTTGGCTCTCTGGTTTCTTATTTTCTGGGTCCGTACTAGCGTAACAATTGATATTGAGAGGTAGATGGAGATCACGCTATCTCGTGTCGTACACAACTCATATACCAACAACTCCAACGCTGTATATAATGTACTATATATGGGGGTCTGGAAATGAGTATTACGTCATTACTACCGTAATGAAAATTTTATTCCGTGCTGGTAGTGATTGTTGATGTGAATTATTTTATTCAGGCTGATAGAAACTGCAAAGCTGCGTTGAACGAGGCAGCAGAAAACGCGGACCGGGCCAAGGACTTGCAGAATCAACTCAACTCGATGACCGCCGAGAAGCGAAGGATCGAAGCTGATCTCTTGACTCTACAAACTGATCTCAAGGATGCTGAAATCGAACTCAGCGCAGCCGAGGACAGAGCCAACAAGGCAGCCAATGAGGTGCGTGGTTCGAGTCAACGATAACTATGCTGTTATGAACAGATAAATCATTTTGAAATAGTGATGTTATGACTGGAAAGATATCGTCAAGAACGATCAAATTTTTGACTTGTTCTGGTTCAGTTGTATCCAAGATTCAGACTCAATATTCAAGGTTCTATTGGTCATACGTTCAAATCTATATCTTGTATATTTTTCTCGATTTGATTGATTTATTCTGATTGGTTCTTTTTAGAATGTTCGTCTTTCTTCCGAGCTGGCGTCGGCCGAGAAAGCAGCCTCAGTTGCAGAACGAGGCAAACTAGAAGCCGAGAAACTTGTCGTTGAACTGAGAGCTCGAATCGAAGAAATTGAGAGTTCTGGTGCACGCTTTATGAAGCTACAGGTCAGGAAGCTGGAAGCTAAGGTTAGTAGTGATTTGTCTGTTATATTGTTATCAATTTACCCTTGTATACTTTGGATAGAACGAACTCTTCTATACAGGAGTTATCTTAGCATAAAGTACAGTGGAGTCTAAGCTCTTTTGATTGCTACGTGGCATAAACCTCTGATTGACAAGCCCTTGACTTGACACGACAAAGTACTTTGAGGCTTTTTACTTTGTATTTGACGTAATGGAACTGTGTAATATACTTACACAACTCCTATGTTTACTTGGTTTGATGAATAAATCTCTTCTTGGTTGCTGTACGCAGATTGCAGAGGTGAACGCCGAGTTGAACAGTGAAGTGAAGAAGAACAGCGAGTTGGCGAAGAATCAAGCAAAGGCAGAAAAACGAGCCAGAGAACTCGCTGCTCAACTTGAAGACGAGTCCAAGAGTGTGAGCGTTTTGCAAGAGCAAGTCATGACATTGAACACCAAAGTGAAGAAATTGAGAGAATCCCTTGGCGATGCTGTAAGTTTCTTTCGTCGGTTTTCTTACTGTGTTCTTTCTGTAACGTCATATATCAAACGAATTTATCATTTGCGTTTTCGTTTTTTATGATGTAATCATGGTATGCTGTAATGCTGCATGTTAAGTGTCCTGGCTTAATAAAGACCGCGTGCGACTATTGAATTAACGCTCCCGGCGTATATATGCAGTACAGTGGTTGATTATATGTACAGTGGTTGTATTATTAGGTGCATACTAAAACAAAACAACACCCAAGTTTGAAATTATTCAAATTGTTTAAAACTTTGTGTAATGTCATTGTGTCTTCTTTTGCCGCAGGAAGCATTAGTTGCAACAGCCAATGTGAAGTACAACAAGGCAAAGGCTGAAGTTGATGATGCAGATGAGCGTGCGCAGAGGGCAGAAAGAGCCCTGCTAGCACGTGCACGTGGCAAGCATTAATTACGTCACAGTGATTATTCAAGAAAGTGCACGTATGTACAAGTTAATCTTTTCCACGTTTTCAATCTACTCTTATTTCTTTTGAATTCAGATTTGGACGTACTACAGGGGATAAAAGTCCTTGGTGCACTTGTAAGATTGCAATAAGACTACAAACCCATGATCGTTCTTTTAAACAAACGCCTGTGATTATCGCGCAAAAAGAGTATCTATCAAGACTATCTTTCTAGAAAACATTGTCAGGGGGAGGAGGGGTTTGAAAGATGCCTGCGAAACTTGCACAAATTGGGATGCTTGCCTCCTATTGTAGCTAGTTCTACATTAATGTGTTTCTTTTGGGGTTGCAGCAGCCAATGTTTACTAGTTTTTCCAGAAAGAGAAAGAGCTAAGCCTTGACTCGAGAACTGACAACTGGACCCATGATAGAGACTAATGTTTTAGGTAACGGTAGATGACTGATATCAACCGGTGAAGGATGACTATTTGTCTGGCGCGTTTATTCCCTTTATCTTCTAGTATTCCCTGTTGCTTGAAAGCGCTACTGTAGAGTAGTGGTAACTTACTTGCACCCTAACCTCTAGATCACTGGTTCAAAACCTGATGAGAACATTTACTTTGGTTTTGATCCACATGTAATTGAATGTCCTAAAGGTGGGCGTGTATGCGCAGTGCCATGTATAGGCTACTGCGCAAGAGTAAGCATGACGTAATGCAACTGACAGTGTATAGTGTATCAATTAGGGTTAGGGTTAAGGTTAGGGTTAGGGTTAAGGTTAGGGTTAGGGTTAAAGTGCCCTAAAGGTGGGCGTATATGCGCAGTGGCATACTTAGGCCACTGCGCAGGAGTAAGCATGACGTAATGCTACTGACAGTGTCTAGTGTATCAGTCAGGGTTAGGCTTAGGGTTAGGGTTAGGGTTAGAGTGCCCTAAAGGTGGGCGTATATGCGCAGTGCCATATATAGTCCACTGCGCAGGAGTAAGCATGACGTAATGCTACTGACAGTGTATAGTGTATCAGTTAGGGTTAGGGTTAGGGTTAAGGTTAGGGCTAGAGTGCCCTAAAGGTAGGCGTGTATGCGCAGTGCCATATACAGGCCACTGCGCAGGAGTAAGCATGACGTATTTGTACTGACATATCTAGTATATCAGTCAGGGTTAGGCTTAGGGTTAGGGTTAGGGTTAGAGTGCCCTAAAGGTGGGCGTATATGCGCAGTGCTATATATAGTCCACTGCGCAGGAGTGAGCATGACGTAATGCTACTGACAGTGTATAGTGTATCAGTTAGGGTTAGGGTTAAGGTTAGGGTTAGGGGTGCCCTAAAGGTGGGCGTATATGCGCAGTGGCATATTTAGGCCACTGCGCAGGAGTAAGCATGACGTAATGCTACTGACAGTGTCTAGTGTATCAGTCAGGGTTAGGCTTAGGGTTAGGGTTAGGGTTAGAGTGCCCTAAAGGTGGGCGTGTATGCGCAGTGCCATATACAGGCCACTGCGCAGGAGTAAGCATGACGTATTGGTACTGACATGTCTAGTATATCAGTCAGGGTTAGGGTTAGGGTTAGGGTTAGGATTAGAGCGGCTATCGTCACAGGATCTCTTTCAGAAATCTCGCGGCAATATAATATTTCCTTTTGGAATAAACAATAGGATTTCAAGGAGAGATGTGTAGGCCCTCCATAGACTGATCTTTAAACGATAGACAATAATTTCGTTGTAATAATGAAATTGTTAAATCGTAGAATAGAATAAATAATAACGTTGATTTCTCAACATTAGGGATCAATAAAATTTGCTTATTTGAAACACTGATCTTTTTATTCTAGATGATAAAATTCTGGCTAGAAATATACCATGAAACAACGTCGAAAGTTTCTTTCTCATTTTTTTGCACAGTAGGCAGCAGTGCTGCAAACTCAAGTCAGAATTTTTTACTCCGACCTTTCTATCAACGTTTTATATTTTAGAGAGAGGTAATGCCCTGAGAGGCGATATTTAAGCCATTTATCCAAGTTATTTTAATATGCTGAGGTTTTAAGTTTCTTCATACTTGATACTTGTTATTTCAGTTCATAAATTCGTTTCTAGAATGATGTCACTCTAATTTAAAATACAATTTCTAGATAAATCCAAATTATGTTTAATTGTCGATGTACTCTTTTTTATATTGAGTAGCAGAGAAAATTTTACTTCCTTTTAAAAATTTTCGATAGCTGCTTCTTGCCTTACTTGCGTCAAGATTATTAATTTGTAAATTAAATTTTTTTATTTCATGTTTTACAATCGTTTCAATCATTGGAGGTTTATGTTGTTGTTGTTGTCAGCGCACGTGTTTTGAGATTTGAGCTTGTGAATGAATTCGGGCCTCTTCTCGCACGCAGACAGGAGTTAGCCACGGCCATCCACCGTTGAGAGAAGACGAGATGAACTTGAATTCATTTTCGAGGGTTTCATTTTATGTAGGATGAGAGAAGTAGCATGGAATTAATACGAGAACTATGCATCGTTTGTGGACAACTTGATGAAACTGGTGCTGTTAAAGCATGTTTGCAGGTAAGGCCGTATTTATCAGTACAGATATAGGCCCACGCTTGTCCTGTTTATACTCGCTTGGGGGTAGGTGGGGCATAAGCCGTAAAATGTTTAGGTAAAGGGCTTTCTTTAAAGTTTGGAATTTTTCTCAAACTTTGATATAAGACATTTTTTAACCGCAGAAATGAGCTATATTTAATGTTTGTAAAAAATTGTAATCTTGCAACCACAGTTTTTGGTGAGAACGATTTCTTCATCGCTACCTTGAAAAGGGGCGTGGTCACATTTGCAAGTGATGGAAACGAAGTTCGAAAATGAAAATTATCTAAAATTTAAAATGCACACTAACACTTGGATATATTAGAAAAAATTTCTTGTGCACACTTGTGCATACTTGAGAAGTCATTGAAAAGGCAAAACTTTCCAGTCCATCTGTTTTTTGATGCTGCAGATTCAAGACCTTTGGCATTAAATAAGGGCTTATTTCAGGTTGGAGCTGTTTCAAGGATTCACAATTTGACCCACAACAACTATTGGGTTTAAATTTGCATAGAACTTTTTGTATTAGATTATACTATTTCATAATTATCACACCCTTTTTTCAGTTGTTCTTTCTTCATAGCAATGCATCTGTCGCAAAAATCAGACACTTTCAAGAGAACCAGAACAATGTAAGAATCAGCTTTCAAAAGATTCACATAAATGTTAATTGTAATAATTAGGGTTGCAAGTAAGCATGTACCAATTCTCCTTCATGGGTTATTTTGTGTTTCAATGTCTGAATTCACAGGTTAGCATGTTGAGTTGCTTCAGAATACTCCAGATTGTTTATCATATTGTTAATGTCTCTAGTGAGCCAGTTGCCACATGAAGATTTATAATGTGCTCTAAATTTTATATTATATTGGAATGAATTTTATTCGCTTTGTCTATGCTCGTAATCAGAATTCGTTTAAAGAAGGTAGACAACAGAAAGAAATCAGAATTTCAATGTTCTTTGCTGCTTACAATAAAGATTTCTTATCAAAAAATGGAAACAAAAATCATAACACAATAAAGAGTTTTTGTAGCGCAAGATAATGGAAACATGCCAGACTGTGGCTTATTCCTCAGCTGTGGTTTCAACCTTCTCCTCTGTGGAGTCTTCGGCTGGGGTCTCTTCGGTTTCATCTTTCTCAGTTGAGTCTTCAACGGGAGTCTCTTCGGTTTCGGAGTCTTCAGCTGGGGTCTCTTCGGTTTCATCTTCCTCAGTCAAATCTTCAGCTGGGGTCTCTTCAGTTTCATCTTCCTCAGTTGAGTCTTCAGCTGGGGTCTCTTCGGTTTCAACCTTTTCCTCAGTTGAGTCTTCAGCTGGGGTCTCTTCGGTTTCATCCTTCACCTCAGTTGAGTCTTCGGCTGGGGTCTCTTCGGTTTCATCTTTCTCAGTCGAATCTTCAACTGGGGTCTCTTCCGTTTTGTCCTTCACCTCAGTGGAGTCTTCAGCTGGGGTCTCTTCGGTTTCATCCTTCACCTCAGTTGAGTCTTCAACTGGGGTTTCTTCCGTGTCGTCCTTCTCCTCAGTTGAGTCTTCGGCCGGGGCTTCCTTTGTTTCATTTTCTTCAGTTGACTTCTCAGTTTCGTCTTTCTTCTCCTCAGTTTTGTCCTTCTTCTCCTCCGTTTTGTCCTTCTTCTCCTCAGTTTTGTCCTTCTTCTCCTCCGTTTTGTCCTTCTTCTCCTCAGTTTTGTCCTTCTTCTCCTCAGTTTTGTCCTTCTTCTCTTCAGTTTTGTCCTTCTTCTCCTCAGTCGAGTCTTCGGCTTTGGTCTCCTCGGTCAAGTCTTCAGCTGGTGTTTCCTCGGTTTCATCCTCTTCTGGATCCTCCTCTTCAGCATCCTCAGCCTCATCACTAGCATCATCTGAGTCCTGTTCTGGTTCTTTACTGAACTCATCAAACTCCTCATCTTCTGGGAGGGCATCTTGCAAATTCTCATCATCATCTTCATCGGAGGCTTCATCATCAGTGTCTTCAGTGGCAGTGGCATCAACTGGTGTGTCTGCTACGGTTTCGGTCTTGCTGTCACTTTCAACATGGCCTGCGGCAGTTTCTAGTTTAGCGGAATCGGCACTCTTTTCTGCAAATAAAAACAAACAAAATCAAAAAACTACGAAGAAACTACGAATAAAACTAAATATAAAAGTCTTATTTCAAACTTTCACGTGGAAAATACGTCCTGAAAATCAAAAGGCAGTTGGAGGTTTCGAAGTGAACAAGGAGACAGACAATTGATTTAAAAAATGCGAAGAAATTTCATCCCTTTCGTTCAAGGCAAACAGAAATTCCACAGAATGTTTACAAAAATTTACTGAGTGAACTTAAGTTAAGGTACTTATTTTCACTAAATTTTGAGACCAGTTACTTCGTCTGAAGTCTATTTTGCGAAGATATTCGACGAACGTTTCGTGTTTGTGAACGACGCCATTAAATATGCCGAAATTCGAGATATGCCCAAGCGAAAATAAACCAAGTTGAAAACTTACCAACTGCCACTGGAACACTCAATGCCGCACAGGCAAATCCAAGGATAAGAAATACAACCAACTTCATCTTGATTAATTGAGTTTCGTACGGTAATGCACTTCGAAATTGAGGAAAATAACCTTCAAAAAGTCAACGCTTTTGCAATCTGCCACCACAGTTGTTTTTCGAAACTTTGCTAGACGCTGCCTTTTAAAGTGGTGATGAGCTGTCATTAAAATATTAGCATGACAATTTAATTGTTACGCCCTTTCTGCTTGATCAAACACGTGAGAATTTGCCGGAAGCCGGAAGACTTTCTCAAGGCTTAGGGGACTGGTTTCTAGTATGACGTCACTCTGATTTAAAATACAATTTCCGATTAAGCCCAGTTTCTTGAGATAACATTAATGAGCAGCTAGCAGAGAAAATATTACTTCATTTTCATAATTTTTGATAGCTGCTTCTTGTCTCATTTGTGCCAAGATTATTAATGAATGAAATTCAATTTTTTTCTATTTTATGTTTTCAATAATTTCAATGATTGGAGATGATATTTTTATTTTTGTCATGCTTTTGTGCTCACATGTGATATCAATCACCTTCATCTCCACATTACCATAGTCAATACAGTGTATAATGGAACAATGTAACAAATTTAATAGGTCGAGATAAATTTTTTTGCAATGACCGAGTCTAAAATCAAGGTTCAAGCAAGACAGATCTCTCGTGAACTTACTTTTGCGTGCATAACATATACGTCATCCAAGGAACAATGATGCTTTCAATCCAGAGAAGCTTTAAGTAGCATATAAATCTTCTTTTACGAAGGATTATTCTAACAACCTTTTGTTTTAGTTATTATCACTGGCACAAGCTTTCGCGAAGGAGCTTGTCTGTCCTGAAGTTTTCAGCCGAACACCAAGTTTTGCAGAAATCTGTGGACTTGCTCGGCACTTCAAGCAAAACAAGATACATTTGGTCGATTGAAACAAGAGAGTAACATGAAACCGTTAATTAAAGACGATTCTGCCTCTGTAGCTCTTGTCCAGGTGAGTTAGATTTCTATCCTTTGATCTTATGTTTCTTAATCCTTCAAGTTTAAACTGTTGACAATTTTTGTTTACGAAGACACATATGTTGCCTTGTTTTATTTGGTAACAACTAACCTATGGGTTGAATGAGCTGGCGATCTCTTCTTCACACACCCCTACATTCATACCAACAGTATAAAATATCCACACAGCTTTGTGTTAGATTTGATTCACAGAGGTTTTCTGATAACGTTTGAAAGTTTATTTTTATCAACATAATGCAGAGTTGACTTTCCTTTCTCAACAGTCTCGTTTGAACCAACTTCAAGAAGAGCTTGACAATGAAAGGGACAGTAGACTAAAGGTGGGAGGCATAAAATTAATTTTTTACAGTTTTTCATATTTATTTTTTTGCTAATTCTTCCCGTGATTAGAAATATACCTCAGTCAAATACCAAACCAGTGTTCGCTTGACTTCTCGATGGACTGAGAACGAGGTTGTAATAGCGAAAGCGAGGTTGGATTTGCGGAATTTTTTATTGTTATAATTTTGTTGATGTTTACACACGTGGGCTCAGAACTATTTCAGTTTAACTTTGGGTCTTACTGAATTGAGCCATTGAGAAGCCGTTTAGAAATTTGAGGTCTTTTATTTTCTGCAGAGTGAGAGAAGATGCATGGAATTGGAACAAGAACTAAGCATTGTTTGTGAACAGCTAGATGAAACTGGTGGTGTTAAAGCATTACAGGTAAAGCTTGATTACTCAGTATAAATAATACGTTTAGGCAGACCTACGCCCGTTTATACTCGGGGTGTGGTTGTGGCATACACCTATTTTTTATAAGAAACTATGCAAAGTCCTCTTACCGGAGTTTTTCAGCTTTCACCAAATTTATGCTGCGAAAAGTTTCTCAACACCAAAGCCTAATTTTCCTTAATTCATCGTCCTTCTCTTTATCTTTTTCTGGCTTAGAGTTTACCATTATTCATGACTGACTCTCCTTGTATTTTTTGCAGCAATGCAAAAGGCAAGAAGATGAAATCACAAAACTTCGTAGAAGTTTGGAGGAAGCAGCAAGACAGGAAGATGACGCAATGAGTGTGGCTAAAATGAAGCACACTCAGGATCTACGTTTATGTGAAGAGGAAATTGAAACTCTCAAGAAAACAAGAACAAAGTAATAATTCACTCTGATTTGATATTTGATAAATATATTTTCATAGGAATTACATTAATATTACTCCTAGTTTGGGTTGCAAGCAAGTTTGACGAGATCGTTTCTTTGTGGGATACCGTAAATCTTCGATTAAACGCCCCGTCGAATAGACGCCTCCTAAAATATCAAACAATTTAATAAACGCCCCGTGCGTTTAATAGAAGCATTACGGTAATTGCTAGTATAGTGATGTCAATATAGCAAATTTGGTAAGGAACCGAACAGCCATGAAAGGAGACAAATCATCTGCGCAACAGCGTTTTGTGGTTTATTTCGGCTGATATATGCTTCAAAGGTACTACTATTTTTTACATTTTTGCAGGATTGACAGAGAAAAAACTGAATTATCAATGATGTTTGATCAAATGGCAGACGAACTTGAGATTTCCAAACGAGACTTGGTAAACATGAATTTTATTTCCAAAATATTCTGAGATTTAATTTCATTTCAAGGGAGCCATGTTGCTTAGATTTAGATAATTGTACTTCTTTCTTTGCAGTCTAATTTTCAAGAAAAAGCAAGTCATTTTGAAGCCAAGTTCACAGAGGAGCACTCTAAGGTTAGGTTTATTTTTTGTCAAAAAATTCTAATTTCAAAGTCAGCATGTTTGGTTGTTTCAAAATACTATATGATGGTTATCATGTAGTCAAATGCCTGTGGTGTCCAAAAGCTTGTTTTAGTATTTGTATTTCATGAAGTTTTCAGCTGAAGACAGATTAGTTTTGGCCATATAAAATGATCCAAAACAACTTTTATGTTATATTGAACGAATTTTCATTCCAATCACTTTGTTTGTGGCGACAGTTAAAACTTTTAAGAGAGAAACACAAAAAATAGCAAAATTTCAATGTTCGTTGCTGCTAATAATAAATGATTTCTTATCAAAAGAAATACAAACAAAAATCATAACAAAATAAAAAGTTTCTGTAAGCGTACAAGGTAATGGAAACACGGCAGACTGCGACTTATTCCTCAGCTGGGGTTTCATCCTTCACCTCAGTGGAGTCTTCAGCTGGGGTCTCTTCGGCTTCAACCTTCTCCTCAGTCGAATCTTCGGCTGGAGTCTCTTCGGTTTCGGCCTTCTCCTCAGTTGAGTCTTCAGCTGGGGTCTCTTCGGTTTCGGCCTTCTCCTCAGTCGAATCTTCGGCTGGGGTCTCTTCGGTTTCGGCCTTCTCCTCTGTGGAGTCTTCAGCTGGGGTCTCTTCGGTTTCGTCTTCCTCCGAGTCTTCAGCTGGGGTCTCTTCGGTTACATCTTCCTCTGAGTCTTCAGCTGGGGTCTCTTCAGATTCATCCTCCTCAGTCGAGTCTTCAGCTGGGGTCTCTTCAGATTCATCTTCCTCAGTGGAGTCTTCAGCTGGGGTCTCTTCAGATTCATCTTCCTCAGTGGAGTCTTCAGCTGGGGTCTCTTCAGTTTCATCCTTCTTCTCCTCAGTTGAATCTTCAGCTGGGGTCTCCTCGGTTTCATCCTTCTTCTCCTCAGTTGTGTCTTCAGCTGGGGTTTCCTCAGTCACATCTTTGGCTGGGGTCTCCTCGGTTTCGTCCTTCTTCTCCTCAGTTGAGTCTTCAGCTGGGGTTTCCTCGGTTGAGTCTTCCTCAGTTGAGTCTTCGGCTGGTGTTTCCTCGGATTCATCCTCTTCTGGATCCTCCTCTTCAGCATCCTCAGCCTCATCATCTTCATCATCGTCATTGTCTGAGCCCTGTTCTGGTTCGTTGCTGAACTCCGCAAACTCATCATCCTCTGGGAGGGCATCTTCTAACTTATCGTCATCATCTTCATCGGAGGCTTCATCGCTGGCGGCTTCGTTGGCAACTGGTGTGTCTAGGGCGGTTTCATCTTTGCTTTCAACCAAGGCTGGGGAAGTTTCAGCCGAATCGGCACTCTCTTCTATAAATAAAAACAAGCAAAATTAAATATCCAAACTATGAAACTCAATAAATGTAAACAAAAGTCTTTTTTGATATCTTCAGTTGGAAAATACGTCCTTAAAAACAAAGGGCAGTTTTTTCGAGCGGTGAAAATTTTTTGTTTGCGAAGGACGCCATTAAATATGCCGAAATTCGAGATACGCCCAAGAACATGAAAACTTACCAACTGCCACTGGAACACTCAATGCCGCACAGGCAAATCCAAGGATAAGAAATACAACCAACTTCATCTTGATAAATTGAGTTTCGTACGGTAATGCACTTCGAAATTGAGGAAAATTAACTTTCGATACGACTGAAGTCAACGCTTTTGCAATCTGCTGCGTGTTGGTTGATGACACAGCCTTTTATGTGAAGGCACCTGCTCATTAGCATGACAATAGGAATGCCAAGTGAACGTACTTTCAATTTCACAAAACTCGTGAGAGATTTATTTGACGGGGGGTTGACTTCCCCTCTCCCCTCTCGAAAGTGAAATTTTGAAATTTCAGTTTGTCGAGTTTCGTAGCATCGAGTTGCTATTACATTCCATGTTTCAATGAATCTTCAATAATATAGTTTAATAAGAATATTGAAGCTCAAGTTCTGTGAAGTTTAAGAATAATTCAACATAAAACCCATGTGTTTTCCACCAGCTCTGTCTCAAGGAAAGACTCGAAGGGCCGGTTAAGAGTATGTAACTTGAGAATAATTACAGGCTCAAAAGCAAATACTTTTATTGAGCCTGGGCAAAAATCAGTGTTCTTGTTCTTTTAAAAGTGTGTATTCTCAAAGCTCGTTTGATTTTCAAGCAGTTTAGCAAAGAGAAACTGAATCTGTAAAACGACTTTACACACTTTGCTTGTACAATTTGTTCACGAAGCTGACTTTAGCTGAGCTTGTTTACTCCCCGTTTAATCCCCGTGTAAATTGTAAATGGGTTTTCATTTTATGAGGGCTATGATAGGAAGCAAAGAAGAGTGAAAAGGCTTGAAATGCATAGAAAAGATTGAATGAACATGAAACGGGCACCACTTTAATTTTCGCAAGGTTGCATTTTTGATTGAATGTATGGATAACCCCCTGGTTGAAAGTCTTCCTGTGGTGGGAAGATATGTCTTTACTTATTGTGTGGTATATTAACGAGGTTTTTAGTTTTGTTAATTTTGTTTTTCTATTTCAATACTTTTCCGTGACATTGAATTTATTTCTTTTGAGATTATCATGACTTTGTCATTTCATTTGTCCCTGTGGCTTTTTTATGCTTTTGTTTGTGTTGTCGCCCAGTGTTCTTCATTGTTTAATAATATTTATGAACTCAAGTAAAGATTTATTTTCTCAGCCAAGAACTTCGAGCTTTGATATTTCGTTTTCAGAAAAGGTGGAATAATTCCAAGCCTAAAACATAATTACGGCAACTTTCAATATCAACTCTTTCATATATAATTTAAACATTTTTAATTAGACCTTGAATGAGCTATCAAGCACATCATTTTGATATCTACCTGTAATTGTTTTTAAAAGTCAGGTGGATATCAGTTCAAAGTTCACCACAAAATTGAGCTTATGACATTTACGTTATATATTACTTTCAGTTTCATTGTATTCTGTAATAAATGTTTCCCCAATTAAAGTTTAATAACATCGTTAGTTTCGTTAAAGATAAAATGAATTTCCTGAAGGAATGAACAATATTTCATTCACGAGTCTTGGTTTTGCTTTATAGCCAATCAATTTGCAGTTTTTTATTTTCCGGTGATTTGATTGGCTACTTGTGTCATGATACAGGATACTCTGAAAATAGAAATGGACTCCTTCAAAGTCTTTTCTCGGTTTCAAAAGTTTCCTTTAATAATTTTTATTAACTTAAGTTGCCATTCTATTTTTTCCATTTATCTGATAGTTCAAATTCAGAAAAGCTTGTAGCTATATCGAGATAAAAATGTCTCAACAATTTTGCTCTAAAAGTTTATGCATTCTGTGTTCCGTTTTTTCTCTCGGGATATTTATTTACAACTTTTTTCGTGTATTTCTAAGCATAATTTTGGCTTGCATGCATGCCTGTTTTTCTGTTCTCTTACTATTCTTTGTCATGATAAAAGAACAGAGCCACAAATTTCGTTGTAAAATCTCTTGTGTTTTCATTAGGCTCAAGCATTTCAGAGGTCCTCAAACCAATTTGAAAACCTGACAAAGAAACTTAGCGAGGAGTTGGGGGATGTTAAAGAGAAAGTTGATGTTTTGGAGAGGTCTTGCTTGGAATTGACGAAAAATAACAAAAATTTGGATAATGAGTTGGTTGAGCTGAGGGCAGACCACAAGTCTGTTCTCAAGGTGAGTTGTTTTGCAAGTGAATTTTTTTTTGAAAATTTTAAGGCCTATTTTGCCATGCTTGCGAAGAGCTCAGATCAGAGAGAGTTGAATTGCAACAAGAAATTAAAATGAATATATTAACAAACAATTTTGATAATCAAAAGAATATGACTGATGAAATTTGATTTTTACGTGCGTAGATCAAAGATGATTTGCATGAAAAGAGTGAAGATTTGAAAGTTGAGCTTCAAGATGTGCAAGATCGTTATGAAGAGGAGCAAGATTCTCGTATTGATATCCAACGAAAACTTGCTGACGTCACAAAAGACTTTGAGCACATCAAGCATCTGTATGAAGTCGAGGCTGTTCAGAAAATTGAAGAACTTGAAGATTCCAAGTGAGCACAGAGCTATTTCTATTGGTTTTTACCCTTGAACGAGGCTTTTTTTCGCTTGCAGCTAGCTTTAGCCATACATAAACATACATAAGCCTACTTATAAATTGCAGCTGTATTGAATTCGAGCTAAATTTTACAGCTATTCTTTGTCTGAACTTGCAAGTTGAATCCTTGCAATTGATGATTCAAACTTTTATTTATTTTTTGTATGCCATCTGACTTTATTTCCAGGCGTATTTTGTTGCTTAAATCAAGAGAAATGGAGGAGGATTTGGCTGAGCTTCGAGTGAAAGTTCCAGGTCTTGAAAAGGCAAAACAGAGACTAACAAAAGAAAATTCCGAGTTACAAGATGACCTTGAAAGGGTGGGCGGACGTATGCAATTGTATACTTTCCATTACCTGTTTTTTATGAAGGCGATGCATCTAATAGAATGAATATTCGTCTATTTAGACTCAAGCCAGTTTGACTGCATTGGAAAAGGTACACAAGAAGAGTGAGCAAGAGTTGTATGAGATGAAGAACAAGCATGAATTGGTTTGCATTGAGTTGCAGAGTTTAGACAAAATTGCCAAAGAAACAGCTGCACAGGTAAATAGATAAACAATTAACGTATGCATATGTATGATAATGTACATGTGACAATGATCATCTATGCATGATAATGATAATGTATGCAACAGTGATTTGGCGGAGCTTCAATTCGTTTAGCACTTATATAAGAATGAGAAATGCATTCCCGAGGCATTGATGATCTCAGGCATTGATGATTTTTAATCAGGTATTGATAAAACCAGCATCAAAGAATGCAACGTAAGATATTCGAAACTGGTTGTAAAGGATTTGCCATATTTCTATGCAAATATTCGAATCTGATAGAATAGGATTCGCCATTTTTTCTTACATATTGATGGCTGTGTATTAATTCTGCAGCTTGCCAAGGTGAAGTCGAAGTTCGAGGATGCCTGTGGCGAGATTGAAATTTTGAAAAGAGAGTCGCGAAAACTCCGTGGTAAGATTATTTTAACGCCTCATTTTCTGCATAGTACACCCGTATTTAGAGCTGAATTGTACTTGTGTGCAAAGGCGAGTAGTAGAGAACAAGGGGGTTGGGTTAGTTATGTTATAATCGGGCTGTTTTTTGCAGAGGAAGTGGCGTCAGCTCATGATGAAATCGAATCAGAAATCGCCAAGTATAAAGATCTCGATGCTGCTAATAGGAAGCTTGAAATTGAACTGGAAAATGTCAGCTCAGCTCTTGAGGTATCTTGAATTTGTCACGTAGATACGGAAGGGAACAAAATCTTTGGGACACTTAAGAAAGTGCGATAAAGGTACTCCCTTCCCTTGGCAAGCCGAATAATGGTACCCATGCTCCCAAAACAATGTTGTCTTTTTTACCAAACCTTTGTGATCACCGTGCAAAAAGAATTTTCTCGATACCCTATGTGCTTTTTCAAGAAACACCATCGTTTGAGAAAGGTGGGAGGATGAAGGATACATGCAAAGTTTACAGATATCGTAAGTGTCCCAAGGATTTTGTCCACTGTTGTAAGCATTGATGAAATTTCTTCTGGTAGCTAAAAAACACCATCTGTCCAGGTTAAGCCATGTGGTGTGATGGAAAGCATTACTTTGTATTATAATGTAACTGAAGAACCAAGAATTTGAATACGTTTTCAAAAACGTATTCAAATTCTTGGTTAAAACTTGGTTCAACTTCTTAATTCAAATTCAAACATTAACATGAAACTCTTAGACAGACAAGAGTTTCATGTTAATGTGTCAATGTTCCAATTCGTGTTCTTGGCATGAGAAATCTGGCCAAAGAAAGGGACTTGTCTCGTGAAATTTTTGATCGATCATTGCGCAGATGGTAGCCATCACCTCGACCAAGATGTTGAACATATAGGTTATTTGAATGTTTCTATGATTTTATAATCGCATTCTTTAGGAGCTTGAAATCTCATCAGAGGAAGAACGAAGTAATTCACAGCGCACCATCATTGATTTGAATGCCATTACGAAGGAGCTTGAAGAGAAAATCTTGAAGAAAGACGAAGAAAATGAAAATACAAAGTAATTGTTTGTTACATAGTGGTTAACGTTTCTCTTTAGTTGACAAACCAACAGCCTTGAAAATGTTGATTTATTTTTGTTAATTCGTGTTACAGACGCACTCTTCAGCAACACATTGATGTTTTGAGTGAGAATTTAGAGAACGAGTCACGTGGTAGAAATGAACAAGCACGTCACAGGAAAAGATTTGAAGAGCTTGTGAAAGATCTTGAAGGACAAGTTGATCGACTAAATGCAGTGAGTTTGTTTTTTTGTTTTCTGTCAGCTTAACATTCCGATCCGCCCTGTTCTCTAAGCCTCCAGATCTTCATTTAGAAGTTATATTCTTCCACGTGGAACCACTTGGAACGTTGTCTTTTTGTTATTCTTTCGAATTTTCTCTTTCTTGTAATATTTTGATCTGCTTTGTTATTAATCAAGCATTTCTTTCGTCAAGGCTAATGTCGATCTCACGAGAGTTAACAAGAAAACAACACAAGAAATGAAGGTAAACGAAACTCAGCCACTTGTATTTGTTATTTATTTAATTCAATTCCACTTCCCCTTTTAATTATTTTTTATTTCGATTATCTAACACAGACGTTGAATTCATTCCCCATCTTGACATATGTTCTACTCCATATTATTTGTCAATACATTCTACCTAGAATATATCATTTCTTCTCATCTCTACTATTTTTTACTTGGACCTGTTTTAGGAGCTGGAAGTGAAATTTGATGACGAGAAGATAAACCACGATGGAACAATTGCTGATTTGCAAAGATCAGATAAGAAAATGAAAGAAGCTGTGAAACAATCCAATGAGACCAAGAGTCAACTGGAACAGGTCAGTGAAAATATTTTTATACTAAGCTATCCACACCTTTCCTTGTTAGTCAACCTTTTACATATACCTATTATTCTTTTATCTTTAAATTTTATGTGCTTTGCTTTAACTCCGGCTCCAATTTATATTGCACATACATTTGTAGGTAAGAAGACTCTTTAGAAAAACTGAACTTTATTTTTATATTAAATAATATCTGAAAACAACCAATCAAGTTGACAGGAAGAAATTTAAAGAATTTAAATGTTACTAATTACTATTAATGCAACACAAAAGTCGTTTACACCAGTTTGTCTTTCGTCTTCTTTGGATAACTTCAATGATCTCTTTGAGCTTGATTATTTCATTTTCTTGTACTTGACTTTTCAAAACCAAGTTCGCTTTAGAGTCAATAAGATTTGTCTTTTCTTCGTCAAGAATAGCATTCTTGTTTTTCATTTTCTTCAGCTCTTCGACAGTTGAGTCCTGCGCGAATTGGAGGAACTCTACTATCTCCTGCATCCCGTTTTTCTCTTTCTCCATATTTGAATTATCTTCAGAGAGTCGGGACATTTCTTTTTTCAGAGATGCAATCTCTTCTTCCATTGATTCAACTTTCAACTTTTCCTTGTTGCTTTCTTTAACAGTTGAGTCCTGCGCAAATTGGAGGAACTCCACTATCTCCTGCATCCCATTTTTCTCTATCTCCAGAGTTGAGTTCTCCTCAGAGAGCAGGGACATTTCTCTTTTCAGAGAAGCCATTTCTTCTTCCATTGATGCAATCAACGTTTCCTTGCTTTGCATTTCTTCGATTGAAGACTCTTTGTCATATTTCAAATATGCTACGAGACCTTCAAGCCTTTCCATCTCATTATGCAGATTAGAATTTTCTTCAGCTAACCTTGCATTCTCTTGCTTCACATTTGAATTCTCCTCTCTCAAAGCCTGCACTTCTTCAATGGTGCACGCATGCTCAAGCTCGATGAATTTTACAAGATCTTCTAGATCTTGTTTCTCTTTGTTCCAGCAGTTTTGCTGAACCTTCTTCAAGTCGTTAGATGATTCATCTAACGAAGTGATTAAGGAAGCAAACTCCAGGAACTCTTCAAACACATCATCTTCAACTTGAGCATCTTCACTTTTCTTTATCACCAAAGCATTGATCACATCCTTAACATTTCTTTCATCTTCACCATCTTGGATTTTTATGATCATTTTCAGATGATCATTTATATCTTTGAGGTTAGCCAGTTGCTTTGCATCTCGCACTTCGATTTCATTCTTCAACTTTTCTATTTCATTTTGCTGTGATTCGATTATTTGCAACTTTCTCTTGTCTTCTTTGAGAACTCTTTCAGAAGAATATTCTTCAACAAGCTTCTTCAACTTTTTGTTCTCGCTGACTAGATTTTTGACAAAACAAGGCTTAGGTTTCTCTTCCTGTCTTGTTGCTGTATCAAGTTTTTCTTGATCTAGAATGAGAAATAATCAAATCAAATATAGAAGAATGAAGTACATTTTTCTAACTTAGAAATTAATTAGAGTAGATTATCAACTTACACTTGCGAACCACATCTTGAAGATCAACAATTGTTGCTTTCAACTCTGCAACTTTTTCATCTGTACAATATTCATCGTTACGAACAAAAGAATTACTCGTAACAACAGTTACGCCACTGTCATTGCTCGACAGATCATCAACGTATTTCAATGATAACTCTGTATCCATTTTCAATAACTCAAAGCAATTCAAACTCTGTAAGACTGTTCAGTGTTCAGTAAAAAATACGAACGATTGCTTTCCGAAATTTGCGGCTATTTATTACCGATGCATCGAAAATTGATTGTTACGTAATCTTAATTAGTTAATTACGTGACGTAACAAAGGAAATTTAGTTCAGTAAAAAAATTTTTTCTCCATCGTATATGAGTGAAAGAATTTTTTAGGCCCAATTTTTTCCGATTTTCCATATATTTTATAAAACTTCCATATTTAACTTCCATTTTGGTTTTGTGTCTTTAAACCACGAAACTTGCTTTATTACACCATTCCAGTGAACCCAGGAGCCGTTTATTAGAAATTTTCTTTGAGATGAGTTCTTTGAGATGGCTGTTTTACCAAATTTCCAAAGCAACATCTTGTTATTTTAACCACAACCTTTGCTTTAAAACTTCTCCAAAATACCACCTTCGTTTTTCGAATTCTTTCATTTTTTCCATCTCTTGCGAAATCTAATATATATTTATTTAAAATCTATTGTAAGCATTTATTTTTCTTGCTTTACTGACCCCACTTCAATAATTCGTTGCAGAAATTTTTTAGGGCACCCCTTCCAGTTTTATTAATGATTTTAAATGCAATTTAAAAATGGTTAAGGTTGAAAGAAATTGCTTCGCTCGCTGATAATATTATTCGTGTGGAGATGGCGGCACGGGTTAAGTCCTTCATCAACACGTATGGCTATTTCAATAACACCCTGGATATTGGGGCACTGGAGACTTGCCACGCGACTGGCGCGGCACGTTTGTAGGGATTAAATATTTGGGGCATATAGGAATACACATGTAGCATTTCTAATCATTCTTCGTTGGAACTCAGAGAGCTAGCACAATTTCCTTATGTTGTGTTCTCTCTTCTCTCACATATGATAAATATGTTCTGGGAAGTTCGTCGTTTACTGCTGATCACAACACAATATGACGCCCGACTGGCCGATGCCTTCCATAGCTACCTCTCAGAGCCACATATACAAGCATATACAAGCTATCCCGGTGAGGTCGTTTCTTAATATTTGTATTTGGGTACCAATTATTTCCTGCACGTGCATCATTGAACTAGGCTTAGCTTACTTTGCTGTTCATCTAGTCAGCATATTTTGCGTGTGATTTCGCCTCCCTTCTTCTTACTGTAGGAGAGTAACTAACTGGGGATGGCCTATTTTCTGCTTCCTTGTTATCCATGGCCACTAGGGTTGTTTTTATCATCTCCTCCTCTTGATATCCCCCACCACTGTACGCCTATTATATGTTTTCATTTAACGCCACTTCATGTTTGGGGTTTTTCTTGCTTGTAGTTTCGCTCACTTCTTGCTGGTATATTTATAGCTTGTATATTTATAGCTTTAGACCAGGGATCCCAGGTTGGAAGTAGGTGCTGCTGATTCTAGAACATCTGGGGGGAAATTTTGCACAAAATCTAAGTATATTTCTGCCATGCAAAGCAAGGGCACGTCCGTTCAGGCTTGTTTGTGACGTTTAGCCTGGGCATTCGGCCCTTGTCATGCGATTGCAATGTCAATTAGTTGTCTCGATATCAATTCTCAAATGCTAATGAGTACGGCTGTATTATTTTTAAAGCATTACAAATGTCCCACCAGCAAGTTTGTAGGTTCGGTAGCCTGAAAGTCATTATCACACAAGGATTTACAGTTTTCGTTACTTTACTACTAGCATCACCCTTCTTAGCTTTTGCCATGATACAGTAGCTTGCTTTCTGGTTTTTCCCTCAAATTTGGAAAGGGTGTATCCGTGAAAATCCGTGAAAATCACAAATCTATCGCCCTTGCCGCCAGGGTGTGGCAACAACAGGGGTATCTGTCTCTGATTGGTTTATTTTCCTATTTCAAGGCCATATTTGTACTTGTTTGCGGGCAGAAACAAAAATGTTCACCCTAAACCGAAAAGGTTCACAATAAGTATCCCAAACAGTGACCAAACCCAGCATAGTATTATGCTTTGGTATATTTTTGAATAGTAATCGTTATTTGGCGTAAAAATTTAGCATAATCTGACATTGGGCATGATTTCGGTGCTGTTTGTCGGAGACGCTGTTTCCGTTTAGAAGTAGTGGGCCAATTCTGATGAGTGTGTGTTTCATTCAAATACCTACAGTTTAATATTTAACACCCATGCTCAATTTTGCTTCTATTTTGCGTACGTCGCCACCCTTACAACACATACAAGTGGCTGGCGGCAATATCCTTCATCCAGCCTTATTTGGGGCTCTTTCGTTATCTGCACATGCTGACCTTTCAGACAGGAATAGCTTGATTTGAAATTGCGAATACTTTCTCTCTCAATCTGGCCTAGTTTGTTACCACCTTCGCAGAATCTCCAAACTGATCGCTTAGGAAAAAATTAGGGCGCTGGGCTCGCAACCCGTTTCGGTTCCCCCCAATGTCCTAGGCAACTATATCTAGAGATGATGTTGTACCCTATTTTGTTCTTTAATCCGTTTTCTATCAACCTAAATTAAATTAAAGTGACCCCTCAGGGACTCACGGCCTATACACTCAAGCATCTAGCATTTGATTAAAACTATATGTTTTGAAAAGTACACTCAGTTTGAAAACCAAAAACAAATCGTTGTTGATGTGACTTCATGCAAACAAAACAATACCCAAGGACAGATGAATAAATTTGGACAGCCCCAGATTGAAAAAAAACTAAATTGAATGCACGTAATCATCAACGGTTTGGAGTCTGGGTCGGGGTTTTCTGGGATTGCTTTTAATGTCCCCTGCTAGAAACAATGGGACATGGTGGTGGTGCGAATTGTGATTGGGGCCTACTGCACTTCCGCGCGGTTTTTCTCTTCCGCTTGCGGGCATTAGTTTTTGTCGATTTGTCCCCGCGACGGAGGGCGGCTCCTGTGTTCTTTGTCGAAATGAAAATGGCGTTTTTTGGGCCTTCTTGATTCTGGTAACGCACGAATAAAATTAATAACCAAACCAGCAACTGAGAATAATGACAGCTTGCATGATCTCCTAATTTGCATAAGAATAAAATTTTGCGCGCGACTTTTTAGGAGAGATTTGTATGGGAAAATTTTAGAATTTCAAATTTCGAAATACCTGATGGTACAAGAATTTTGTCCGGACAATCGAACCATTGTTATCCGAGAAACTTGGCCATATAGACTACACGACGCATGCCGTGAGTCAACAACTATTGGATTGTTGCTGATTTACACGAATTTGAAATTGAAGTTGAATTTGTCACACTGATTGCACATTCCACCAAATCGCGATGTTTGTCAAGTATATACAGCTGCTTTAAGCCATCTTACATTCGGGAAATGGGGGTAATCACTCGTTGCAGATACAATGCTTGTGTTTAGTTACAGTTGCGGTTTTCTGCCTCGTGGCAGTTGTAGCATTTTCTCGTACTTCATCGAAGGTGTAGCTCCTAATCGTAATTTAGTTTGCAATTAATCCGACAACCATTCTCAAACCAGACCAGTTTGGAACGAGCTTTACAGTGAGTGAGTCTTCCTCGCATGATTATTTCCAGTCATATTGCGCGAATATAAAGGGCCCAAAACATGGTGGCTACACAGTTTCTGGGTCCGGGCCGCGATTACGCGGCTTCTGTCGGCCTGTCAGCCCACCTGATCCAAGTTATTAGCCGCTGGTCAAGCACAGCTTACGAACCGTACATAAAGCTACCACAAAGTCAGCTGACCACTGCCCCTTATGCGTTGTCACAAGGGGCTCAAGAGAGTTAAGTATAGCTATTTAAATCGTCGTTACTCATACTTCGTCATTATTCTTGCTATTTATTTAACCATCTGGGTAATTCCTTTTATTTCTATTCTGAATTGTAGCCAACGTCACGTGTGGACCCTATTACTATCAGACTCGACGTTATCAGCGGCCCTGGAAAAACAAATGCGTTGCTTTGATCAAATCCATTGGCTATCGTTTTTCCAGTACCTCGTTGATGATGCAGTGTTCAAAGACCTCGTTGAAGGTTCCAATATTAAAATACCTCGCTGAAGGTTGCAATATAAAAACACCTCGCTGAAGGTGCAGTGTTTGAAATACCTCCTCGGAGGTTGCAGTGATAAAGTATACCTCGTTGAAGGTGCAGTTGTTAAATGCCTCGTTGAAGGTAGCTACCACCGATGAAAAATGCCACGCCTTTTGGGCTTGCGTGGCCTTATGCCTGCAGCCTTCCTTTTTGGCTATTGTTTTCCTTAGGAGGTCACGGCGGCTGCCCGGTGGTGTCGTCAGTCAGGGGCCTCCATTATGATTTTTTGATTGCGTATATTAAACTTTTGTCTTAGCCATTTGTTCCTGATCTGCCATTTTTTGCTAAGGGTTATTGTTTGGGGAGATGGGGGAATTGCTAGCTCCCAAACCAACTAGATTAATTCACTATTACCTATAAGGTTAGAATTAAGAAATGAGTATCAAAAGTTGTAGTCTTTACGTTCGGGATTCGTGGGGTCACACTACGTGTTCTGTGGACGGAGTTTGTCGGAATCACCGACCGTAAATGCCTTTCTTTGCTCAAGCAATCCGGGCCGGTAGGCTAACCGCCCAATTTCTTGAGATAGCTTAAATGATTTTAAATGCAATTTAAAAATGGTTAAGGTTGAAAGAAATTGCTTCGCTCGCTGATAATATTATTCGTGTGGAGATGGCGGCACGGGTTAAGTCCTTCATCAACACGTATGGCTATTTCAATAACACCCTGGATATTGGGGCACTGGAGACTTGCCACGCGACTGGCGCGGCACGTTTGTAGGGATTAAATATTTGGGGCATATAGGAATACACATGTAGCATTTCTAATCATTCTTCGTTGGAACTCAGAGAGCTAGCACAATTTCTCCCACCCTCCCTCTCCTTATTATTGTTTATTGATTTGCATTATGATTTCAGTCATTGTTCTGTAGTTTGACCATTCGGTCAGTACTGCCTGGTGTACCGGCCGGAGTTTGTCGGAATCACCGACCGTAAATGCCTTTCTTTGCTCAAGCAATCCGGGCCGGTAGGCTAACCGCCCAATTTCTTGAGATAGCTTAATTATTATTATTATTATTAAAAGTACAGTTTGATTTGAATTATGTTTTAATTTGAAACTTTATGAAAATTTGATTATATTTCTGTCAAAGAAATTTGTTACTGAAGCCCTTTTTGTGTCCAGATATTGTTATGTAAATTTTCAAGCCTTGGACCATTTCTAGATGCTTTTTGGCACAAGGTGATGCAATACTTTTGCTCACTAAGTTATCCAAAACTTATTTTTCAAAAGAATATTTGATTTGGAAACACATAGACAAACAACGTTAATATATTCTGAGTTGGTTTTTGAAACTCTCAGAACCCTTTGAGAAATTCTGTATTAGAGCATTTAACCTTTCCAATTTTTATTCCTTTTCTGATTTAGCTCTTTTTTGTTATTTTTCTTTATACTGCATTTGCTATTATTACCTTTATCAATTTGTTAAGATATTGAAACATGATTTTAATTTCTTTTTAGACTGAGCGAATGCGTAAGATAGCCCAAACTGAGTTGGATGATGTAACTCTGAAATCAGAAGAGCTTCAATCGAAAAATACAGAGCTTACATTTGCAAAGCAGAAGTTAGAAAAAGAATTTAGTACAATGAAGATTGATTTTGAAGATGCTGAAGAAAGAGCCACTCTTGCTGAAGATAAAGCCAAGCGAATTCTCACCGAGGTAAAATATTGTTGTTTTTAAAGACTTTGGCACGGACAGAAAACACATTTCAAACTTGTACTGGAGCTAAAATTTATAGGCATGCTTTTGACGAAATTGTGATCTCAAAAGTTTGTTATTTTGTCATCGTTCGCCAACTTAGAGGGAAGGCATAGGTCGCAACTTTTCAATATGTATTTTTTGTTTAATTCTCGAGGTACATGTTTAATTAAATAGAGAAAATGTTTGGAATATTTTTAGAAACCCGAACCCTGTAGGAATATTTGGGTGATAGCATGAATGAGATATTTATGTAGACTTTGTTTTCTTGATAGCTTGATAAGATGAGCGTAGATGTGAAAAATGCTCAAGAAGCAGCCATGACTGCTGAAGTTGCAAGAGATAGCAGTGAAAAACAAGTTAAAGAATTGCAAAGACATATTGATGAGATGGAAAGGATTGGTGTCAGAGCACTCAAGAATGAAATTAGAATGTTGGAGAGAAAGGTAAACAACTTAGGCCTTCTTTATTCATAGTTCTTTAAGATTGAGAAATACTTTTTCTTTACTCGATTAAAAATTATTGTTTGGAAGCAAGATGGATGTCTAGAATGTTTGTTTACAGTTTTTAGAGATTTACAATGTCATTTTTCCAATCAAGCAATATTTCTTTGTTTCTTTGCTGATGCATCTTTAATGAATAGACAGCTAGTTAAGGAGAGCAATATTCGTAATTCATGTTTGATAATTTGGAGTTTTTAGTAACTTTAAGTATTTTGAAATAATATCAAGGTTGTTTCTTTTTCCTCTTGTATTTATGTTTATATTTTTGTTATTGTTTAGGTGTTTGAGACTGAAGAACGCTTTGCAGAAGCAGAAAGAAGAAACGAAGAGATGCGAAAAGTTATTTCGAAAGCAGAGAAGCGAGTAAGACAACTTGATAGCATGCTCGAAGATGAAAGAAAAGCTGGAGAAATTGCTCATGAAAGAAATGAATCTTTGTCAAAGAAAATGAAAAAGATGAGAGATGCACTTGAAGTATCGGTATGCTGGGGAATTTAATTAGTTTTAATCCTTTTCTTGTCCATTATATCTAAATTGCCACCAAATCCGGAAAATAACTTGCCTTAATATTTTTGTTTAGAGCGATGTTACACTTTATGTATAGTTTGTTAATTGTAGAAGCTGTCTATTTGATACAATGTTGTATGAACTTTTCGTTGTTTATTCCTGCTATTCGTAGCACTTAAAACTGTGACTTATGAAAGATGACATTTTTCTATTTCATTTAGGAAACAGACGTTGCGGGGCTGATTGCCAAATATCGCAAATGCCAGGCTGAGCTTGACGATGCGGAGGATCGTGCTGAAGCCATGCATGCCGCCATGTTGATGAGAGCATCCGTGTCTCGTTCTCCTTCAATGCCGCAGTCTCGTTCTCGTTCACGAGCCATCTCACGCACGCGCACACCAATGTCACGTTCTCGCTCTCCTGCGCCAAGAGATTATTACGATGAATTCGAAAGCACTGCAAGGTATGTGTTTATTTCAAAACATTTATTACCAACCATAAAAACCCTTTCAAAGCCCACTGTCCATGAAGTCCCTTCCCTTGTGGTGTTGAAGTTGTGATTACAACGTAAAATCTCAAAGAATTTTGCAGTAATTTCACACCAATATTTTTCTAAAACTACTTGGAGACTTGGAGAGTTTCTTGAAGTCTTTCTTTTCTATCAAGCATCCTTTTTAATAAGCCATCTTCTGCAACCTCGAAAATTAAGTAAGCGTTACTTTAACAGACGAAAATAGCGAAATAATTACTTGCTCCTTTTCAATATTCTTAATATTTTAAGCTGTATTTTTCATTTTGCGCGTGTATACTTTTGACGATAAATATTCTTTTCTTTTAGTGAATATGATTAGATTTTTAACACGAATTTGAAAATGTTTGGAGTAAAATTGGATATGAATACAATGAAATCAACAATGGTTGATGTCTAAAGCAGTTTTGATGTCTTCCATGAAGTCTTGCGACCATCATAAAAACCAAGTATGATCTAAGGTAAGATAATTTTTTTAAATATTTAACTTCCAACCCCAAAGTTTTATAATCCTTTGTTTCCTTTCCCCCCACTGACGCCCCACCTATTTTGCGCAAGGTTTTATCCCAAATAGATCGCAAAAAATCTTTTCAATTTTTGAATCTAACTTACACTCGCTTGCAAATACAAAATTGCTGTTTATCCAATCTTATAATGTTCTGAAAAGTTTGCAAATCGCAATTTACCGAAACTGTGTGAGTTTTTGTGTGACATATAATTGCCAATGCTAAGTAAGTAAGTTACCTCGTGCCAGTATAAGCAATCAGTTTGTATTAGTTATAAATTGTGTGAGGGTATACTTAGATTGGTCTGTGTGAATTTCAGTGTGTTTTGGACATATATACCCTATTAAAACTGAACCATTTGTAACAGTAGCTTTTACGTATAGTGGAATTATAGGGCGTGTGTTAGAATTGTGTGGTGTGTGCATTGTAATACATTGTTATCTCTCAGAAAGTGACGAAGCCTCGGTTTAAAGTGTAGTGCTCTTTGGCCTCGTTTGGAGTATCTCTTCAAGTCTTGGGTTTTCCCAGCAGATAAGCCTTGGATGTCCCTTGTAACCACTGTCCTTTTAAGGTGAACCAGTTCGGAAATACAGAGTGGGGTTTTGAAAGACATTTTTTGATACTCTCATCATCGATTTTATGGTTAATGGATGCCAAATTGGCGCATTATAAAGAATTAGACAGTTACAAAATAGTTAATAAATATCAAAATAGTCGAATAAAAACTCTAAAAACCAAAGCTAAACAAAAAAAGTGTACTAGCACTTATTTAGATAAAGTTAAAAGCATGTTTATTTCAATACTTTTTGTTCGTCGAAAAAGCGTTCATACTCTGGGCCACTCTTGTCCAGCAACGCATCTTCACTGTTCTGTCTCTCTCTGGCTACGTAAAGACCACCTAGACAATAATATGAAAATCAAAGTCACTGGCTTTTACACGATATAATATACCTGGTGTAAGCATTCATAGACTGCTAACGTTTGAAGTATTTATGCTACAATGCTCAGAATCCCTTTCGACACCATTTTATGCTGGAATGGTCGCAATGGGGCTTGGAGAGCTCTAATTAATATGATTATTTTGACCGCTTGTGGTTGATAATTCTACGAAGCAGAACTAAACGTATATCATTCCTTTGGTAGACTATGTTTAAATTTAATTTGGTTGGTTGAGCTTTTAATTGTACGTCATTACTCACCTGCTTTGACTTTGACCAGTGCCTGTCCATTTTGTATGTCTTGATTTTCAACCGGATACCAATTGTTCATATCCAGTGAGTGATACACGGTCACGTATTCCGGATCGCTATCACTCTTCAGCTTGAGCTCCATTGAAATGTGAGAATCCGGGTCCGGAAAGTTCTTCATCGGGTACACTGCCATGTAATCACTTGCGTATGCATCTTTGGTTTTCTGTGGTGATGCTCCGGACTGTTGCAGCATTTTCTCGCCCGCATCCTTTGTCAGGTATTCAACTCGGACGCCGTTGTGTATGTTTGAAGTATCTTCTTCCGTTGAGGTTATCCTAAGAGATGCAAATTTCCATTTCAAATCTATTAATAATTTTTCCTTCCATGATCATGCATGATCGTTTCATGAAGTAGTAGTAGACTTGCTCCAAGTCTATTTCGTTTTTCAATCATAAAAAGAGTCTATGAAGTAGAGACCCGCTATCTCGAACTCGCTTAGCAGCGCTTTGAGATACCAGAGCAGGACATAAGCCTTGAGTAAACGAATGAGGTAACGAGTTTTATTTCTATGCCACGCCTTATAGGAAAACAAGGGGGAAATGGAAACATATTCGAGATTTATGTAGTTCCCCCTGAACCTAAGGGATCTCGTATTTTTATCAATATGATGATGGTATCTTAGTTATGGCGTTTATATTTACCAAGCTTGGTTTTGCAGATCATCTTCTAATCCTTTTTCTTCATTTTGTCCTTCCCCGCCATCTTGTTTGTTGCTCCCTTCTTTTTCAGTCTGCCTGCAATTCAACGTGGAGCAAAATTTATTCCAATTTGAAACTATATTTTATTCATTTTTTTTTATTCAAGGCTGTTTATTGTTTTTTTTTGCATTTTTATGGAATACCTCATATTCCTTACCATGCTTTAGTATCAACATCATGGTCCTTCATCTGAGACTGGCCTCGTTTTGAATTTGCCAGTGTCACCCGATTTGACCTATTCATAAATGAAGTTTTTAATTGACTTCATGGACTTCATGCGGTTCATAAGGGTTTTCCACTATACTATATTTGTTTTTAATATACTTACCATTGGCCTGTATTCTCAATAGCTACTTCTTCCTTAATCTCCCCCTGTATTTCTTCTTTCTTTGTTTTTCCATTTCCTTTTACAATAATTTTCCCCTTCTGGCTACGGTTCGAAAAGTTATTATTCCTCGTGCACATGTAATAGTAGACACCAGCGCTTGTAACTTTCCGTGGGCCTAAATCAAAATATGTTCCAGCATTGTCCAACTCATCTCCCGCACCTGTTTTGAATAAAAGAGAGTCGAAAAACGTGTGATATTGTAGTTTTGTATCATTTTGCTAACGCGACTCCCCCTGGAAGGTCAAATTTTTGCATAGTGATATAACATGAACTTGTATCTTTCCAGGAGGCTTGGCATTTCAACTCTTGTAATTATATTATTACATGCACCAGTGCATCGCTTATTTGTAATCAACCTAATTCAATTAAGAATTGAAACCAACCTAGTTGTATAAATGCCAGCTTTTTTGTATCCTCCATACCCAGGCCTAAAAAGGCATCATCTTTTAGATTCATCGGGAAATTTGCGCCGAAATGTCCGTGAATGCTACTGGATTTAGGTTTTCCTTCTGGGTAGACTTGCTTTCGTAGAAGAATGACATTCGAGCGGTCAGTTCCGCGCCTGCCTTGTCCAGCATTGTTACCCGGGTTTGTGTTTGAGCCGGTCCATCTAGAAGTGGAAAAATGGTTTTCAATAAATGACTGTATAATCAAGTTCCTTGTTGTTTCATGTATGGTTTAATAGACAGAGAAGTGTACTGTGAAATAACTAGTAAAATCACGCAGGTTTTTTGAAAGCACCACGCATCATTTGGACTTACTGAAAATGGACGTAGTCTCCGCTATTTATTGACAGCGTGTTCGGCACGAAGTCGTACTCAACTGCAGGATAAACTTGCACGATATTTCCACGCTTTCCACGCACGTTCAAGTTATACACGTTCTTTCCTTTGAGTTCTGACGGGCTTTTGCGAATCTCAAATACGTGACTCCTGTTAACAAAACGAATGCACATCGCTGATTAAAATACTTCAATACACCCCCTGGAACTAAACGACTTTACAATACACAACGCTGTGTTTATAGAATATTCCGGGGGGTAAAACTGACTTACCTGTCTTGGAATGTTCTTCCATACTGAGCTGTATTGATAGCTAATTGTAGTTTGAGTCTGTCCGTGCCTGAGAATAGCTGTACCTGGGGATTGTTCTTGAAAACATAGCCTCGTTTTGTTGCTACATCTGGACTCAAACCAACGAGGCTGGCAATGTCGATTTTTGTTTTGTCGTCACCGTTCTTATCAGCAAATGTGTTCCATGAGTCGTAGTCGTTGGTTGAAATGTTGTACCTGAAGGTGGTGTAAAGGACACTATCATTAGCAATACGTGTCTGACACATTTTATAGAGGAGGGTGAGGTATGCATGCACTGAATGTCGAGTTTTAGACAGTAGCTTAATTTACATTTGCAAACAATGAGTTTTGCTCCCGATACATGTAGAGAAGGGGCATGTTTCAGGTATATAGCAGAAGACTGAGGGAACCCCGACCCTCTGGCTTTTATGCTACTAGATAAAGGTAGCCGTTAGTGCGCTAAAGTTGGCAATTATAGTAACAATCACGATCATCATTACACTGGAGTAATAATCATCATGATTGCAAATCTTACCTGATTCTCATGACACAGGCATTCTCTTGAACATCCGGGACTGTCCAATTGTATGTGTTCATGTAACCGCCAACATTGTTGCCATTATGATTGTCACGTGACCACATTGACTTGATGCAGTCGGGTGCTGGTAGATTGTGAGCGGGAAATTCTTTCCATTTACCGCCGGCAGCCTAAAGAGGAAGGAGAAAGTTTATAGTCCAATAGTGTTTTGATTTGGTCCTGTTAGGAATATTGAAGGAGACATTTTTTGTGCTGATAAAATGAATTTACGATTTAATGAACCTTACATTTGAGTAAATGAGCCAGGAGAGGATTTAATTAATGACAAATCCAGTTTGCAGACAAGTTAATGAGATTTGCTTAACCAAATTTTATTCGACTCAAAGCACAATTATATTCGACAACTTAAGGTCTCCGAATAATAAAATTGTCCGATAAGATAGGAAACCCCAAGACTTGTCAAATGGGAGAGCCAGGAGGGAGTGTAATTAATGACAAATCCAATTTGACAGTTTACATTAATCTAGTTTATTATTTCTGGTCGTCTGATAATTGCAAATGTCTAATGCTTTATTGCTTGATGTCTTTTTGGTCATTGTGTATGTTTTAAGTTATATTTTAGAATATAATTACCCCATCGAATAAACATCCCTTAAAATGTGCTGGACCTAATAATCGCCTGCAGTTTTATAATCGAGGAAATATGGTGCTACGTCATTTGGCTTTATTCAAAGCTCGTATTGTGTTCGTTATATCTCTTTATCGTGATTTGACTGTTGTAAGATACGAGACGATTAAGAATACCAAGATTACCTGACAAGATGCTTTGTTGTTTGGTACATATATGTTTCTTTTTCTTCTTTTACGATTCCCTCTAATGATGTAGAGGTAACTATCGGGTAATTCGACACAGGCAAACTTCGATTTCACATTCTGGCTTTCTTGTTTGTAGTAATTACATCTTGATACGTCGTTTGTCATAACTACGATGTCCTGCGTTTGAGAAAAGATGCATTAACAACATCCGGTGGTGCTGCATTTTGCTATTCATACACAATGCAGAAGAGTTTATCATTAGGAGGTAATGTAAGGTTTCACGAGCTCCCCAATTAAAATATTTACAGTTTGTGCCAATAAATTGGATGTTTTTAAGGGGTTCCTACCTTCCATGGTGCTGGGTGCCAGTATGGGTAGTAGTCCCTTTCTTCTGGGCATTCGTAGCCACGTCGTGTTCCTCCTGGGTTCTGTCTTGTGTACCTTGCAGAATCGGCCTTGAGTTTCTGAAAAGATGCAAGCAGAAAAACATAAGATGAAGTTAGTAAATGGAGGTCCTAACGTATGACACAGTGGATGCTGCATTTAAGATGGTTGCAGTAGATACTGTGGAGAGTGTAGATCCTACAGATATTAAAGGTGCAATAGACAGTATAGTTACTGTAGATCCAATGAGTGCAATAGATCCAACAGTTGAAATGAGTGCAGTAGATGCAATACACACTGTAGGCATTGTAGATACCGTAGTCACTGCAGACATTGTAGACACTGCAGATATTGTAGATACTTCAGATATTGTAGATACTGTAGATATTATAATTTACAGCAACCGCAAAACATCAAACGGTTAAAATAGATGCAATAGTTGCACTAGATGCAGCAGATGGAATATATACTGTAGCCAATGTAGACACTGTAGTTACAATAACTGCAGAGAAGATGCAACCATTGAAATAAATGCAGTTGATTCAGAGGATAGAGTTTAGAGTCAAGATGTCGTATGAAGTTACAGGGTGTAGATTTCTTCACCTGATCTGCAGTAAACAGTCCTTTGTTTCTCTCTCTATCCTTGCACTTATTGTAATAGTCAAAATCTTCATGCATGCCATAGCTACAACATAAATATAAGATTAGTTAAGATTAACATTATTTCTTGTTGACGTTAGCAAAAGGACAATAGAATATTTTTGTTTTAGCAGTGAATTTATTTGCAAACTGACTTCAGATCCTTGTTGCAGTCTTTATTGTAACATCGATCTTTGTTATCTGGAATTGTTCTGCAAAGACAGATGCATCGTTTTAATAGTGTTGCGTGGTCACATCAAGATTTTTGACTATAATTTCTACATAGCTTCAGTTTATTTTATTCAATTTTGAGGTTGGTTGCGTCCAAATTTCGTCAGTTGAACGTGGGCACAGGACTGTTTTTACAAATTTGTTTCAATGATTTGTTTACATTTGCGTGCAAATGAGGGCATGTAGCAGTAATGCTGTCATTGTTAAATGCGTGGCCGAAACTATTGGTTACCAGACCGCAAAACCTACATGCGAGGGCTTGGAAAGAATTAAAGTTTTGTAAATAATTTAAAGGAACAAGACAGGGGGGCTGATGTAATATTCTCTAGAAAAATAGGACAACCTTGTTGTGATTCCATCTCGAACCAAGTCGCCGCACATGTATTGGATTATGATCTCGCAGTTGTTATTGGGACCTGCGCAGGAGTGTTGGTTAGTCCACTGTATTGGCAATTTCGATCCAGCGTAATAATACAAATTGCCGACATTGTAGCCTCCACGATTGTTATTCTGTGAGTCGAACATTCTAGAATGTGAAGGTAACACGCTGTTATAGTTCATACAAGATTTTCAGAGCTTCTATAGGCCTTGCATACGCTCTGTACAAGCCCATACCAGTCTAGGCAAAATAAAATATCTCATTAAATAGCAAATTAATTTACTATTAACACTTCCGTCTTTCTGCTACTTTGCTAATTGGAACTAGCTTAAATCTCATTACTGTCAGGGGGGTATGCGGATAGTGATATTCGAAGATGCATATGGGAGAGACATTGTTATATAGCATAAGATTTGACATTGAGTTGGCCTATGCTATTTTATAACTTTAGCGATTAGCAACAGCAATGGTTTATGAAGGTTTTTCAAAGAGTATTCAACTCTAGACAAGGTTTGCTCTCTGTATAACATTTAAAACCAATAAAGAAAAATTAGGTTGAAGAGAGTGGGCACGTTTAGAAATTTCATTTACAGAGACAGTGCTATGGAACGTCAATGTTACCATATAAGGATAATCTGTTTGACTTCATTGACCAAATAAGGATTGATATTGCAATTCTATACGTCAGCCAACTCCCTTTGTATTCATGTGGAATAACATAAGAGTCGTAGGCTGCAGACAAACTATTTGTCACAATGAAATTTGTTCTGAGTAGTTGGTTGTTACGTTGTTACGTCAGTTACCACAAGACATTGCATCGGCGAACCTTTGTTTTTAATCAGATTTTTAATTATTTCTAGATGCAAGCTTGTTTACTTTGCCTTTACCAGAGTGCTTGCGGAATGCATTACCTACCTGTTAGCGTTTCGTCTTTGGCGGCCATTTTCATTCAAGCGATTGTTGCTACCCCTAAAGAAGAAAAGATATTTATTTTCAATTTAAAATATCTTTGGGCTACTTTTCCCCAACAGAAACATGTCTTTCTGAGCTTAAAGGGTGGAAGATGCAACGTGGGTTTTTGGCCCGTTTTTGGTCATTTCTCACAATCAGTTGGAATTTAATAGGACTAAGCTGATTACTCTTTAAATATATTTCACGGTGTTTCATAAGATGTCAGCAATGCCACTCCTTGCTCGAGGATCGAGTAAAGCAATGCATTGTGGGTTTCGTGAACAGGTGCATTATGGGTTGTTTTTCAAATTGAAACTTGTTTGTGAGTTTTGATATTTAACCCAAACTCTGAGGGGACTTTAACACCTTCAGCACTGGTCATAAACACCTATAATCACCTTTAGATATTATCAAAATAGCACACCTGGGAGCAATGAAGAAGTTTCATTACGCCCCTTTTACTTCCTCAAATTCAATCGTTTTCTCTCTTTATTTTTACAGCAACAATAACAAAACAATCAACCAACAGTCAACTTTGAAGAGTTTCAGTTCAGATTTAGTAATAAGCAGCAGATATACATAACGCCCGTCTTGAAATATCAGACACAACGTTGTTTATCAGTAAAACAATTCGACATTCCGGGGGCTAAGTAATCTGTGTTTGGAGACACCTTGTTTAACAAAAATTATCTCAAAATGTATATCAACTATAACTATGTATCCAATTAATGAAACCGCAGTCTGAAAACTAATAATTAACATTAACAATTAATGAACAAATGGCTTATCAAGTCTTAATTAGCACAAGTTTGTTGACATAATAGCATGGAATGGGAAAAGAGTATGAAAATATACAGATTTAATCATTTTGTTTATGAATACCTTGGGTTATGCAGGTACATGTCTGCTTGAACAAGGCATATTCCAACTGCAACAACTAGCAGCTTTAAGCCAACCATCTCTAAAACGTAACAAAACCAAGTTGTTAGTTGTGTAGTAGCTCACTATATTATCATCAGCCCAGAGCAACATATAAAACGAGTTTAGATTACTTTGGAGCCTGTATATGAATATACTTACTCGGTCGAACTTTACTTAGAAATTCCAATTTCTGTATTTTCTGTTATGTATGCTACAGAAGCAGAACAAACGAACACGTTAAGAAAGCCTCAAATACTGGACTGGGCTGTTTTCTTTAATGAATGCGAGGAACTCTTAATTCTTCTACATATGTTCATATTTTATTACGAAGTACAATGCTTTCTTTTCTGCGGTGTTTGGACACCCCCACTTCTTTGTTTGTCTGTTATTTTATAAAGACACCGTAGAACTAAGATCCTTCACTGAGATTATACGATGTGCTGATGACCATTATTATTACTTATTCACTTCATACAAAATGCTTTCGTTTGTTCTTACAAAGACACCCACATGTTGTTATTGAGATGGAATGTTGTGTTTTCAATGCGAATCCTACAATGTATGATTATATTATTCTACAGTGGTCAATTTGAGCTGTCCAAAGGATATATTTTATTCAAGAGTTTTCTATGGGTACTGTTCTCATGATTGTTTATGGTTGGGGGCTTGTTGTTTTGAGTGGGAGGTCTTTCGTGATTACTCACATATTGCAGTTTGTACATTTCGCTATTATGCCACTAGAAGGTTAGATTCTCTACTCAGAAATAACGTAAATTCGTAAAATTGTTTTGCATCCATTTTATTTTATTTGCATCCATTATTACATTTATCGGAAAGCTTGCGCCAAAATGTCCGTCTGTTTTGGTCCTGCATTGCTGCCCGGGTTTGTGAAAATCCAGAATGCAAGCGTCAGTTTTTACTGTCTTGTTAGTTCAACTTTGGTGGCGTAGTGGTTGGCACTTGTGCTTGCCACTCATGGAGTCGCGGATCGATTCCACTGAGTTCCACCTGGAGTTGAGCTGAGTTGAAATTAAATGAGGGCTGGTACGCCGAGGATCTACAAGAGAAAGTAGATCCCCGGCGTACCGGGACTTTTCGTCTTTCCGTTCAGGATAGTTTTTTCGGCAGAAACGCCGAAAAACCATCAACCGATCGTACTCAACTACTAACTCTGTTGGTACACCGGGGTAACGAGCGCCAACAGTGCCGGTCTGTTCATATATATCCAGTGACATCTGCCTGGACACTCGCCACCGATAAATATAGATACGTAAAAATATTTATCTGGAATTGTGTGCACAGATTTTCTAATTGTGGGTGTGAGTCAATACGCGCATGCGTATTCATAACATTAGTTGCTCTTTGTCTGCGTTATTATGAGTTTCAAATTTTATCTGGTCTTTGGTATTGTATACTTATGTATCGAAAGGCGTAGTTCTAAGGCAGTTGGCAGGATATCTAGAAAGCCCGGGCCTTAGCAAAGATAGATCAAATGATGCATTAAAAGATATACTTCAGGATCAAGTAGATGTTTTTGCAAAATATCAACTAGGACAGTTGTTGCTCTCCTTGTACGACAAATTTTGATTTTACTAACATGCTTTCTTGCTGTGAAAATTCTACCTTCAAATGAGTGCAATTGAAATAGATACAGAGGATACAGTAAAAAATATCAGTTTGGGTAACAAGCTGAGGTATTATTAAAGTTTCATTATCAAAATATTTTTGTGTATAATATTTTGTCTGGTAGTCATTTTCCGAAGGGAATTAGATGTTTACGACCAGCGCTGAAGGCGTGGATTTCAACGTCATCCACGTATAATTCAATGTGTCATAACACCCATAATGCAGCATTCACAAGAGCCACAATGCATTGCGTTACTCGATTCCGAACGATTGACATCTTTTGAAATATCGTATCGCGAAATACTATGGAAAGTATCACAAAAAACTTCAATATTAAGAAAGAAATCGAAAACACTTTTAACAATCTATAAATTTCACAATCCTCTATCTGTCTCTACGTCAAAACTTTGCTTGTATTTCTGGTCATGAACAATTTTTAATGTGACAAAAACTGGGTGTTGTAACCAGGGAGCAATGACTAAATGTCACGCCCCCTCTCCTCCCTTAAATTCAATCTTCTTCCCTCCTTATAATCTATCAAACATTGTTTATCAGTGAGATCAAACACGTATCAAGTTTTAATTAACATATTGACGTAATTGCTTTTTTCTTGCGGCTCTCTGAAACACCCTAAGGATTCGAGCTTACTTTATTTTGTAAGAAACTGACAGTGCTAAATGCTTCACTGAGATTGTACGATATGCTGATGACCATTATTATTACTTATTCACTTCATACAAAATGCTTTCGTTTGTTCTTACAAAGGCACCCACATGTTGTTATTGAGATGGAATGTTGTGTTTTCAATGCGAATCCTACAATGTATGATTATATTATTCTACAGTGGTCACTTTGAACTGTCCAAAGGATATATTTTATTCAAGAGTTTTCTATGGGTACTGTTCTCATGATTGTTTATGGTTGGGGGCTTGTTGTTTTGAGTGGGAGGTCTTTCGTGATTACACAGACTACAAATTGTTGTTTATCTGCTGTTTATTTCATAGTTTTGTTGCCTCAGTTGGTTGTGCAAGCAAGTTATTGCATATGCCGCTCCGATTACTATTACAAGCCATTATTAGTCACATACCAAGTTATCAATAGTTGACAGTATAGCTTTTCATTTTACAGCAACATTACAGCAAGGCAAGGCCGTGCAGATAAATTCTAAAATAAACATTTTACAGCCAACCGGGTTTGCTCGAGTTTTCTGTGAACACAGATCTGATCATGGCTGCTCTGAGATTTTTCGCTGTTCTTCTTATGGCGATGAGAATAAATGCTGACATGTATTTGCAAAATCCTCGGTAAGTGTATGCGTATGGAATGATTTATTCAACCTTCAATATCCAAATACTTTAATTACAGTAAGCTTGGTCAAAGAACGAACGCAACAAATATGATTTAAAGCCGTGCTTATTCTATATAATTCCAATATTCAAGTTAATAAATATATCTGCTTTAAAACATGTTTATGAATTATTTGTCTGAGCTTTTCTTAATCAATTTCATTTTTATCGTAGCCATATTTGTTTTGAAATTGACAATTTATTTTTTATTGACCATGTCCATTTTTCTCCTTCTAGTGGCAGCAACAATCGTCTGAATGAAAATGGCCGCGAAAGACGAAACGCTAACAGGTATGACAATATTAAAATATTTACAATGTCAGCTTATTGCTGTGTACAAATTCAGTTTGTTTCTGTGTAGCTGCCTTCTCCCCTGCCCCCAATTTGTAACTCACCCCACCCTAACCATGCTTGTTGCGATTTTCCCATACCCCACCCCAAGCCAAGCTATTCCACTATACAGATGTCCTTCATCATTATAGACTAAAGACAAGTTTACAGACTGTGAATATTTATTGCTAGTCATAGAATATCTTACTTGGGATCATATTTATCAGGGATCGGGGATTTCTAAAGGTTGAGTTTAAAGTCAGAACATGTGTTGACTTTAGACTCCATTGGCTCTAAAATCTTTTGAATCTTTCAACGTGATCTCTCATGGGATTTCTAAGAGCCTCATGTTCAGTTTACCAATTCAAATGTTTCTTAAGGACATATGTATTCTGCACGATTTTGCGATTATGAAAATGGTACTGGTCTCAAAATAGTAATTAGGAACGCCCTGATTCATTATTGGTTATGATAATTACTTTTAGTTAATTTGTTTTGCTTCGATAACCGTTGGCTGACAAACAATGCTTTTAGAAGAAGGAACTCTTTAGAGAAACACAAAAAAGAAAAACGTCAGAATTAGCCAACTCGCAGTATTTGTAAAGCCATTGCTAAAATTCAAAGAGAAGAACTAATCATTTTTGTGTCTTCAACGCCCTTCCCTCTATTATTCTAACTCGCCCACCAGCGCAAAGCACCACTAAGCCCTACGACCTATCAGTGAATAACAGGGAGATTTTTCTGATATGAAACTGTGATGCCCCCTTGATAAATAAGATACGCATTCACTACTCCATCCGAGTCGTACAAGTTTCGGGGGTGCATGTTTGAGTGATGTTGTTTTCGTTTCTACTCTACAGGATGTTTGACTCGCAAAATAACAATCGCGGGGGGTACAACGTTGGTAACATGTTCTACTATGCCGGATCAAAACTGCCGATCCAATGGACCAATCAGCACTCGTGTGGAGACAAGAATAACAATTGTGAGATCATTGTGCAATATATGTGTGGCCCTAAAGTCAGAGACGGCTTTACAACCAAGTAAGTCAAAATCTCTAAATTCAATATCGATTGGTTTTACATTCTGCTTTAAATTATTAAAATGTCTAAATGTCTTGTTTAATCTCTAGAAATGATATATTGAAAGTATATAGTTCTGCTGATTTTTATTGCTTTGTGTTGTGCTATTTAAAGAGTTGATTTTAATTCCTGACTTTTCTTTTTTCTTTTCAGTACCATTCCTGAAAATTTACACCGTTGCCGAAACCTAAACTGTCAAAATGATCTCAGGTATAGCAGTGTTATTTCATTGTCAAACATGATTTGTCAGTCACATCAAACAACACTTCTAATAAACTCATTCAAGGCTACATTGTATCCCTGTGCCTCACTCAATTTTGTTGTTGTTGTTGTTAAATTGATAGATGCAGACAATTGTGTTGTTTAATGCGTCTACTAAAGGCTACACAACTTTCCTTATAGATTTGGTATGCATGAAGACTACAACTATTACCTTGAATGCAAGAACCGAAAGAGAAACAAGGGTCTATTCACAGCAGATCAGGTATAGCTGAACTTGAATTTCCAACAGTCCCCGTCCATTATCATATTCTAATGTTACTTGTTCCATGTTTTACTCATGGTTTGATTCTCCTTCTCACAGAAACTCAAAGGTCATACTGCGAGGTACACCCGTCAAAACCCGGCTGGAACACGCAGAGGTTACGAGTGCCCAGAAGAGAGAGACTACTACCCATACTGGAACCCAACACCTTGGAGGGTAACTATGCCTTTATCAATCATTGTTAACTATGTGTTGTGCAAGTACGGTTGAATTGTATCTGACAGAACAGACCTCATCCAAATGGTTTGGTATCACAGTGGAATATGAACATTCGGAACCTTGAAGGGCCCAAATTACTTCTTTTATTAAGAGTTAGTTACACTGAAAGTCTGTTGAACACACTATTCAAGGGACCCTATTCTTTCTTTATTATACCAAAAGGCTCAGTATAATATTGGGGGTGGGTGGGGGAATTCGATATATTATAGTTTAGATTCCAGATTTCATTATACTTAATGTTCTCTTCCAAATCGACGCTCTTCATCTGTTTTAAAATTGCTCAATAATAGTCTTTCATATCCAATGTTTAAGCATACTTTCATTATTTTTTGTTTTTAGGATATCGTTGTGATGACCAACAACGTATCCAAATGCGCCTACTACAAACGAGAGAGCCAAAATACTGCCACACGCTGGGCCTGCCAAGTACCAAAAGGGTTTCTCACGTGCAACCCCTTCCGCCAAGTCAGAACCATTCCTAACACCAAAGAGGAATGCGAGGTGAGTAAATTTTCATACTCTCAAGCCTCCAGTGATTGAGCCCCTAGAATTGACGCCTTGTATTTTATATAAAAAATCGCCATTCTTTACTTTCCAACATGAAATATGCACAGAGTATAATTTCATTAATGCACCAGGCGTTAAGTTCCAATGTTTTGAAGTTCAGGATATGGTCAAATTTAGTTATGTATACAGTCGAACCTCCATCAATGGACACCTCTATACAACGGACACGTCCAAAGAGCGGACAGATATTTCAGTCCCAAAATTTCACATCCATGGTCATTTCTTTGTAAAGGCAACCTGTTTACAACGGACACCTCTCTACAACGGAAAATATCATTGGTCCCATTGGTGTGCGTTCTATAGAGGTTCCACTGTATTGCCAGCGAGTCGTTTGATAAGCGCAAATGTTCTGAATTCGCTATTGCAACCATTGCAGGTCTATTGAGTCAGTTTTATTTTGTTAACTAGCTGTTAATATTGTTAAAATGAGTGCTGCTGTGATGTAAAACCAATAATCAGGACTAAAGCTTGTTAAACTGCGACTGAACTTTCACCGAACAGTGAAGTAGCTCAAGAGGTTAGATATGAGCTTGCTTCTGTCGTATGTCAAGCGCACATTTTAATTCGATAACCGAGTGATTTGTGTCCGCCAATTTCGAATGTGGTATAACCCATGTGTGTAGAACGTAGCGGTAGATGACCGATATAAAAGGGTGAAGGATGACTCTATGTCTGGTGCGTTGATTCCTTTGACCTTATGATATTCACTACTGCTAAGAAGCGCTCCTGTAGACCACTGGTAACTTACCTGCACACGAAGCGCGAGACCCCGGTTCAAAACCTGATGAGAGCATCTAATTTGTGTTTTTATCAATTTGTAATTTAAATGTCCTAAATGTGGGTGTGTATGCGCAGTGCCATTATAGGCTACTGCGCAGGAGTATGCATGACGTAGTGCTACTGACAGTGGTTGGTGGGTTAGGGTTAGGGTTAGGGTTAGGGTTAGGGGTAGAGTCCCGTAAAGGTGGGTGTGTATGCGCAGTACCATATATAGGCTACTGCGCAGGAGTGTGCATGACGTAATGCTACTGACAGTGGCTGGTGGGTTAGGGTTGGACTTAGGCTAAGGGTTAGGGTTAGGGTTAGGGGTAGAGTGCCCTAAAGGTGGGTTTGCATGCGCAGTACCACGTATAGGCTACTGCGCAGGAGTGTTCATGACGTAATACTACTGACAGTGGCTGGTGGGTTAGGGTTAGGGTTAGGGTTAGGGTTAGGATTATCGTTAGGGTTAGGGGTAGAGTGCCGTAAAGGTGGGTGTGCATGCGCAGTGACATATATAGGCTACTGCGCAGGAGTGTGCATGACGTAATGCTACTGACAGTGACTGGTGTATCCATAGAGATAGGATAAGATACACTACACTAGATACACAAAAGTTGAAGCATTGGTCGGCCATCTTGTTGGAAGCTCGCGGACGAAATTTACGGTCTGAAGCCTTATAATTCAAATGTAAAATACGTGGATATTATTATTGCTGAAGATCAAATAAATACTCAAATGTTCCTAAAAGCATGGTCGGTTCAACATATTAAAGTTTTATTGGTGGATCGAACGTTTTATTACTATTTCCAGAAGACCATATTTTGCAGTGCAGTGCTGTATGAAAACAGTGGCCTTGGCATTTTGCGATGCCAAGTACGAAGGCTTAGCAGCAGCAATAACTTTTGATATTTTGTTTCACCAGCGTATAACATATCCACTTGGCGACCCCGATGGCGAAAAGGCGGTATGGAAGGAATTTCCTTCGAACAAACAACCAGCCCCAGACTGCATTGCTTCTCCTTGGTCACGTGACAATCACAATGGCAACGGTATTGGTGGATTCATGAACATCTACAACTGGACCGTTCCGGATGTTACAGAGGGCAGCTGTGTAATGAGAATCAGGTACTTTTTCGATGCACTATCATTGTCAATGTATTATGCGGACTGAAAGTCTCAGGTCTGGCCAGCTTCTTGCTGGACGTGTTTAGGCCTACATCCTCTCGATAGTCAAGCGACTTTCCTGCAGCAATTTCAACCCACGTTCCACGTTATTCCCTTCAACATTCTTCACTTTATTTTTTAGGTCCGAATTGATTTGCTGGACAAGTGAAGAAATATTTAATTTAGATTGATGTTCATTTCTGGAATAGAATCTCGAAGGAAGGGAGGTCAATCCAATCAGATATCGATGCCCGGAAAGTTTTGGTATTATCTGTATCGCGATGGTTTTCAGAGAAATGCATATCAATACATTTAGCATAAAAGAAATGTAAGTGTCATAATTTATATTTTCTTTACAAGTTAATTGTTGCATGAGGCTGGCAGTTATATAATTTTCAGATTTAGAATTAGATTCAGATTCAACATTATCCACCAATTCGTTATCTATAAGTCTTCGAGTTATAAATATTAAAATACCAAACCAAATTTATAGCCATCCCAATGCTATATCACGTATTTTAAATATTTTGTGAATTTTCGAGCCAGGGGTTCATTAATAATTCAACTTGTACAAGCAATTTTCTGATCTTTAGGCCATACCACTCTGAGATTAATCTACTTCTAAATTATTTTAAGATGAATTTTCATGATTGAAACCAAATTTATAGCCATCCCAATGCTATATCATGTATTTTAAATATTTTGTGAATTTTCGAGCCAGGGGTTCGTTAATAATTCAACTTGTACAAGCAATTTTCTGATCTTTAGGCCATAACACCAAATTAGCCAATTTTCTCTTTATTTGAGTCATGTTATGAAGTCAACTTTACTCTGGCCTCCATTTTGCAAATCTTTATTGCCTTAATTTTTTTCTCTACATTATATTTTTATTTTCTGTTTCTGAGACATTTATCGATTAATAAAAATACATTAAGCTTTAAAGCTGCTATTTATTTTTCATTTGGCTACCATCATTTAATTCACATTTTTATCTGTTCTTTTATAGCAATGAAGTATAAGCCTGTGTGGTCTGTTGAAGAGATGAATTGTCAAAAGAATTTCAAGCTTTTTCACCTACCAGTTGGAGAGGAAACATTGATTTTAATGGACGTTACATCTTGATGACTCTGGGTCTCTACATCTCGTAAGTCTCATTTGCTTTTGATTAACTTAAAATTCTAACTCCTATTTTTATTTTGAACTTGTCCACCTTTGTTTTCAAATGAAATGGTTGCAATAAGCTGCAATAATATGAAAGATTTTGGAAGAGTCAACTCGGATGAATCAATTATGATGTTTCAAGACCAATGTGGAAGATATTACATTCTTTTAATTTCATTTTCTATTTATTTTGTTTATTTGCTTTGCTTTACTTTATTTGTGTGGTCTTCAACATTGTTTTTCCAGATGAAGAAAGAAGAAAAGTTTTCTTTTTTAATTTTCTACTTGGGCTAGATATACATATTTCATTTTCTATTTACTTTGTTTATCTTTATTTACTTGTGCAGAAGTGTTTTATTTTATGTTTCCCTAGTATTGGTGTCGTCTTCAGCACTGGTTTTCAAGATGAAGAAAGAAGAAAAGTTTTTTTTAATTTTTCTACTTAGGCTAGCTATAGGGGTAAAGAGTAACATAAGTAATGTAAATAAAATAACATAAGTAATGTACTATTATATAACATAAGTAACATAAATAGTTTAGTATAGTTTATAACATAAAGAGTAGTTTAGTATAGAATAGGATAGCTTTAGGTATCATCTTCCAGGCTACCTCTGGAAGATAAGAGGTAACCTGGAGGATGATAGGGTAGGTGGGTGAAGGGAGGTGGTATTACCACCCTTCACCTATTTACCTACCCCACCCACCTCTCCCAAAGAGGGAGAGGTGGGTGGGGCTGGGTGAGGGAGGGGTAGCTAAGGGTAGGTATATGAGGGATGGGTGGGGTACAAGTAAGGGGTGGGTTGGTCTACCCTACCCCTGGGAGGTAAAGGGAGGGGAGAATGTAAAATAATGATGGATGACACCTAAATATTGTTTATTTGACAATTCTGCATCTCCTGCCTCTGGGTTAGGTAGCCCATCTATCCCTCCCTAACCCATCCCTCCCTCACCCAACCCACCTCTCCCTCTTTGGGAGAGGTGGATGGTAAATGGGTGAAGGGTAGTAATACCACCCTTCACCCACCTACCTTATCATCCTCCAGGTTACCTCTTATCTTCCAGAGGTAACCTGGAAGATGATACCTAAAACTATCCTATTCTATACTAAACTACTCTTTATTTATTTACTTATGTTATATAATAGTATATTACTTATGTTATTTTATTTACATTACTTATGTTACTCTTTACCCTTAGAACTATCCTAAGTATAAGAATAAAAATTCTTCTCTTTTCTGTCTTCCTTCTTCGTCTTTGTGCTAGGAAAAGCATAACATAAAACATTAGTTTGCAAGTAAATAAAGTTAAAACAGAGCAAATAGGAAATTAAATAAATGTGATGCCTTCTGCGTTGGTCTTGAAACTTCAGCATTAATTCGTCCAAAAAAGTTGAATCTTCCAAAATAATTCATATTGGAACTGATCCATTCAGATACGAAAGTGAAAAATTTCAAAATAAAGATATAGGTATTAGAAATTAAAGTTAATTGGAGGCAATACTTACAAAATAACGAGAGCCAGAAATCTTGAAGCTGTAACAACTTTGGACTACTGATTGATTGATTAATGTTTGATGCTTTTCAACCAGAATTTTGGATGCAGGGCAGTTTAATGTCTTACCCAGGACAAAGCCTTAATAAATTAGTAAATGATAAGCAGATGTGTTAAAATATAACAAGAAAATTTACCTCGCAGACTATTCGAGTAAACCATTTTAAAATATCACGTTATACGAAGGACAACAAGGTACTAACTACAAATTATTATTTTGCAAGTCTGATAATTAAAATCCTAACAATTATTATTACATATAGCAATAACTGCGTGATAGATATATTATTTACAAATAATTTCTGATTTTAGAGGGGGTACAAGCTGTACGAGGGTTTAATTACTGTTATTAAATACAACAACGACCTAAATATTTGGAAAATTGTTATAGGGCGGTGGATGATAAAAATTGACTATATCTCTTTGAAATAATAGCCAAATTTAGGAGTAGGTGTAAGAGATTCTTTCGAAAAGAATGGGCACCGAAAGAATATCGAGTTGATTTTTGCTGACACTAGATATAACACTATATTAAAATTATAATAAAAATGAGTTAGAAACTCCATGGCAAAAAAACTGAAGAAAAACAAATTAACAATGAGCTTGGAGGGAAATTGTTGATGTTAAACAACAGACATAGACTCACCAACTTCACCATTTTCCTGCTTGAAGCTGACGACCATTGGCGAATTCGATAAGAGCAATTGAACTCTGTCGTTTGTCGCAACCGAATCGTATTCTCGCTTTCTTCTTTTTCGATTGCTTGAATGTAAGGTAGATGGTGAATTGTTTGGTGACTCTTTCGGTGTGCCTCTAGGAGTATTGCTCATGCCACTGCTTAATAACTTCGTCCTCAGACTTGGTGAATTTCTGAGTATGGCCATGGAGAACTGGCTGCCGATCTTTGCATTGTGACACAAGGGTCGGTGTTCTTCAAAATGTTTCGTCCTTTTCAAGTTCTCGTCTGCGTCAACCAACCAATATGTTGTCATTGCTCCTCTACCCTGGGAATCAAAACAACAAATATCTACTGCTATGGCCTTGTATTGATAAGAGCATGAATATCATAATACTAAACGATGTGTGAATGCAAGTATAAAGAGAGAGGGGAGAGATGTGAATGAATAGTGGTATATTTTTACTTGTAGTAAATGCAACCACATGAATACGAAATTGGTTTTTGCATGAATATATCAAGCAATTTTGATACATGCCTCTTGGTTAAATACATAAACCACGAAAAACATAACCCCCTGGAAACATATATCAAAGGGCCATTTGACCCATATCGGGGAGATGGAAAACAAAAATATTTGGCAAAATACCTTGAGATGAACTTGGCCCCTTTCTTCGAAATGAAAGCCTCCAAGTGTAACAAGTACTTCATGTGTAGATGCACTGACATGGATCTTTAATGGTTCTCCAGTTGTCTCCATTCTTGACGTCGTGTTTACTGTGTCACCAAACAAACAGTACCTTGGCATAGTTGTACCAACAACCCCTGCAACCACAGGACCTGAAAGAGAAGTATTTATCATCAATATCTCTATTTCAATTTCTATCACCTACATGTCACAATTTAAACATCGCATAATATGTTCAAAAGTTGGATTGAAGGACCAGCCCAAACAGAACCAGAAAATACTTGGCTGCATCTGGAGTTAAACCTACATTAATCTGTGTTATAAAGCAATTCAAATATCACATGTTTAATTCATTGCATGAAAATCTCACTTCACCCACAAATTCTTTCGATGTTCCTACGTGTGCCCCAAACCTCCCTCTCTAACTCGCGTTTCCACCCCACACCCCAAACTGCTTCAAGTATCTAATTCAAGCTTTGATGAATTACCTGTGTGAACACCAATTCGAACTTTCAGTTTATATTCGGGTTTATGGCGAATGGTGAAGTCCTTGACAGCCGATATGATGTGCAGTGACATTAGGGCGATTTCTTTAGCATGCTGACGACCATTTCGTATTGGAAGGCCAGAAGCCACCATGTAAGCATCACCAATTGTCTCCACCTGAAAACGAGGCAACAATAACCAATTAGCACCAGCCAGGACCACAATCTGATGTCCAGGCAAACAAAACAAAACAAAGGGCAGAAATAATTTGAGGAACTATACACGATTGCTCCAATTATAAGCAGAGTCGGGTAAAAATATTAAATTAATGTACCTTGTACACATCATAGCCTTTGATGACGTCATCAAACAGGGTATACAAATCGTTCAGGATATTCACAACCTGCCAAAGAAAAACAAATATTAAAAATTCACAGAATTTTAAGAACCTGCAGCATTCAGAGATAAAAAAAGCTAATAATAAATAATGAAAGCACTCGCGGCTATTGTTAGAAAGGAAATCGTGACCAAATCATAGTCACGATAAGATGACGCAACAACACAACAACAAACATTTGAATTAATCAATATAGATAAGATTAAATGACGTTTTCTGAACCCTGCTAGCCTCTCTGTACCAGCACGTCTTTGATAAACACTAGTTCACAATAACAACAGTGAAATCTCAAAAGAACGTGGGCCCCAACACCCCCTATAACAAGCGTTCCTATAATGGCGTTAAGCATCTGCTACTTGCATTGCTGCAAATTACAATTTACATTGAGAATAGTGTCAGGAATCTCAAGTAATTAGTAACATAGTAAAATTCACCTGCATTGGACTACACTCTGCACACAGCGAAGTAAATCCAACTATATCACTAAAATAGATTGACACATCACTGAAATCTTCTGCTTCAACCGCTTTGCCTTTCTTCAGCTGTTTTGCAACAGTTATTGGCAACATCCTTTCCAGCAATGCCTCAGTTTTCCTTTTCTCTTCCAACAGTTCTCCGGTTTTTCTCTCGACTAGCTCCTCCAGATTCTCCGTGTAACTTTCCATCATGTATATCATATTATCGAAGATATTTCTCTTCCTATTAAAGTAAAAAGTAGTACAGTGAAAAAATGTATATGAAACTAATAAATACAAATATAGAATACAGATAGATAGAGGAAGAAAGAAGTCACAGAAAAGCATAAGATGTTAATAAGCACAAGAACTTCAAAACTTACAATCCAATATGTCTCATCATATTTTCCAATTCCTTGCGTATATCAATAATACCTGGTCTCTCTTCCGGATCTTCATGCCAGCACTTCTTCATCATATCACGAAGTCCCTCTATTCCCTCAATTAAATGTGGAACAGGGGGCCGAAAGGGGGGATACTCGGCAAACTTGACTCGTTCGATTATTTCTACAAAAAGAAACAACGGTATTAAAGTCAAGATAACATGACTGGGCTGGTTATCATCGTATGACAGGTTGTGCAGTAGAATATTGACATACAAAGCCCCAAACAGTTCAATTTAGCTTCGCATCAACAAACTACCTGGGAGACCAAGTATCTGGTTCAGGGTTCGCTAGGGCGTGGTTTGTTAGCAATGGTATATCTACATACCATGCAATAATATGCAGTATCTTGCTTAAGCTTATTAGAATAAAATATAACATAGCATGGAAGAAACTTCAATCATGGCCAAAACATTTGAGACTTAGCAACCCCCAACATTTGATATTCCATCGTTTGTTACTCAGCAACCCCCTCCCCGCCCCCAAAATCAATGTTGTTCCTAAAGATTTCTTGTTTCCTGCATTTCTCATTGAAACATTGATTTGGAGCAATGAGGGTTTAGAGTGATATATGGGGTAGACTTTCATGGGGTAGACTTTCATGGGCTTTCATGGGGTAGAGTTTCATGGTGTTATGCTTCTTGATTATGATTCGTACATGTCTTGTCTGAGAATGCAGGCTACATGTGAAGTGAGATGGGATATATTGTGAGGCAGTTGAATACCTTGAGGCTCTAGATACGTTCCACTCCATGCACCCTCACGTGTGTGGCATTCTTGTAGAATAATTGCCAGGCTGTAAACGTCTCCCTTTTGCGTGCCTCGGGTGAAATAATCATAGTCTCGAAGTCGTTCAGGACAACACCACAGCAGATCTGGAAATAAATAATCAAAATAGCTAAAATAATCAAAATAATTAACTCAATTGTAGAAATTACACAGTGCTTTGATATCAAGAGTCCATCGTGTCGTCACTACCACCGTACAAACCATAAACGCAAACTAACGCACACGTACACGCTAACTAACACGCTAACAATACACGTTAACGTTCATGCTTACAACATAAACAGACGAATTCAAAGACGTTTTAGATTGCTTACTTTTGAAATATTCGTGTGTGCCGATGTCAGAGTTATCCTGCCTCGCTTTAAAGTTATGCAGGCCAAAATCTGTCAGCTTGAGGACCCACCGGCTATCGATCACGCAATTTGAAGATTTCAAATTTCCATGAACCTTAATCTCGGTTGAATTCAGATACAACAAACCCTGCAGAAATTTGTTCAGTAATATTAGTACAATAATAACTAAAGGTAATATGACATTAATATCGAATCATCACGGAAAGCAATCAATATCAGATAGCCATGTAATTTTTACTTCAAGTTACCTTTATGATATCATAAAAAAGTGAAAGAATAAAGAGCTTGTCCAGTTTAATCGTTTCGTTCTCAATCACGTCCTGAAAAACAGAAATTAAAAACATTATAGAGAGATGGAACGTGGAACATGCCATTCGGAGTAAATGCCTGTGGTTGAATGGCCGTGGGCATTTATAGCTAGTTCTTAGGCTGTAAATGGAGAGGAAATGTTATGGAAAGACTCTGTATTATATTGCTGAAAATAGAGGGTGCTTATCGTGGACCTCCTGGACCCCCTACTTTCAGCATTAAATGAAGGAATGGAGGTTTTTCTTGAATGAAACGCACCACTGTTCATTGAAGAGTGCTTAAAAAGTTGTGAATGCTATTCACTAAAATTCTTTGAAACCCCATAAAAAATGCCTCTTGGTAATGAGAAATCTTTTGTGAAGATGTTGTCAAAACAAATCATATTTACTGAAAGATATTTACCTGTAAGCTACCCCGCGGTGCATAATGTGTGACAACGAGAATATTTCCAGGCTCAGTGCAAGCACCGATAAACATGTTGATATTATCATGACGTATGTCTCTCATCTAAATACAAAAACATTGTGCATATTAATCATGGCTGGAGACGAATGGCAATCATAACAATCACGAAACGACCTCAATCTATACAATACAATATATTCGATCTGGGAGACTAATCAATTCCATTTATACCAATACAAAATGCGACTGCTCTTAACAACATCTATCTGGCTCCATGTGCTGTTTTGGAAAGCTTAGGGATTAGTAATACAAAACAAAGGAAACATGACGCAACGAAAAAAGCCGTTTGTTGACTTCAGCTGTTCTGCTCGGTGTTCAAGTAGTGAAAAGCAACAACTAAAAGCACGTCCTTTGTTGAAAACATTCCTCAGCCCTCAATTTAATATAATCCCAATAAAATGACGTATTTCTCTATTCATTTCGTGATTTAGCTTTAAATTTGTGATCATACCTGTTTTAGTTCCATGAGGATATTTCTACTCAACTCCACCGACTTTTTATTAATCTTCTTCACAGCAACGAAAGTCCCCTTGTAAATTGCCACAGTCGTAAATTTCTGTCTTGGCTCCTTCTCCATAATGCTCCAACTGTTACTCGTCTAACGATTCAAGAGCCAACAATGATCAACGGTATTCAGAGAAATTCCTATAACTCGAACTTGTGATAACACCAACCTCAGATAACCCAACACTTGTTCATTTGAACCATTTTCATTGACCAGGTTTTGAATTATCGAAATTTTACTGTACCTATGTTAAGCACTGCGGGGTAGTTGTAGCATAAGACAATCTAAGCTACTACAGAGTAATTGTCACTAGCATCACAACTGCTTAATATATCAATGGTCAATAAACAAAGCGTTGCGATTATTTCAACTTTCAAAGCTTCATCAAATACTCAAACCAATTAAATCTTAGAGTGCATTAATTTCACTCTTATCAACTATTGGATGACAAGTTTCTATTAGATAGTAGTTGTTGCATTTTATGTTGTATTGCGTGTATACTGAGCAAGAAACTGCAGAAATAAACTTACGATGCTTCCTAGAGACGAGCAAGAAGGAGCCCTTCCATCGTAAACAAATAAATCATTTGGATCAATTTTCCAAAGTTGACTTGTCAGTTCACGTTCCAAACGATATTGTCTGAAAATAAAAATAAATTTAAAGCTACGTTGCCGGGAATCGAACACAAGACCTTTGGGTTCAGGTTGTCAAGTATATAAAGACTCGTGAAACGCAGGGTGGTGGGTGGCGCATGGAGCAGCGGGATAAGCATCCAAGTTCAAATCAAGGGAAATGCGAAACGCGGGTTCGAGTTCAGTTGATGGGAAAATCGGCCGAAATATTTTTCTCATATCGAAATAAACGTCGTAATGAGTGAAAATGTTTACATCCATCAAAGTGATTAAAATTGGGAAAGCCCGATTTTTAATCACAACCACTTGATAGTGAAACAAATATTGTAACAAATAAATATACCTGTACATAACCACGGGAATTATTAGCAAAACAATTCCAACAACTGAAAGTGCAACTGCAATGGCCAGAAAAAGATTATCTGAAATCGGAAACAACAAAGATTTAAAAACGCACAAGAAATACAGCATGAAATAAAATTAAAAAAATCCCAGGTTTTGGTCAGTTGATTTCAGAACAATGACGGGGTGTAATATGCTACGTGTATGCAACAAAATGGCGGAGTAATACATGTATGTATAGAAACTAAAATTATTTACCATTTTTTTTCTTTGGGTTTTCTGGGCATTTTTCGCCGCTGAACCCGCAGTCTGGACTGTCTTTTGGTGGTTTTCCAGTTAGTCGCCATAATATCTTCTCCTTGGCCACCAATTGAAGGTGGTTACCATGAGTCAAGTTGCTGCCAAGGTCTGGAGCAAATTCTCCAACTTCACCCATTTCTATAGACGGTTCATTTCCGCCTGTAAACGTAAATAACCACAGCATTTACAAAATGGCTGTTTGAAAACGTGCATATTGCAAAACATTGCAAATATCTGAATGCTAGGCTAAGCATTTCGCAATGTAAAGATATTCACAGGCAAAAAAAGATTTCAAAGTAGGCCCTCAGGGTGATTGGCTGTCTCTCCAATCTAAAAGACTTGAGCCCAGCACAATAGCCTCGGAATCAAATCGAGACTGCATTCGCATTGGCTGATAGGGATGTCTGACGTCATCTGGGTTCTATTTGGTATGAGATCGCAAAATCATGTATACATCAATGAAGTGATGTCAACAAATTACTATTGCTACCTGATTTTGTCTTTTGCCAAACTGTAAAATTGGATTCAACTTCACCATTTGCATCTACATACAAATCATGTCCAAGTATACCTTTAGAGACAAACACATTCATAATTACAACCATGCAATGCAAACAGATAAACAGTTAACTTGCACAACCACAAAACACTATAGCTTTTAATACAGTTAAAAAATGAATATTTACAAGCTTATGTATTTATAAGTAAAAACATATTACATACTTTGGAATGACACAGATCTTATTTGATTGATGAGGGCTTTTCCGTCCCTGATATCATTGCCTTTCTGCAAAGACTTATTTAAACCAATAGCATAAAGTTGAACTGCATCGTATGCCCTGGCTCCCCAGAGAGGTGGCTGGAAAAAAATAATTAGGACTTTAAACAACCTTCTCCATTGAAAACAGATATTTTCATCAACACGAAACTAATTCAAGATGAAAATCCAAGAATTAAATTATCTAAATTACTTGGCTTTCAGATTTGTCAAGATCCGTCCCGTTAATTATACCCTTGTAGGCATCACTGAAGAATGGTGGGCCACCAATTTTCTTACGAAGACGTTCCTGAAACTGTTCATACGAAGGAGTTGGAAGTTTTGGAGCAAGGATCAATGCGGCATCCAAGGCTTTCTTCACTTCCTTAAAGGTGTGAAGAGTTTCGGCATAATGAGAGATCGCCCATTTGAATGAATACTCCTGTTTTTTCGCAACTTCATCTGCGTCTTTCATGACCAGAATGAAAAGATATTCACCATTGATCATGCCTTCATTGTAAGCAACAAGCAATGCTTCCCGTGCAATTGGATGACTTGTTAACAACAGGACAACTATGAACAAACAGAGAAAATGAAATGTTATAAACAGTGAAAACCTGTCAAACTTGAAATTTAAAAAAATTAAAAAACCAACAAACATTTGGTTGCATCTATCAGGAATTAATTTATATGAAAATTAATATCATATTCTGTAAGCTGCATCATAAAATTAAAACCGATTGTTTTCTGGATTACAAATGGATTTGTAATTGAGCATGGTTATCTTTGAAGACAATTAAAAACAGACTTACTTCTAGCTGTTTCCTTTACTTTTCTCATTTTCACGACAAGTTCATGTTTATCGTGAAGATCCGGTTGGTGATTAGAAGGATTTGGCAAGAAGAACTGAGCAGCAATATTAATATTCTTGCTTTTCATTTTTCTGACAACAAACTCAGCAGAATCTTGGTGTAACGAAGTTTTCTCAATAAAAACAGCAACTCTTTTCCAATTGAATGCATTAAAAAGAGCAAGAAGGGTTGGTGTCAGCTGCCGGTACATCGCAACTGTGCGTGCGAATGTTGGATATGTTTTCTTGTTAGATAACTCCGGATCAAGACACATCTTTAAGATAAAAATGATATGGATGATAGCAAACAGGAAATATTGTTTGAATATGAATAAAATGCAGTAAAATCCTTTGGATTTTCATTATGATATTTCTTCTAATCTGAAGAATGAGTTATTCTATTGAGAAATTTTGACAGATTAATCATGAAATTAAGAAGATTTTCTAATCATGTAGGGCATTTTTAACAAGCTTTTCTCTTATTCCAACCTTATCATAGCCTTAAATTTCCAGATTAGGTTCCTCAAGCATGCAAAAACAAAATTGAATCAGTCTTATCAATATATAAAGCTGTTATCCTGAATTACTTTTCCAAAAGAAATATTCAATGATCAAGTTGCTATAAATAAAATCTATAGATACCGAATTAGCCCGGTAGAAAGAAAATGTGATAAATAATTCTTTTGAGCAGTTGATGAAGTGCATATGTTTTATAACACAATGCCTAATTAGCACTTTCATAACTATAAATTAATATTTTAAAATCAAAACAACTTAATTCACACAGTACGTGAACATAAGGCTCGACATATTGTGCGAGTTTATATTTTCTCAGCATTTTATAAAATAAGTGTTGCAATGCAAAACTTTTATCATGTTACTCATCACAAGTGCATAAAATTTGTTTCAAGAATTTTAGCACTTGAAATATTGTATTAGTATGCAAACATTTCAGGCCGTTTACTAATGCTTTTTGCAGCTGATATTGGTTCCATAACTTTTTGATGATAGATGAATTTCTAAACAACAAATGAAAGCGAAATATTGTTCATGAATAGAGATAATAAATACGGAAATTAGCGAAATTAGGCATTGGGTTTTGTTGTTGGAAAGGTCTCGAATAATGAATATTATTTAGCGGCATTTTAGGAACGCTAGTAAATTTGAAATTCTGCTCGTTGACATTAAAATTTTGAAAAAAAGCAAACATCATAAATTTTTTTGGTCTCTTCAGCAAGTGCGTGTTTACATAGTCTTGCTTGGTAAAGTTGTTGAACCTGTCGTTATTGAAATTTCATCCTCAAACAATTTGAACTATTCAGAAATACATTATCAACATTATATAAAACACTCGAGATTTCGTATCCAGACACAAATCATGTTGCGAAATAGTCAATAATTACAGGTGTGAGAGCATCAGGGAATATTTATTTTATATCAGGTATAATTACATACTTACATGAGAGATAATGGGAAGGTTGAAAGCTGCGGCATTTCTTGCCACCGTTGCACACTTGCACCCAGTTCCAATAAAAGCATCAACACCATTACGAGCTTTTCCTTGAAAAGAGGAGTGCTGCCAGATTTGATTTACAATTGCGACATTTTCTAGGCACATTGTATCATTCCAAACGTACTTCAGTGTAATGTTGGGCAAAAGGTTCGACTTAGTTTTATTATTGACATCTTCAATGGCTAAAAGAAAGGCTGCTGCATAGTATTCGCCCCCACCATCCAAGTCTGCATCACCTGTAACGCTATACGGAATGAGAAGTCCGAGATTTACTTCATTATTAGTTGCATCATCTTTTACTAGTTTACTTTGAGGAACGCTTCTAATTTCACGACCAAGTTTCCTCAATAGTTGTCGAGTCTGCCATGATCTTCTGTGGCGTTCATCAAGATTTGTTGAACGCAAACATGGCTTGTTCAGAATCTTCAAAGACACTCCAACAAATAGCGAAAATGTTAATACTTTCTGAAAAAATATAGACAGATGCATTATCAATCATGTAGTCAAGATCTATTTGAATTAAACTGCAGCTTTTCTCCTATTTTCCATACGAAAACGACTCCGTATATGTCTCCGCTTCAGTTGAACACTCGCGGGCCTAAGTCGAGTTGATATCTTCACTCGCTTTGCGAAATCAAACAAACGTAAAGCAATGTCTGCATACGAAGGTAAAATCCCAAATATGTTGTACAGAAATGTAAATCGATTGTTTTGCATTAGGCTTTCGATATTAGCATTACTAAATACAGCTGCAACCTTCTGTTAACTTTCATCACAGACTTGTACACACAACACGGGAAACAGAAAAGTACAAACAAACCCAATACGATATACGATACGAACCACACATACACAGACCGAATTGAACACAATACAAAAAGCCGCATGGACCTGGGGGTGGGTGGGACCCACAAAACCCAGGGAAAGCGACCCGCCTTGTTGTCAATAATGTCTTCAGCATGATTAATTAATTAAGGAAATAATCATAAACATCGCAACCAATAGGCTCTGGTAAATTTATGATTTCAAAGGTATGAATTATTGATGTTTAACCCGTTGCTCTGTTTTGGAAACAACTAACCCGTAGAGTAGCTGTATCGTGGGTTACCAGCGGGGTACATACACATACACAAGGATTGCTCGATACGTGCCAATTAAGACGATCTTATACCAATCCCCCCTCATAATGACCCATCCTATTTTCGTATACAGGTTTTCTGGATCTTATATAAAGTACTGTAGCCACTAAATACAACTTAAATATACCATCAGTGAATAAGTTATTTGATAGAAGGAAATGTTACAAATACTTGACATGAAAAAGAGATACAAGACAACATTTTTTCCTCTGCAATGGGAACAATGCGGTCAACGACAAACAAAAAATACAAAATATCAACTACAACTGTTCTATTTTCAAAGTTAAAAATGCATAACACAAACGCTTATATATATATACAACATACAAAATACATTTGCTGCGACAGCAAAGCAAATACATTAAAACAAGAAACCCAAAGTCACTTACATATAAACTCCCATATATCTCTTATATTTCAAACTCCCAGCAAGAGTGCAACACCAGCAAGAGTCCAGCGAGCAGGATTCTCCTTGGTCTTCAAGAAAAAGTTCCATACATAGGTGGGACCTCTTTGGCGTGTCTTGTACACAGGGCATTCATAGACATTTCTATTGTCCTGTTTGTCCACGGGTATGGCACGTATGAACATGACAGGCATTGGCGGAGTGAGTTCCTTCAACCGGGACTCGGCAATCATACCAGTCTGCGTGTCCCAACGTGCCCCCTCCATGAACAAGCCATGGATATAAGCACCCTCGCGAGGTGGACTGTTGAAGTCGTCTTTCTGCTTTTTCGTCACATCAACTTGCAATGTCATTCGGTCCAATGGCCACTCGTTCTTTCGCGCCATGGACTGCTCAATTGCGGTCAAGAATGACTGAGGGTTGAATAATCCTGCCAGCCACACGACGTTTGGAAGATTGAAGTCAGATGTCCACTGCTCCAACTCCTTGATTCTTTGCAGCAAGTCGATAAACCAGGCAGCCAGACCTTGCATTGAAGGATAGGCCAGGCGTGTCCATGAATCCGGTACCAAATCAAAGAACAACGAATTGGATAGGTCCTCCATGGCAGTGCTTATAGTGAGCTCACCCTGTCAAGAAATCAACAAATCATCACCATCATCATAAACAACAACATACTAATCATAATCATACTAATCAAACACCAATGATTAGACTGACTATTCGTCTCTCTCTAAAAATCGTCTCATCATGATTAATCACTATTAATCACCAATCATCCTAATCACAATCAATCATCGTGAATCACTACTGTCAACGATACAATGTCCTATTGCCTCACCTTCAACCCAAGGTCCAGTTCCTTCAATGATGTCTTCATTTCGCTTGTCAACGTGTTCATTCTGTCGCATTCTTGCAAAGCCACAACAGTGTACGGTGTTCTGTCCTCTGCCTTCGTCATAAGCTCATTCATGTTAAACTCCTCTGGTAACTTCTCCAGAATCTCATCCAATACTTGTTTCACCTTCAATTCAATAAAACGTCATTATACGACGGACAACTGTCGTTAAATAACATGCATCAAACACTTCCAAAAGTTTAAGAGAAAGGAGAGCACATGCGCATGGTCGAGAAACACCGTTTGGTGTCTTTAATTGAAAGCTGTTCCAAATAACAACGCAGACAAGATAAGAATTGCAGATAATTCTGAACCCAATGTAGTAAATTAGATAAATAACAAAGATCTGTCAACTGTGAGAAAATTCCAGTTGTTGTGTGATATTAGATTTACAATATCAACCGAGCCACAGACCGAATCCGCCATTCAACCTGTTGTATTGGGCAATTAGATCCAATATCATTTGTTTTAAAATTAAGATTAATATCAAACCCGGCCAGTGTGGTATGGTATTGCAATTAAAGACCACACAATAGCTTATCGCAACTTACACAGTGAAAAGAAATTCGCATTAACAACCATTGAATTGAACTGAAGAAATGTTTCGGTAATGAAAGATACGATGAATGATATAACATTTATATTAGCCATACCTTTTCTTCCCTGGTTTGTCCTCCGCCTCCCATGGACCCGTCATCGCGTGGTTGCAGCTCCAAAATGGTCCTAAACAGATTTTCGGACGTAGCAGTGAGAAAGCCGATTTCAGCATTCGGATGCAAGCCGTATAGATAGGGGCTCTCTGGGGGCAGAACATCGTCAATATACTGGTGATAGCCCTTGTAGTCCATGTTGGGTGGGATGGGGAAGCCGGGACACAGGCTCAGCTCCCCGTCAAGCATCTCTGGTTTCATGTACTCCTCCAAATACGTCTTGCATAGTCGCCGGTCCCAATCGTCCGTGATGTGTCCGCCATACATGATCTCTCCGAACAGATAGCGCAGATCAGTCCAGGGAACCTGGTAGAACAAAGCAAGACGCATACAGATAATCAATAAAGATGCAATGTTATAATATTCATGAAATCACGGTAAAATAGGAATGAAAGGAATGCACCACTTCATTGCATTTGGAGTTTGTTAAATCAATGGTGAGTCGTACTACCATGAAGCAGTGGGGGGGACTAGGCGTGTGGGAGGGGGGCCTCGCCTCGTCGTGTGGGAGGGGGTTACTGCTTAGTATGTATCATTATCAATCCCGCATGCATTTTTGTTTTCTTCTCAGAAGTGGTCAATGAAGAGTGTTGTTCTTCAAGTCCTTTCCCTAACAAACACCGGATACCACCTCAGAAGAGAAAACACTAGGCATGCATCTCAGCAGACAGATAGACAAACTTCAATTAGACTTGATTTTGCAAGCCAAATTAAATCAAGTACTGGTTCTTGTGGTATTCGCTTTGGAGATGGCCAATTGCATTTTTATACAACAGTTAAATATGTAATTTTTCCAGAGAGACAGTTCTGGGCTGGTAACATAAAAAACCCGACGTGATGTGCTGTACGGTAGGGTCGTATAACGAGCAATGGATGGGACCCCCGTACAAGGATTTTAGCGTGCAGTTGGGCACAATAGTAGGCCCCGCACTATGACATTTTATATACGGGGGTGCAAGCAAATACGCATGGTTGATGCTTGGCAATGATAACCTTCAGCAGCACTGTTGCAATAGCCATATGTAAAACAAGGAACCAATAATGATGGAATGGGACCAATAAATCAGAAAAATGGAGAACATGGAATCACATTCCCTCGTTCCTTGATTCCTTGATTCCAGTTAATTCATTCCTCGCTCTCATTTGAACATATGACCCTGTGGCAATAAGCAGCCCGATTAACATGCGTGCATACCTTTGAGTTGGCTTCCAAATAATTGTACAAAACATTGACACTGATTGTGAGATCTCCGGTGTTGAATGGATAGCCTCGATTCCAGCCTTGCGGGCCAAACTTCCTTCGCTCGGCCACGACGGCGTGGAAGTAGCAGAGTGAAAAGAGAATGCTCTTGAACTCGTTCTCACGAGAACACATCTCCAGTGTTTCCTGGCTGAAATTGTCCAATGATTTGTGTAGATTAGCGTGCATGCCAGTTGGGGGTTCATTCGTTATCTTGATCGAAATCTCGAGGATACCTTGAGGAATTATGTGCCCCGCAGGGGTAGGAGCCGGCTCCGCAGACATGTAGACACGATAGTCCTCGTGCGAACCGATGGAGTAGGTTTCAAGTTTCTTGTCCAGCGTCGGTAGCCATTTCTTCACGAGATGGATGTTCTGAAACGCGGACGACTCAAGAATTAACACAACGTAAAGATAAATATTGTGATAATAATAAGATAACAAATAATTAAATCAAAGGAATTGACAAAATATTATGGGCAACGAAGTAAAATTAGCAATCCATCCACCACTTAAATAATGCAATTGAGAAAGTAGCAGAAGAAGATCAGAATGAAAGAAAGTGAGCGTGAAAGAAAGTGAGCTTGAAAGATAGCGAGCTTGAAAGATAGCGAGCTTGAAAGATAGTGAGCTTGAAAGAAGGACAACTCAAGTAAATTGAAAGTTGAGAGCTAAAACAAAATTAAACTTGATTAACAGTTACCTGCAAGACAACCCAATGTCCCTGTTTAGAGGCCAATTCTAAAGCTTCTTCTGCGACTATTTCTTGTCCCTGAAAAAGGTTTTTCAATCAATACATGTATTGCTTTTACTATCATTTACAAGTGGATTGGGGTTGAACAGGACAGCTTGCTTGCTCAAAACTTTCCACTACTGTTAACTGACTATGCCATGCAAAGATACCCAGTTTTGGTCTCCCAAAGCAACAGCTAAAGAGTTTCACAATATCATAGTAAGTATGCGAGGGTAATGACTTGAATAGAAACTCGAATTATACCTGTCCGAGAGACACATTGTGAAGATTCTTGTTGTCGGTTGTGAATCCAAGTTTCTTGCCCAGAGCTTCAACATCTTTTAATGGATCGACACCAGGTGATAGAATGAAGAATATCGGTGTGCCAGGACCGCTTTCTTCGTACGATTTTGCAAACTCAATAGATCTGCCTTCGACGTATTTCGAGCCAAGTCTTTCCTCCACGAAATTCCTGTAATTCAGACAGTAGATTCATATCAATATGACACCTTTAATACTATTGCCATTTGCATCATGAAGGTAATGGCCTTTATGTGATTCATGTCAAATTTATCAAACAGGCAATCAAAGATTGGAACAGAAAGCATCACCCAAGTCCAAGTTCATTCCCTATTAAATCCCCATCCTACAACAGGGGACAAACAACCTTGGAACATTTGCAAAATTACAAACAAATATCAACCCGCAAATTTCTCTTCTTGTGGGCTTTATTCAACCCCCCGCCTCCGTCTGGGGGAAGAAAAGAAATGAAAGATAGGTCCAAAACTTGCAAAAAGTCTCTTATTCTAATAAGTCTAATATTCTTATTTCAGCATTACTGCAGAATAAGAAAAAAATACGGTATGACTAGAGGCAATTAAATCGACTTACTTGACCGCATAAGTCATCCTGTCTGGTCTCAATGCACGCAGCATGCACAACTTTTGTAGCGATGACTTGTTTTTCCATTCCTGAGGGAATTTCTCCTTCTCCGGACATTCACTCTCGACAAACTTCTTCCATCGCTTCGCCGATCCTTCAATGTCACGGTCGAGATTCCTGAACTCCTCCATATTGCTCAGTGCCTAATTACATTCATCGAGAAAATAACAGCATGGATTAGAGATGGCATGAGAAAAGTATTCTGTGCTTTGACACGAAAAAAATCTAACAATTAGAATGGGAATAGTGTATAACAATTGCTTGAACATGTACACAAACCTTGATGCCACCCCAGCACATGTTGGATAGGAAATCAACTGGGCTGGTGTTATTCATTACGACCGGGAAACGCAGCAAGAACTCCAGTTCATTGGGGTTAATTTCTTTCTTCATCAGCAAAATCTATAAAAACAAGAAACATCAGTCACATGACTAATATTGGAGAGTTGATCGCAAGTAGCTAATTGATCTACATGATTCCATCAAAACAGTTGCAGTTTCAGATGGTGCATTGAGCACAAGACTCGACGCTTAACTCTACATGGCAGCTAACAACTTAACTCAAATGCAAAGGGAATCATGCCTATATATGTAGATACTATATACATTCTCTTAGGAATGTATATGTATATGTAGAATGGCTAAGAATCGGGAGGGATGGAAAAAGGTGGTACACTCATGGATAATGATGATGTAGATACAGTGGTAGTACAGAAGAAGAAGGCAGATTCTCTGCGAATCTAGGTAAAAGAGACGATAAAAGTTGTAATATTAACGCCCTCTACTTTGCGCATTGAGCATCACATGCCGCTGTAGACAGCACATGCCCTTGTAGACAGCACGTCTTATATGATGAATGTAGATACATGCAGGGAATACGTTTTTTACCTGGAAAGCAACTTGAGCAGTGAAGATGAGTTTGTCTTTCTCAAATAGTCCACGCGTCGTGTAAACAAATACTGAGAAAGTGACGCAATCAATAAGATTCACAACACGTTGCGCAACTTCATCTGAAGGATCAGCTCTTTCAATGGCCTTTTCAAACACGACACTGAATGCCTACAAAAACACACCCAATACGCATGTAAAAATATACATATGAGATACATTGCGTAATAGTATACATGAAGATGCAAGTGCTTATGCAAATCATTGCAGTCATGCATCTATGACAAGTTAGCTCAATTAACAAAGGGCTGGTTTGATACTGTAAGTCCTCGATTAAGCCACCGGGGGCTTATTTCGCAAAAAATATTTAAGGGTGAGGGCTTAATAAAGGAGGGGGGCTTACTCGTGGACTTGGGGTACTAATAAACAGCACTTGAATTTAACAGACGTATTGAATACACTTGTATGTGCTAAATGCAGCCTCACCTTTAAAGAGAACTGGTATATAGGGTTAATCTTATTCAGATCGTTCAGTATGAAGTAGAGCAAAGAGGCTCTGGCAGCAGCAGGTCTATAAGCCTCTCTAGCCTCGTTGATCTTGACTTCAGTGATTTTCGCCTCCTTTGCTTTGACCTCGATTTCAGCTGCGGTTCTTTTCGTCGTCTCTAGGTTCTCCACCAAGGCGTAGTCGCCGAGGAAATTGCCTCCAGCGGCCGAAAGTCTCGACAGCAAGGAATCTTCGAGTTCTTTCAGAGTGATTGTGAACTGGTTCTGTTGTTGTGTCAACTGAGCCTGAAATGAAGATCGATAAATTGTTGTCAAACTCGTTGCACACTTCCATTTCTATACCACTTGCCAGTGAGCACCAACACTAAGAACCAAGCATGTTACACGGTATTGCTACAAACTCTACACACTTAACAAAGACCAAGATATCACCTTATATCTACTGATATGCATGGGCGATTAGCAGACCATATGGTCAGTCCAGAAACGGGGGTTAAACTTCTTAAAATTCAAATCATGGAGATCATGAATAAACGTATTTGTAACCATCTGCATGTAGTTAATAAAACATCAGACCGATTTTTCGGGGTAACGTAAAGATTGATAGCATCTAGAATATCCGCAACGCAGCAAAGTTCGAACAAACCTTGGTTTCCTCCAGGTCAGGCCTCTCCTTAGCAACGACGTTAGCAAGCAGCTGATCTTCGAGACCTTCGCGCGTGACTGTGAAGTTGATGAGTGTCGTCTGAGCTTGCATCTCTGGCTTGTAATGAGGATTGGCAAGCTTCGTCTGCAGAATTAATCTGAAGTTCGGGTGATACTCGACCTCTTTATCGCCGATCTTTATGCATCTGCAACCAAGATATAACAAGAAAACTCAATAAAATGCATATATAATTATATTCAATGCAGAAAAGTAAGGACCTTGAAACTGGGGAATGACGTAATACAGGACATGATGAAACAGCCTCCTTCTGGCAATGAAAGTAGCGCGAAGACTTTATACTTGTAACTACTATATACTACATACTGTTATAAGAGGGAACGGCTAGCTTCAAGCGCTGAGGTTCGGGTGAATTCAAATTTTCGGATTCAAGTGCTAACTAACAGTAGCATACCAAACATAAGCCTGTTATAATCAATTTAAATGAAATCATAGATAAATTTGGAAACTTGCCTTCCTTTCTTGATGGTATTCCTGCCGAGTATAGGATCCAAGACAGGATCCAATAACTCGCCGATGTTTTCTATCAGTACGCAATCTCCATTGCTGACTGCTCGCTCGATTTGGTCCAAGTAACTGAGAAAGAAAAACAAAGCAACATTAAATAATAAATCAACTGCATCAAAGAAATCTCGCTGCACCATTAAAAAACCATATGCAGTATGCACCCACAAGAAGGCTAGCTAGAAATACTAGCCGCAACTATAAAGAGCCTGAATGCATCTATAGGAAACAGTGGGCATTATAAATTGCTGATTACGCGCAGGATGAACTTGCTGCAGCCATGAAGAGCCTCGATGCACTATTAAGGAGCACTATACAGCTATAAAACCTCGCTTGATTCATGAAAAACTTGATGCAAACATAAAGAAACTGGATACAGTTGTGAAAGGCTGAGTAAACCAACAAAGGGTTTTTGTAGCATCTGAAAATAGCATGCTGCACCCAGACGCCAATGAAGTCTCACTTGGCTGGTAGAAACGCTTGATGCACCAATACGAAGAGCTTTATGGGCGTACTGGCAGGTCACACAGTAAACATTTTCTTCTTATTGCATTGGCAAAAAAGTAACAGGTATATGAATCACTCACCCTTTATTGCCAATCTTAACGACATTGAGCTCTTCTCCCTCTCTGGTCTTAATCCACTTCAGCCCTTGCAATTGCGGATCGATCATGAGTGGCCAGCGTTCTGCATTGATCAAAATCGTAGCGTTCTCAGTCGACATTCGATCGCTGGGCAAATTCTCATTGTTCCACTGCGCAATGGTTGCATTGTCTGTAAGCAGCGTGAGTACATCGAGGTCTTGCGTTATGGGTATTGGCATCTACAAACAAAGCACATATTAATAAGTCATCATAACTAGATAGCTGTGATAAAGCTCCAATCTTACTATGGAGAAAATCACTGAGCAAAAAAACGCAAATACATTCACGATTAGCTCAATTTTGTGAAAAATACATTATATTTCATTGTCTGTTCGACTTGCATCGAGACAAAACTCTTGTACACAATCAACCCTCCCAGCCAAACTATTGCACCCACCTTTTGTGACTTAAGAAACGGTAACCATTTCTGGTGTAAAAGGTCTTCTCTGTATCGCTTGGAGAAGCTTCCAACGTATGAGATAAAAGCAGATGTCAACAACACATCCCCTGGCAAAGTCTTCGCTTGGTCTTTGAATTTCTCCACCGACTCAGCCCAACGAACATTCTCAGAGGCCAGTCCACCGACAAGTCTATTAGCCAGGTTAATTGTCTTCGTTGTCGTGTCAGCCTCTTCTTGGCATCGAAGCTTCTCGGCTGTGGCTTTCTCGAACGAGGCCGTCAGCTCGGCAAGACTGTCATCCAATTCCTGCAAACAAATGCACAGATGCGTACAACATGTCATGCCAAGATATAACTGCAGCATAGTAAATGCTAGATGAGATCATCAAGTCATCAGTATTGTCTGATGATCGCATCCAGCATGAAACACTTACTAACAACAACAGTGACACCACTAACAATAACAGAACAACAACAAAGTCTTGCTCCCTATCTAGTTTTCATTACAGTGAGATATCGATAATTCGAACCCACGATAACTCGAACTTCAGATAACTCGACCAGCTTTTATACCCCTAAAACTTTCCTAGCACTTTCTAACCCTCCATAGCGCGAGAACTTGTTAACTAGAACCATTTTCATCGGTCCTTTGGAGGTTAGAGTAATCGGGATTTCACTGTATATTATCAACACGAGAACGCATTACACAAATATCTATAAAAACATGGAGACATCGCAATGCAATTTACCTTGATTTTCGCCTTGATCTTGCTGAGTTTGTCCTCCGCAGCGGCAAGCTCTGCATTGGCCTGCGCCAGACTGAGTCTCTTCGGTTCAACATCGCAGTAGACATGGAAATACCTAACCACATTTAATGCCCATGCACACAGTCCACCGGCAGCAAGAGATTTGCTCTTCACGAGCTCGGCGTCGAACTCAGGACTATCCAAGTATGTCTGCACGGCTTTCAAGTTCGATTCATGGATGTTCTCCTTGTCATAGTTTAGCAACTGGTCGAGGAACGAGTCGACCTAAGGCAAGAGAAAACAGACCAATTAGTGCTTTATAAGTGAATAGAAAATTGAATAACTTAAGAAGCAGGGTTGCACTTAAAAAACCCAAACACATTACTAGCCCTAGAGATGTAGCTGCACAATTTAGCTTCAGTTTTTGTGATTACACTTTTAGAAGACAAACTTATTCAGCTCTACTTAATATGTTATGACAAAGCTCAAGAAACGAACGATTCAAGCTAAACTCCTTGCGTATGACTAATACATCATTTGGGGGCGTTACACAACCCATGCGCCCCCCATAGATACATCCCTTGCCCCAAGACAGACTTGCAACACCTATTTATAGCTCGGCATTTCTTTAAAGTTGAAACAACATCTACACGAAGTATTGATCTGATTATTTACTCTTCCAAATAGCAATCCAAAAGCCTATCAATAGATTGCTAAAATCTCAATAGCAATTAACGGCATATTAAAACTATAATAAGCTCCCGGAGTCAATGACCAGACTAAGCTTGGTTTGCTGCAACTGTGACTAGACATAAAGACATGCCATTACAAACTGATATGATACCACACTTCTAACCATAACAATAATCAAACCATGATACCTTTGCCATCATAATCTTCGCAGCCTTCCAACTTTTATCTTTGGGTATTTTATTCGGCGTAGAAAGCAAACACATGACGGCCGATGTCACATTTACGACGGCTGCTGGCGGCGCACCAAACGACTTCAATTCCGTCAGATTATTCTTATTCAGCGTGTTCAAGGCTTCTTGTGCTGCAATCAGGGCTGGTTCTGCTTTGGCAAGATCGTCTTCGCAGGATTTCTGCTTCTCTGCTACGTCCTTGGCAATCACAGCTACTTTCTTCTCTTCGTTGTCTGCAAATTCTTTCTCCTTGCTCACTTTCTCCGTCTCCACTCCGACTTTCTGGATAAGTTTGTCGGCGTCTTCATTCTTCTGTTGCAGCTCGACCTCTTGAGCAGCCAGCTTTGCTTTCAAGTCGTCGACCTATTAAACAGAAAATCAGCTTTCAAAATAGGCACAAACTCAACTAGCAATACTCAAGTGCTAGAACTTGAAGCTGGGCAAATGAAGCTGGTACTTATAACCAGCTTGATTGAGCCAACATAACAGCCAACCTGATTGAGATAGCACTTATATTTAGTAAGCAATATAAATTAAAAAAGACAGGAATGCATACGATGAGAAACACACCTGTGATGCAGTGCTCTGCAATTTGGTCAAACCATTCTCCAAACGCTCCATGCTTTGTTGAAGTTCCTTGCTCTTTCTTAACACAAGATTCTGATACAGCTTGATCTGTTCGTGAATAAGAAGACACGAGGTTAATCCCTTCGTAAAACAAACCACATTGCCTTAAAACCTCAGTGATCTGGCACAGTCTCCTGGTGGTTTCGCCTCGGATTGGCACATTGATAAAGCCAACTTATTTAGGACAGCATACTCGCCAGTATCGTGTTCATAGCCAACAAACCCAATGAACATATGAACACGATACTGGCTAGTATGCTGTCCTAAATAAGTTGGCTTTATCAATGTGCCAATCCGAGGCGAAACCACCAGGAGACTGTGCCAGATCACTGAGGTTTTAAGGCAATGTGGTTTGTTATCCACGATTTTGGTTGGAATAGAGCTGGATTCTCATTAGAGTTGTCAATTATCATACCTGTTCAAGAAAGCTTTTTGGGGTGGTGTAGTTGTAACGTCTCTCATTGGCAAGGTAAAACTGGCTCATTTCATTAACTGACGTGTGTACAAAAGCCATAAATTCAGCCACCGATTGCTTTTCATCCGCCTAGAAAGCAAACAAAAATAAGAGCTTGTCTACATTCGGGCATACAAATTGTCTACATCCAAGCATACAAATTGTCTACATCCAAGCATACGGAGTGTCTACATCCAAGCATACGGATTATCTACATCCAAGCATACAGATTGTTTACATCCAAGCATACATATTGTCTACATCCAAGCTTACAGATTGTTTACATCCAAGCATACAGATTGTCTGCATGCAAGCATACGGATTATCTACATCCAAGCATACGGATTATCTACATCCAAGCATACATATTGTCTACATAGTCCTACATATAAGTATGTGGAGCTAATCTTAGCAAGAGAATTGACATTGAGCTAATACTTACAGGAACCTGTTCGGTCTCTTGTAGGAACCTGTTGCTCACAGACACCAAGGCTTCTTCGGGCCATTCGTGGAACCAATCAATTGCTGTGCAGTTGGTTATAGCTGGGAACTTGCGACTACGCACCCTAAGGGTACTTCCAACCGGCGAGAAACACAGTACAACCTATATTGGATAGGAAAGAATCCACGTTCAAATACGAGTTACAAACAGAGTTGGCTCGCACTTAAGCATTACAAAGAAATGCGATGAAGTAAAGATTTTGACGAGTTGTGAACGGATTCAATGAAGAAACTTCATCAGGAGATGTGACGTTTTCATAGCTGAATTACCTTTAGCTGGCGTCTAACTCTTTCGATGAAAAACTTCCAGCAATTTTCTCTAGTGTCTTGCAATCCTGATCCCTTCACTTCATTCCGTAGGCCTGAGATGATGTTTTCGACTTCATCGTCAGGAAACAAGCCTGGAATTTCACCAGACGAAAGTAAGTCGTTGATTAGGACAAGGAATATCTCGTCTGGAACCTGAGCATCTGTGAGAAGGAACACTGTTCCGATATTCTTCAGTCCAGCTTTTGTTGCAAGCATGGCCAGATCAGTCTGCAATAAGATGACGTTGCTTGTTTATAGTAAACATTCAATACAACAGATGTTCAAATAAACGCTCCCAGCGGTTATTAGATTACGATTCTCGCGTATACTGGGCTTGCATTAAAAATAAGGGGCGCTTATCGGCTCGAGCCTAACACAGAGGGCCATTGGGGGATTGGAACTGCAAAGGCCATCTTAATATAGGGTCAATACGATCGTTTTGAATCGGGCATATCATATCATTTTGCTCCACACAGTCTTACCTTGAGATCAACAATACTGTAGCCCTTTCTCAGTGTAATTTGAAAGACCTCTAACGCACTGATATAAGCAGCAAGTCTGGCTAAACTTTGCTTTCCACTGCCTCCAACTCCAACAAGCAGAGCATTGCCTCTCGGAGATTCAAGTATACGGTTGATACGGCATCTGTGCGAGAGAAGAGGATTAAAACATAGTTAATACTCTTGAAAGTTGGCACTCGCAAATTTACTGAACTTCATAAGAGTTTGCTGCAGACAAGATATTTTCTGTTCATGATCCTGTGATCAATCTCATCCAGAAAAATCTGAAAATATTTGAAATTTTGTCATAATTGTAGCCTCCAGTCCAAGAACCAGACGCTTGGTCGTCAAAAAAAACTTGTTCCATCTGCGATGGGCTTTGTGTGCCTATTCGAGGAACTCATATGGTCCTTTGAAAAGTTCGCTACACTCACAACATACATTGGTATTGCAAACATCAACTTACACATGAGCCATTGCGTCTTCAAAGAGAACAAGGTTCATTGCAGCATTGATTTCATTGTAGCTGTCCAGTGCTTCAGTCAGTATCTTGTTTATACTTTCCCATGACGGTGAGGCTATATATTTAGGCTCACCAATGCCCGTAGAAAAATGCGAATAGATCAATGGCTTTGCATTCAATGTTTCTTCGTCAATATCCTAAAAACGCATCAATCGATTACACTATGACGTATAAAGTATACTGGAAAATTACTAGTAATCCTGGGAAATTACTGGCAATACGGGGAAATTACTAGTAATCCTGGGAAATTACTGGCAATGCGGGGAAATTATTAGTAAAACTGGGAAATTACTAGTAATTTTCTTCAAGACAAGGCTCTGTATCGTGACATTAAGGTGCTACACGTATGTGGCATAACTAACGTACCTCAAAGAACTTTCTGTTGAAGTCTAACTGTGTCTTGTCATATAGTTCCAGATCTTTCTCATCGAGCAGTTTATCTCGATAGACTCGGTTGCATTCGTGATTCCACAGCCGAATCAAATCTATCGGCGACTTGAGTGTCTCCGAAGTGGCAAATAGGAGCCCCTAAAAAAGCAAATATACACAAAAAATCAATGGAGATCATCTTCAAGATTCTATGACGGGAAAATTAAAGTTTCAGTTGCACTCATTACTTGCATGTAGTCGTGTATATTGCCTGGAAGTGGCTGCATATATTGCCTAGAATTGGCTGCATATATTGCCTAGAATTGGCTGCATATATTGCCTAGAATTGGCTGCATATATTGCCTAGAATTGGCTGCATATATTGCCTAGAGGTGGCTGCATATATTGCCTAGAGGTGGCTGCATATATTGCCTAGAATTGGCTGCATATATTGCCTAGAATTGGCTGCATATATTGCCTAGAGGTGGCTGCATATATTGCCTAGAGGTGGCTGCATATATTGCATAAAAGTAGCTGCATATATTGCCTAGAATTGGCTGCATATATTGCCTAGAGGTGGCTGCATATATTGCCTAGAGGTGGCTGCATATATTGCCTAGAGGTGGCTGCATATATTGCCTAGAATTGGCTGCATATATTGCCTAGAATTGGCTGCATATATTGCCTAGAGGTGGCTGCATATATTGCCTAGAGGTGGCTGCATATATTGCCTAGAATTGGCTGCATATATTGCCTAGAATTGGCTGCATATATTGCCTAGAGGTGGCTGCATATATTGCCTAGAGGTGGCTGCATATATTGCATAGAAGTAGCTGCATATATTGCCTAGAATTGGCTGCATATATTGCCTAGAGGTGGCTGCATATATTGCCTAGAGGTGGCTGCATATATTGCCTAGAGGTGGCTGCATATATTGCCTAGAATTGGCTGCATATATTGCCTAGAATTGGCTGCATATATTGCCTAGAGGTGGCTGCATATATTGCCTAGAGGTGGCTGCATATATTGCCTAGAATTGGCTGCATATATTGCCTAGAATTGGCTGCATATATTGCATAGAAGTAGCTGTACATAGTGCCTAAAAGTAGCTCCACGTATTTCCCAGAAGTAGCTGCATGTATTGTGAGGATATAGCACAAACAATTTTCGTCGTTTGTGCAACTTATCTATTGCATAAACAAGGCAAATGACACGACAAACAAACAAACAAACAATGAAGAATTACCTGGAAGATGTTCGACAAATCTCTCAAGTTGAAGATATAATGAAACTTGATGGCAGTTGGCAGGAACGAGCTTGTAATCTATAAAAAGATGACAGATACAAACCACCTGGTATTAGTATGCAGAGAAAACAAAACAACAGTCTGTTGGGATGAATGTTGAATAAAACCCAACTGTGATTATTTCGTACCTTTGAATTCAAAGCAATGGATGCATCAGTGAGCTTTTCAGCAAACTTTGCGACTGATGTAGAAATTCCCTGTGACGCAATGTGACCAGATAGAATGCTCTGGTAGATGGTCTTCAAGGCGTCCACGCCTGGAAAACTCAATGCAAACACACAGAAATGACGCTGCAAAGAAAACAAGAATGACATTCAGCAATTGGACGGTGTTACATTGCTTGATTCTTCAAACCATAGTCACAAAAAGGAGGAACTCTTCCCCTTTCTTGTGACTAACCCTAACCCTAACCCTAACGCTAACCCTAATCCTTCTTAGAAGAGCAACTGCACAGCTGTTTACACCGCGAGGCAATGCTCACTCCAGAAGAAAAATTCTTACAAATTTCTGTTTTTACAATTTAAGGCATTAAAATATTAGGAGCTGAAGAAGGAAGGTAAAGTAATAAGGGTTTCTTTTGCATTTACCTGTAACCGTGGATTAATAGTAAAGCTTCCAGCTGTTGGGTTCATGCATGAGACGTATTGGCAATTATGAACGTCTTTAAGGGACAATTTCTGGCGATCGTACCAATGACTGTAGTCCAGATGTTGTCTGATCAATGTATGTGGCTGTACAGTGCCATATGTATCAACCTAAAGGAGACATAAAGAACATTGTGTGAGCATAAGAAAGGACCAGTTTGCGGATTATGAGACAAGGGTTTGTCTCGAATTAGTAGGATTAAAACTTCTTTATTCAACATACCTCGGGCATGTTCATGTCATCAATGAAATAGATAAGCTTTTTCGTTCCGGGTGGTCCGTAGTTCCGACCGGCTTTCTTTTCAAGCGGTTTCTCCAATACGGACTGAAGCATAGCTGATGTGGTGTAGTAATTGAATGGCACATTGGCGACCATTGTCACGTCCGGATCAAGTGAATTGAACTTGTCACCAATGAGTACGGTCTTTCCGACTCCGGCATTTCCTACCAGCATGACAGGTCTGCGTTTCTCGGTCAACAAATCCAGGAAATACCGGATGCGGACTGTTTCAGATGTGTGCACTAAAACGGCCTGAGAAAAAACAAAAAATTCTTGACGTCAGCTAGATCCCCTTAGGAGAAACTAGAAATGACGAAAAGCGATAAAAGGGAAGCACAAATAGGATAGAAATGGCAATATATGCGGTGATATTACTTATAACTATGAGCATTTTTATATTTCTGCCGTGTAAGATTCTATGGAGGCTCTACATATAAGATTCTATGTTTGCAAAGCGATATACAGTTGGCGTTAATCAAGAAAAACGATAGGCGATATTACAATTAGCGTTAACATCCGCAATCTCGAACAAATTTTCATTTGCTTTAATTTTGGCACAGTACAAATTGTTATTTCGGAATCCGTTATTTCAAACATTTGCCATCTGAAATAACTTTTAACTTCCTTGGAAGATATATGGCGAATGTCAGCTGTACAAAAAGTACATGTATCATTGTGAAGTTGCAAGCCTTTCATTAATATGTGAAATATACTGTAACATGACATAGTAAAATATTGCTGGATGCATGGGACAAAGGATAGATGATTGAATGAATGAAATCAAACCTGTAATGGCATTTCAGGATCGTGATCGAACTTTGGCACCCTCTCTGTCCATGGTATGAACTTGTGCGTTTCTGTATCAATGCAGTAATCAAACACAGTGCCTGCTGAAGGGAATTTGATCGTCTTGAACTCGGTGACCCACCATTTGGAGAACTCTTGGCGATAGTCAATAAGCTGGGAGGAAAAAAGGGATACCATCATGAAAATGACTCGGTCATGCAAAGGAGGTATCCAATCAATAGCAAGTGAAACAGAGAATCGGAACTCACTGCAATACAGTAAACACCCGCGTATAAGAACCTGTAAATTCTGCATCTAGCCTATTGTTCAAATACAATAGCTTATTGTCTTTTCTATTGTTTTGCGCAGGGACTTTAGCCTGGAAGGTTCTTAATTCACTGGTTCTTATATGCGGGTGTTTACTGTATTGAAAACAATAGAAAAATAACTGGTCATAGAACAGTGTAAAATCCCAGAAGTGACAGCTCGACATAATAAATAACAAGCAGTTGTGACGTCTGAAATTTACAAATGGCAGATAAACCGATACAGACATCTCTAGAAAGCGCAGAGTGCACCGAGAGTCTAATACTGTGACACAGGCCTGAAATTTCCTTGGATCACGGATATTCTAGAAATAGAGCGGTATATCACGAGATATTTCTCAAACTGAGGCACAAAACATTACCTGATCTTGAAACATGGATCCACCAAAGGCCCAAACGGCCGCAAAAACAAAATACAATTCATACAGTTCTTTGTTACAGTCTGGCGGCGTGTTCTGTGCTGTGAGAAGACATTCCAGCAAGTAACACAGGGTCTGTACCATGCTTATGTCGGCTATTGGTGTGATCTTCTTGAATCTTACACGTAGCGTGTCAAGGCAGGTTGGCACGTACTTGTCGAAGAGGATCTGCAAGTTGGCCTTTTCGGACTGAACTTCGCGCGCATCTGTCCAGCTAGTAACGTAGCTAGAATCGAAAACAGAGAATCGAATTATATTTGCTATTGTTAAAGCCGGGGATTCATTCGTTGGTTCAATTGAGTACATAAATCTAGCCGGAGGCCTTTGGGGCTGAAGACTGTCCTTAAAGCTATGTGGCTCAAAATTACGTCAACTACTGCTCTGTATGGATTGACGTTCTGGTTACTGGTTGGCCTGCTTGTGAGCAACGTATGTCTACAATAAGCTGAGATATCTGTAAGTGAGAGGTTATATAGCCTGCTCTGAGATGAGCCTGGAACATGTGTTAGTAATGCGTTGGCACAGTGGCATGATAAGATGAAAAATGGAGCAAAAGATGATAACTGGACTTACGGATTCCATCCAACATCGGCATAATTGAGAAACAGGATGCCAGCACGAGACACAGTAGCAGGTGTGGCTGTTTTCAAATGTCCAATCTCGAATAGCAGTCTCATTGATGGGGTCAGAGGGACACGCTCATTACTAGCCAAGGTCAACACCTTCAAGATAAATATCACAAAGTTAAATGAATGCTTCACAGGACACAGGATAAGATCAAAGGACACAATGCAAAGGACAAAGGACACAAGATAAAGATCAAAGGACACGCGGTAAAGGACGCAGGATCGTTGATAAGGAATCATTGATACACAAAACAAAAGAGACAGGATCTAAGGCATGGAGCATGTTTCCTACAAGGTACGTCGCTAAGAAAAACCTAATCGGCTGGTCTTAATACGTCATCGCTGCAAAGAGTTGTACTCTTTTTAAAGCGACCACCTAAAGAAGACCATTAGAGCATATGGGCAATAGTGTAAAGCAATTTGAAGATGATTTGGTAGGAGTACATAATAGAGCAATACCTTGTTATCATCCATGACAGTATTCAGTGATTCGATCCACATTGGATCGATATCTCCATCAAGCACGATCCATTTTGGATGGTCATTGTTGATGTTCGATAGATCACGCATTATGTTCGAAAACAGACCTGAAACATTCGAAAACGAGGGCGTTAACAACGTGGGACACCCATTGACTTGTAGAATTATCATCATAGCAAAGAACCCCCCTATCTCTAATGTATTCTAGTTTGGGGAAGGGGGAGATAATTCAGTTTACCATCTCTCCATTCTCTTGTTGCTGGGTTGATGAATCCAAATAGTTCATCGTTTGTAACTGCTTTTGGATTGATGTCATGTAAGTAGGGTTTCTTCTTCATGTTGAAATATGCCTTGTTCAAGGTCTTGATAACCTAAGACGGGACAAAGATGAAAGATGTCATCAACTTCCCTCAAAAGCAAAAGAAGCAGTTGGTAAATGTTACAAGCTAATGTGTTCACTCATTCGTGTTCTACTATTAATGGATGTAGCATGTTAGTGTGTGTCTGGTTAGCCAAATTAATGATAACAGTAGACAGTGCTTACCTGGGTCTTTCCTGTACCAGGCGCACCAATAACAAAGACAGAGTGACGCACTTCAAGCAGCTCTTGCAACTGGACAATTTTCAACACGAAACTGTCTTCTGGCTGCAGTTTCAGATCCTGTAGGTTCAACAAGCCTCGTATAGATAAAAAAAATACGCACATACGATACAATATTGAGGGAAGTAAAGTAATGCAGCATTTTCGACCGATTTCGAAGTAAGATTGCTTGCTCAAAATGGTCGAAAATTATCCACAAAAGACTCACCAATGCCGATTGTTTGACGGTAGCTTCAAGGTCCATGTCCCTCTTTCTTGGCACATCCATAGCAGGGAACAAATCGCCAATCAGGCCCATGAACACGGGTGAATCATCGGTGACAATTTTCGGGATGTTGAAATCACGCAGGGCTCGCATGAGAACTTGTTCCTCAGGTCGGGTTCTGTCACTTCGCTTCAACGATCCAGCCACGACCAAAACGGACTTGATTGCACGCAAACCCCAATCGTAATGATCCTAAAACAAGACATTAAAACAATACATCATTAAATAAGATGAGTTAATGACAGCAAACATGTAACAGAGACTGTACCTCGTCTTGCTACATGAATACTCTACAGCTGAAATCAAGTTTCCTTCAAGCAATACATAGCTTGCCATTTCTCGTTGAATTATCCCATAGTCTATACTATGTCTATAAGAGGCTCAAATTGCAACTAATAGCACTCCATGACCTATAATTATATTTCAAATTATTCAATGCTCATTTAACGGAGCCAAGCAAAGTTTTTTATTCCCAGGGGCCAAGAATCACCCTGATTGTAATAGCCTTGACCTCGTGCCAACAAAATTACACATGCATTAATTTCACAAGAGCGTAAGCCACGTGACTATCAGAATAAAGCCATCATACCTGCTTTGACAGCAACTCCTTGCAAAGGGTGTAGAGTGTGATGAACTTCCTTGCCAGCAAACGGGCCTCAATGAAACCTTCTGCGACCAACATGATTTCACAGATCAGCTCAAAATCTGGCACAACCATGGCACACGGTCTAATGAATCGAAAAAATACAACCATGTAATTCAATCTCTAATATATCTAATGTGCTTTACATGCAAGGATCCTTAACAGAAAGGGCAGGACTATAAAGAAAAATGCTCAAGTGTTCAAGAAAAGGCTCGCATATTTTGAATGAGCGTATAACAGACCTTGAAGGGGACCAAGAAATGTTCTGTTATATAAGAGATTCATCAAGGGTAAAATGCCCCGTGAAATATCATACCAGATGTTCAAGGGACCAGAAGTTCAAATTTAAACCTTTGTCACGTTGGGTAGACACTGTTATAATCGTCTTTGATCGGTACAGAACTTCAAAATTGCTTTGAAAATCGGAAACATAGCGAAACATAATAAATACTAAAGCTTTTCGTCTGACACTCATCAGAGTAGTACGTCAGAAAGATTGTTTGTTAGGTTTTCATTTTCGTTCTCTTTTTGACGTACTACTCTGATGAGTCTCAGACGAAAAGCTTTAGTATTTATTATGTTTCGCTATGTTTCCGATTTTCAAAGCAATTTTACTGTTATAATCAGCTGAAGACCTTAAGAGAAGATTCAATTACAAGCAGGAATAAAGAGATTTTACCTGAACAGAGATTTCAGATTCTCAGGCAGCTCTGTGCGGCCGGCGTATCCTGGGTTCATGGTGATGAATATTCCGACGGTGCGAACAATGGAGATCTCCTCTCCTTGGAAGATGAAACGGGATTTCTTATCTCTGATTGCATCTTGCACTGATTTCACTTGCACTGCGATGACTGACAATACTTCAATGGATATGCGGTTGAATTCATCGAAACAGCCCCACGCTCCAGTCTGCGCAAGTCCTTTGTAAATATTACCACAACTCTGCAATATTAACAAGTCAGATTATAAAAGAATATTAACAGCAACAGGTTCAACAGATAAGAGAATTTCTCACTGATGAACTGTGAAGCATACCTTGTAGTCCATTTGCTCAGAGCAGTTGAACACGTACACCATGATACCCAAGGCCCTGCCAAGATCTTTGGTTGTCTCCGTTTTGCCAGTTCCAGCCGGGCCAGCAGGCGCACCACTCATAACCAAATGCAGCGACTGTGTCAACGTGATGTAGCACCTGTAATATTGCAATTGCGCACAGTCATATTGCATGCAATGCAATGCTCTGAATGGTACGTGTCACATTATATACGTATCAACTATTGTATACACACAACTGTATGTCAGTGTGTATGTCACGGTCATTTGCCTGCTCAGTGGTTGGTGTAATAAGGATAGAAGTAGAAATACTTCTAGCATCTGGTATATAATATACTAATATCAATTAACAGCTTGCGAAGTCCGATAGAAGAAGCTTTTGCTTTGAAAAGAATCACAATGCACAACAAGTCATTTCGATTCCTAACAAAGTGACAGACTTAGGCTCAGTGACTTAAAATGGGAATAAATTTTGAATTTTCTGCAGCAACCCCCCGGGTTTCACACATAATTCTACACAAAACAAATACAACATACCTATCAGTCAGGGGTGTGATGACCAATCGGGGCGTATTACCAAGATATTCGTATGAATACTTGAACTGGGCGTCGCAGATGTTAGCAAAGCACTCGTTATTGTTATCGTCCCATCTGTGTCGCAACTGACTGAGCCATAAAAATGCCAATGAGCTATCAACCTTCTGGCTGATCAACTTTGCTACTACGTCACGAGCGTGTACGTCTATCGTGCAAATGGTCATAATCTTCTGTCGCTCCCCCTTTGATAGCTCGCCGATTAACATGCCAATCAAAGCAGTCAACTGTTGGATCTACAACGGTGGCAATAGAAAACATTTGAATTGATGTATCAACGCTGCAATTATCAACAATGCTAGAGCTAGGGGAATAATGTATAAAGAACGGCTCTACCAGTGCAGTTATACGTGGTAAACAGATGCCTGGTGAATGGCGGTGGATTGTAATCCACTAGAAAGAGTTAAGCTGCCTTTAAGGTTATTTTTACACTGCAATCGCCAAAATGGTACAAAATAAAACTGTTTTTTTCATTCACCTGCTTTCTGTTGTACTCTTTCATGGCGTTCTCGTACCCTTCCTCAAGCCGGTTAAATGCAATATTCACTTCAGTAGTCCACCAAATCTGAGTGCCGCAAAGAGCAACCTGAAATCAAAGAAGCATCATTACACAATAATTCCTCATTAAACATCCAAAGATGTCAATTATCATAGATCTATTTCCACATCAGTATAGTTTTTATGATAGATTGATGAAAGACGCACTTACCTGAGCAGGGAAATCGAAAAGCCATTGTTCTCTTGGCTTCTCTTCGTAGGAAACAACAGCTTCCGAGAGTTCGTGTTTGATTGTACTTCGCATTGTTTCAAGCAGTTTGTTAAGCCAAGCCTCCACTTGCCCGGTGCAGTCACTGGGGTTATTAAAAGCCACATACTCGTTCTCTTTACTGTACATGCCGACTGCTTCTTTTGTAGCATTGCCTTCATCGTCCATGGTGAACTTCAGATTGGCTATGTTGTCAAACAACTTTGCCAAATGGCGACATACCTGTGAAGTAACAGATGATCAAATCAAATGAAATATGTTGATTAAATCAGATGAAATATGTTGATCAAATCACATGAAATATGTTGATCAAATCAGATGAAATATGTTGATCAAATCACATGAAATATGTTGATCAAATCAGATGAAATATGTTGATCAAATCACATGAAATATGTTGATCAAATCACATGAAATATGTTGATCAAATCAGATGAAATATGTTGATCAAATCAGATGAAATATGTTGATCAAATCACATGAAATATGTTGATCAAATCACATGAAATATGTTCGTGCAAAATAACTGCAAAATAACTTGGAGCTTCTATGGCTTAGAGGGGGCTTAATGGAGCCTTTAGGTAAGTTATAATTCTCTAAGCATTCTCAGCCATACCTCAAGTGGCTGATTTCCTTTAGAGAGAATGTCCAACAAGTCAGCAGAGGACACGAAGTAAAATCGTGGAAATGCAAGCCTCTTCGTTTCCAAGTATTCTGCCAAAGCCTTCTCGCAAAGAGCAAGTCTAAAGAACAAAGAGAAATGTTTTCATCAAAAAATATCAAGAAGCACTTATGGGTACCTATCAGTCAATGCGAATAGAGTCTACAAAGTTGTACAAGCATACAGTACAGGGATAAAGGGATTTAAAAGGTCGTAGTACCTCTTTTGGATGTCTTCAAGCTCTTCGTAAAGACCTTTTCTGCTGCAACACACTACGACATTTGGAGTTTTTGCAGCCACATCCATTAAGCTCTGTTTTTAGAATTTCAAGAAAACATACACGTTTAATATTGTCACAAAGGCAGCACAGGATTAACATAGCACAAACACAAGCATAAGCCTAAGCATAAAAATAAGCATAAGCACAAGCATAAACATGAGCCTAAGCATAAACATAAGCATAATAATAAGCATAAGCATAAGCATACCTTGAAATCTGAATCAATCCCATCGAATCTTGCCGAATCTTCGGGCAGTTGCTTACGGATATCCTCTGATCCAATGAAGATGCTTTCCAAATGGGACCACGTTCTCTGCACCTCCAACCAGATTCCAATAACTGAATCAGCAGTGGATAGTTTCTTTTGCCACGAAGACACTTGCTCAAGAAAATGGGCAATGTATTTTGAAGTGATCAGGTTTTGCAGTTGCACCTTCAAGGCGAAAGACAAGAGGTCAATACAGAGATACAACCTGTTTCCAATCGAATAAAACTAGCTGGAGTGAACAAAGAAGGAAATTAGATGATTAAACAGGTAATATGACTTTTAACAAGGATTGAGAAAGTAATCTATAGAACGGGTCAAAAGGAATGATGTATAAGTGGAAAATATTTCACAACATGAGGATCTATCGTTGAAAAATGAGGTCTGAAGATGCAAAGCAAGGGAATTCATTAACAAGACCATGGACCAATAGGAACTAAAGTAAGAAGCAAAAATTAAATAAAATGTGTAATATCATACTTGGTTATCTTCGAGTGTTTCGATGAGTTCTTCGCTTGCCTTCACAAGTGGTGTGTTAGTACCGAGATGACTGTCGTATTCGAATTCCATTGACGACCAAGTGACGTTGAGTTCATTGAGCACTTTCTCCATGCCCAACTCCTTGGTCGCCTTGTCAACAATGTTCCTAACCTCGTCTTCGTATTCGTGCAGATTCAAAGCGAGGAGGTCGGCCAGCGACGTCTCGTCGTTCATCACAAACATCACCTGTAAAAGGAGGAGGAAGAGGGGCGTCAACATTGTTAATCAAACAGCAAGTTTGAATAAATTCATAACTAATATATACACCACCCCCCGAATTATACATGTTTAATGCATGACTCCCGTACTAATTTAACCAGAGACGGGGGTAATGGTGGCACGAACAGACACGAACCTTTGTCGCTTGCATCAGCTGTTCCCAATGCCTCTCTCTGATGGCGGGGTTCTGCAACTCGCCGACGGCCCTAAGCGACGTGACCATATTCTTAACAGTGGAATCGAGGCCAGTGAATGCATCCCATGCACGCATCTCCTTATCCAGACCACGAATGTCTTTGACAAACTTCTTACAATCCATTTCCATCGTCTCCACGTTGATATCAATCCATAGAGTCTTCTTCCAATCGTCAATGCTTCCAACAACGAGATTGATCATGTCCCAAATCGCCTTGAGCATGTAGACCTCTTTCCTACACGCCTTCAGCTGTTTATAATCCGGCATGTTGACTTCGAATAAACTGGCCGACTCGGCAATGTCAGCCATCTCTTTCTCCATGCGACGAATCTCTGAATTCCACTACACAACGACAAACAAATACAATAACTGATTTTGATTCTCGATAATTTACCATTTAATTCACTATCAATTGATTCTCATCAATTTAATACTGGGATTGATGAAAGTTGGTAGCTGGTGGCATGGGTCTCTAATTCATAAGAAAAGATTGAGACGAACCTTGTCTATCCTTCCATAAGGATTTTCAGACTGGAACATGAATGGAGCAGTCTTTCGGAAATCCTCTCTGAACTGATGCTGTCGTACCTATGCGAATACACAAAACAAAGCAACTCAGTAACAGATACGTAAACATGGATAGAGAAAGAGTGGGAGGTAGAATGAATAGAGAGAGAGAGAGTGGGAAAGTGGGAGGTAGAATAAACAGAGCTATAGTAATAAATGATGTTGATGATGAGAGGATATATTCTTACATCAAAGTTTGAGCATTTCCTTCTGATGATAGAAACCTCAGTGGCTTGAAGTGGTGCTACTTGTTGTTTGATAGTAACTGCTATCTTCTTCGAATTGTTCCACTTCTCTGGCAGTTCCTGCAATGAAACAGCGCACACATCAAAATAGTGATCTTGCATCCGTTTTGTACCTCTCGGATCGCATGGCATCACGGAAACAGTTTTATAGACAGTTTTATAAGAGACACTGCATCTTGGTGCGCAATTTTTTAGACAGCTTTATACAACAGGGCACTTACTTGCAACAGCATGTGAACGTCTTCTGACATTTCTTGGTCGTAACTTTTCAACAGTTCAATCGTGTGCTTCAGTGGCTCGAACATTGCATCAGTGACGGCAGTTCGATCCTTGACAGCAAGTAAATGACCCATAATGTCAACCAAGCCGTCGTAATCGCCCTCGGCCACTTCTGTTGTCAAGCCAACGTCGGCTACTTTGATGAAATCTGCCAGATCATTCAAGCTGGAAGACGAAAAACAACGTATCTGATTACAGACAGGTTTCATTCAAGCTTGTAAAATAACTACAAAGGAGAAACAGGCCTCTGCGAAGGAGTAAGTATTCTAGCACTCCTTAGACTATTTCTATGTCTAAGGAGTGCTAGAATACATGTGCAAAGACGTGCATTAATGAAGCACTTGCATTGAGGATAAGCAAGATGATACCGGCTGATACCACAAGGAGATAAACCTAAAGCTTGACAAGTTAGCAGTGGAAGTAAAGTCCTTGAAGGTGGGAGTAATTGAAAGCGACTTGCTCATGCGCTCACCTGTTTGTCACATGGTCGATCAGATGTTGCTTGAACATGAAACTCCATCGTTTGACAATATTCAGCAGTGCTTGTTTGAATGGTTTGGCGTCGATTCTGAACCAGCCATCAAACACTTTCAATCCTTCGATCTCTTCTACTTCTGAATAGATCTTTTCATAAGTGTCGATCTGAAGAAAATTCAAAAGAAATTGTAGCTACGATGTTGAAGGGAAAAGATGAAGAAAATTAGATGATGCAAAAGCATTTGCATATCGTCTGAATATACAACACAATTTGATAAGAGTGGTTTATCGTGTCATGAACAAAAGCGTTTCTGAGTGCAACGTTTTGAGAGGTACGCCGCTCTCATCATGAAGCAAAGTGAGAAAGATCAGAGTTTGATTAAACATCTTGCTTACATCATTCTCGTGGCTTATTGATACAAATAGATGCGGGTATCTATGCAGCAAAAAGCAATACAACTGCAACGAGAATTGTGTAATGAAAACCAGACCGACTAACCTGTTCCTTAAATTGCTCCAAAGTTGGAGGACTCTCGGGGAAACCTTCGTCTGCTTGCATCTCGATTTCTTCAGCCGTGAGCACGTGATTATACAGAAGAAATTGTCTCATGAACTCCTGCCTATCGTCAACCCAAAGATACTCGTACGTGTTAAATGAATTCCTGTATTCATTGGCTTTGGTTATTATGCTACTCACGCGGTCCATGATGTCCTGTTTGATCTCGGACAACTCGTACATCTCCTCCATGTCAGGCTGAAAAAGAGAAAAAAAAGATTGGAGTCGGAGAGTCGAGGACATCGTCCAAGGCTTGCTGCTATAATCATTAAGTTCTCTAAACGCATATAACTCTTTAAATTGTCAATGTCAATGCTCAAATTCCTCCACTCGAAAGAACCCCCACCTCAAATAAAACCTAAAACCACCCCCCTGATTAGCCATCATACCACTACATAATCAACGCATAACGTCAACATTTCAGGGGGTCAATACCTGATACTGATCGTGTCCATTGTGTGCAGCCAGTCTTGATATCAGTGATGACTGTTTGTATATATCGGCGATGATGCCTTCAATAAGGTCATACAACCCGTGTGGTACGTTGTAATCAAGCGATGGGACAAACACCATATCCGGAGCTTGCAGTTCGAGACGTGCTTCTAGCAGCGGTTGTGCCTGTTTCGTGTTGTGAAGAATGTAATTCAAACTGCAGCTTATGCAGTTGAAGAAGCCTTCAACGACCATTTCGTCTAAGTATTCCACGTAGGCTTTCCAGTGGTCTGACGTCTCCTCGCTCTTGAACAGTCCGATGTTCTCTGTGACCAAAGAGTTTATTTTCGTTCCCGAGTCCGTGATCAAATCGTATCGCCGCTTCTGGTATGCATCTCTCTCCTTAGAAAGTCGAGTAAAAGTGATGCGTGATAGTAAGAAAGACTTTATGCAATGGAGAAAGAGATTTCACAAAATACGAACATATTATCATATATTGCTGTTGATGAATGGACAGGGAGAGAGGGGGAGAGAGAGGGGAGAGAGAGGGGGAAGAGAGGGAGAGAGAGAGGGAAGAGAGGTGAAAGAGAGAGTGGGATGGGAGAGATAAGGGGAAATGGGGGGAGACAGGGAGGGGAAGTGAAGTATTGATTGCTTGCGGGTATTGATGGTATTATTTGCGGGTATTGATTGCGAAATTACTGCAGCATATTTCAAACGCACCTCCAAGTTGAGAAGCAGTTCCTTTTTCCCATCCTTACGTTGATACAATGGTCCTTCAGCCCACTTGTTCATAAGAGAATTCATCGACTCTACGTTTGACTTTGCATTTCTAACTCTCTGTTCTAGATCGTGCACCATGTCTCTTGTTGTTTCGATGTACTCCCAGACACCTGTTCACAAGATGGTTACAGTGTGAAATCGATGCTACAGTGTACAGTGGTACAGTGTGAATTTAATTAGAGCAGAACAAAGTCGAGCTATGTAGAAAGATGGGCAGGAGTGAAGTAAGTAGAGTAAGTAGAGAAAAAGATAGTAGAGACAAGAGAAGGAAGAAGATTAAACCAAGTTCATATTAGGCGGCTGTGAACACTCACCAGATGAATTCCAAGTCAAACCCTTCTCGGCTTGTTGAAGATGAGTATCAATCGATTGTAGTTGGCTTTCGATTAGTGGATACTCCACTTCAAGGATCGTCCCTCTTATCTCGTTATACCAGGCGACAGTGAGATCGAGATTTGCGCAATACTTGTGGAACTCTTCATTTCTTGCGTAGACCGATTTGGCACTGTCTGGTATCTCACCGGCAGCATCGTTCTCAGCCGTCTCCAGGTATTTCACTTCTCTCAAGATCGCAACAAGCTACAAGAGAAATTGGAAATTGTAAGGCGCAGTGAGCATCTGCCTCCATCTGCTTCCACGTCGAATGAAAAAGGACAGAAGATAAAGAACAATAAAAAGCTTGGAGGAATTTAAATACTCACATCCGGGTCAAAATTAACAGTAATCAAATTATTATTTTCATCTCTTGATATTAATGGTTTTTCTAGGTTTGCACCAGACACTTGGCTAACACCAGTCGTCCACTGGTTGTAAACTCTTTCTTCGTAGCTGATAACAACAAAAATAAAACAATATTGAGAGAAAACACGAAAGACTAGAAGATTATCAAATACGAGATAAACTGAACAGAACAGCGTACCTTGATATTAGTCTGTTCATTTCGTCATATTTATCAAAGATAACTTTCGCTTCTGCAGTTTGGAGTGTGCTGCAAAATAACAGATGGATAAACTATGCAACAAAGTCATATACATACCAATACGCATAGAAATGCACATGATACCATGGAAACGTTTTTGGTCCATTACTATCTACATATTGCAAGACGATTCAAGGAGAGTTGGAAAGAAAAGCCATACCTTGGGTTGAATGACAATTTCAAATTGTTAAGGGGTGTTTTAAGTCGGCTTCTTAGCTCTGTGGCCCACTTTAACGCCCCGGCCACACTGGGCATGTTTTTATTTACAGAAGCGCTTCCTTTCTCGGCCTCCATGGCGAGTTGCAGATCAAAGATCTTCTTTACTTGGTCCAAATCATTCTCAATCATCTTCATCAGACACGGATATTTGGATTTGAAATCTTCTTTGATCAATGGTCTATCCAATAACGAGCCGAATATATCAATCATCTGAAAATGAGATAATAACAATTAGATCAAATGATATGTGTCAACGACAGCCTCGTTTACAAGTACAACCAACCGGAGCCTCGCCTACCTTGAAAGCTGATTCGACTCCAGAACAGTCGTCAAAAGCTTGGCAAATGATTGAAGCAAGCCGCCTATCCAGGTCGGCAATTTTCAACTTGAACTCAACGTAGTCTTCCACGAATGCCTGCAATGAACGAAATCATCAGCATGTTTCGCAAATGCTCAGGTCTACTCGTGATGCGAGTAAACCCCCTGGATTAGGGCGGATCAACACGGGTAGTGCATATGCAAGTTTGGGTGTGAGCAGGGGGCTGAAGAGGAAACAAACCTCGTCAACGGGGTTGAGAGTGTCGTAAGTTCTGTTTGCGAATACGGCTACTGTCTCGGTGAATTCGTTGAATATTTGCAAAACTTCGTGACTGAGCACTTTCCCCTTGATGCCACCGATCTCGACTTTCTCAAGCTTGCTGAACTCCAATGACGTCCCAAATAGATCCTGCAGCAAAAAAACCAAGCCGTGTAAAATGAATCGCGTTGACGTCATAGGGCCGCAGGTCAAAGCTTCAAATGAGCTGATTAGAGGGTTGAAATGTTGGAGATCACGTCATTTAAAGGTCAATCACATTATGGTTTGAAGATCGGGCGTCAAAACTAAGCTACAACAGTCGAAAATGGGACACTTGCATTGGGACACACAAATTTTGCAGGCATCCTTCATCCCCCTCCTCCACCCCTAAACATTGTTTTCTCTAGAGACAATCTTAAAAAATAGCTACAAAATTCCTTTTGCACTATGATGACAAGGGTCTGGTGAAGAAGACAACATTGTTTTAGGGAGGGTAGGGTTTGCATTAGAGTGCACAGATAAGGTATTTTCCAGATAGATGGCATTTTCATCTTAAAAACTCGAGTGCCCCAATTTGTTGCCTATTGCAGATGTCAAATTATTAATGAATTATTAATGTACCCAAAGTATAAGAAATCTATACCTCGATTAGTTCTACGCGTTTGATAAACTGGTCGTATCTCGTGAAGACAAGATCGTTTGAGAATTCCCATTTCTTCACTGTGGAATCTTTTGCGAAGTATTTCTCAATGGAGTTACGCGTGTTCTCAAATTGTTCCTTGTACTCAAAGAGAACGGCCAGACAGTTTTTGATTTTCTCTATCGCTTCCTCCGGTTCGTTTTTGAAAATTTCAAACGGATCCAAAAAGGTCCTTGCCTGAATAGAACAAATAAATCATCTTTTAAAATATCAAAATAACTTTATAAATACGCTTACTACAATGTTGACAACTAACTTCCAAGACATAGACAACTAAACCAGCTGGAAATAGTAGGAATGGAAGTTTTTCATACCACGAACAGAAGTGTCCCGACAATTCGAGATATACTTCTCTCGCTAACGGGCAAATGAGAAAGGTCAGATGTTAGTTCATAGGTGTGAAGTTGAGTAAACGTCGAAAGATATGGTAAAAACAAACACTCCTGTTCAATGACATGGTAAACTTCTATTTGCATTATGACAATCATTAAACAAACATAAACAAATTTACAGCTGAAAATAGTCCCAGATATATTAGACATTTTGATCAACTTCAAGCACCTGGTTTCCATGCTAACCACGAGGGCTTTATTGACCGTTTTAACAATAAATCTATTAACAAATGTAGAGAAAAAGAAACGAATCTTGGAGAAGATATACACACCAGTTCAATGAGGAGGTTTCCTATTTCTTGCAACAGAACGATCAATCTCCCAGGCCTGCAGTAGTATTTAGAGTTGCCCCAAATCAAACCAATCACGTGGAACATTGACGCCAGCAGTGCTTTGATTTCTGGGAAATCTGCTTGCTCAAAATCCTCAAAATGCTTCTGCAATGGCTTCAAAAACATGTTGATATCTCGTGCTTCATCAAGTGCTGGAAACAAAAGAGGCATTTAATTGCACAATGAAATACAAAAAAGAATATTAACGTACCAACAGCTCTTTATATAATTTGTTCATTTCTGTTTAACTGATTCAGTTGTTTGGGACCAAAACTTTAGAATTATTCAATGTAGCAATTGATAAATTAATAAAATATTATGAGTTTTCTCTTACCCATTACGACATCCTTGAACATCTTCTTAAATGCTGGGAAGTAACTGCTTTGCGACTTTTCCAAAAGTAGAGCCATCTTCTTTACTTTTGGGGCCCTCAGCTGGAAGAAGAAAGATGTAAAAGTTGCAAAAGTAAACTCACGACACTTAAAACCATATGCGCTGTGTTGATATATATAAATCCCTAGAAAGCATGTGTAGCCACTGTGTCTTTGTCCCAATTGCTCTTAAGAATGGAAGCTTCTTCGCTATGGTTATTGCAAAAATTTGATATTTTCAGTTGCAAACATTACAATACAGGACTGTAGCCAAATCACAATACATGTGACAGAATATAGCTGAATGCAGCAACATACCTGCTCAAAAATGCATTCTAAGTTGGCAGCTCTGGCCTTCCAGAAATTGAGTTCAGTAAATGGCTGTGGGTTCAATCCCTCCAACAGAGGTTGTGATGAATCTCTCTTCAACACTGATTGTATCTGATGGGTCCAATCAATGATCACTGACTCAACGGCATGAAGCAATGTTCTATCAACTATGTCATCACTGAAATCCAGACAAAATATTTGTAAACATAGCAAAAGTATTCTCTATTAAATCCCATCTCTAATAAACCCACATTGTTCTTGAAGTTGTAATCAATGATAAAATTGTGATGGATAAAACCATAAAAGTACAAAGATTTTATTCTGTAGTTAATGAACAAAAATATTTTGTACACAAAAGTATCTTTAAGAATTTCGATAAGCCCCCCCCCTAACCAATAGGTCCCCCTCTGCAAGCTCCAAAATCAAACTCATCATTTAATTAAATTTGCATTAATATTTGTTTACTAAGGTGCCAGTCAGCACCTTGGAGACTCAGAGAAACAAACTAATATGGAATTTTGGAAGTATCCATGCCTTGTTCCCCCCCCCCCTCTCATAATTGACAAATAAATACCAACCTTTTTGGTACATTTTCGATGTGAGCTGCTTTTTCTGCACCTGCGGGCAAGGGTAGCAGTGTCCGCCCTTTGATCTGTCCGGATATGACGAAAACATTATTCTTGAGTTGGTGCACATGTCTCATAATGTCCTGTGACACAACTGCAGGCCAGTTTTCATGGTTTCTTTCGTTGGAAAGCAATGGAACCAATATCTGTCAATGAAAGATAAAAACAAATTCAAATTTAAGGCTATGGGTATGGATAGGTTTTTGAATTGAAAAGAAGGCTTTAATTAAAGGTGGGGTGTGGCATTCATCCTCTCAGTACATGCGTTGTGGGTACCGCGTTTAATGCCAGGAGCTACCTGGTATAAAGGGGGCGTGGCACACGTGTGAAGGGGCGGGGCAAATGACAGCGGAGCGGTTTAGGCTCATTTCAAGACTTGAAAACAATTCTAATTTACTACAATTGTGTTGGCTCCATTTTCAAACTCTTAAAGGCTGCGTGTCTTCAACCACTGTAGCCACGGGTGGAAAGCAACGTGAAATTTAATCAATGAGTCTCACTCTCACCTCGTCAACTAATGATGATAATTGCTCAAGTGGCGAAGACGATAAGTCGCCATAGAGTAAAGCTGTCTTGAAATTATCCTTCCCGATAACTTCTTTCTTGTCCTTTTTCAAAAAATACACTGATTTATTCTTGCTGTTTGTGGGAAATTCATACGAAGGAGTTAAAAGTCCAGCACTGTTCAATGTTATTATGAGCTGTGCAGTGTCTGCTTTGTCGAAGAATTCTTGAATAAGAACCTTGTATTCCTCATTGCCCATTACTTTGCTCCACTTATCAGGCTTCAGTTTAAATGTCTTCAGGACATACTCCGAGAGATAGTCAAATCTTATATCACCAGAATCCATGGTGTTATTGCAATGTGCAAGCTATCCAACGGTAGTTATAGGCTCTCCACGTCTCAAAACCAAAACAATTACAACTAATAATTAACCTTGCAGTACCATATACTTCATATGTATCACCAACAAATATTCAAACGTCTTTCCCTGCATTAATATAAAAAATAATCTCGTTCAAAAGTGCAGGATATAATTTTTTAAAATTTACTTTTGTCAGATTTGGTCGTCTCCTCGCTTTGCAGGCTGTTGTGGCGGTCGGCCCGTCGTCATGGTGAAATGACTGTCGTGTTGCATGCTGGGAAGCATAACATATAACGAAGAAATGAAAGCAAAATAAAATGACAATAAATGATATTAAATCATTGTTGTCATAAAGAGAGAATTATTAATATAATCCAGACAAAAACAAAGAACAAATATTGCAATGGTGCACTTGTAACTTGATGTTCTTATTCCCAAAAAGGAAAGTATTGAAAGCGAAAACTATATATGTACTTATTACCTTGACGAAAGTTAATTAAATTATCAAAAATAACGTCTAATAAAAAACATTTATTGAACAATCAAGAAATATACTGCCAACAACATTAATATACATTAAACTTGCTAAAATATACAAAACCATAAAATTGCGACCCCGTTATCATTCTCCAACAATATGATGGCAATCACTGCAGTAGAATTATATTTATTAACTTCAACTGTGGATTAATCCTGATCGATTGAAAATACAAAAAAATTTGTTATAAAATACAACTTGTGAGGATTCGTTAGCTTATCCTGTGGCACAGCAATCTTATATACTATCATATAACGCAGCTAGAAAAAGATACATGTGTTAAGATCTGTATATAGTTAGAAGCTTTCATCTAGAAGACCGTTATGAATACCATTAAAGGATAAATCCCTTATCCCTTATAAAATTTAGTTTCTTTTCAGGGGCACCTTCGCATGAATATAGAAGTCACTTTCCGCACCTTGAAGATACAAATGGAAACTAACGTCTTGTAATATATATTAAACTATTTTACTTTTTTGAAGACTTTTTCATTGTTATATATAGGTTGATATATTTTATCGAGTTTTCTGTGAGCTATAAAAATACATCAAAATACTACATTCAGCGAGAAAAATTCTTTTGAGCAGTTTAGCTGCAAAGTACAATAGAAACAGGATCCTCTGTTGCCAAAGTAAATTATTACCACAGCGTGGGCATCTAATAATTAACTTGTGATGTTTTACAGCTGACGTTTTAAAGTGTCGCAATTTGAAACCCGTGTTGGGTGACAAGATGGACTATAACTGCATACCTGCAGTGTATGTATGCTGCATTGGCATTGGCATTAGCATTGGGATGAGATGACTCTATCGATAGTTTCATGATCTGATTTGGATACGAGAAATGACAGCTTGCTTCCTGCGTTTATGATCATATCCATGGCACTAAAACAACAGTAAATACTATCATATAATGTTCTTAATCTATAAACAGTGATTTTCAATCATTTGTCTTAGCACAAATGATTGAAAATCATTGATTGAATATTTCTTGAAATACTTTTAAAAATATAATTAAGAATCAAAATCATTAATCACGAGCTATAAACTTACTATCAACCATCAATCATCAATCACCAATCATCAATCATCACCAATCATTAATCATGATCTGTAATCATTGATAATCACAGAATTTGGTCATGTGCTTACCTTGCATAACTCGATCCAACCAAGCTTGTACCATTGACAGCAAGAATTCTATCACCAAGTTTAATACGTCCATCCTTGAATGAAAAACAGCAAATTATTCACATTATCCTACAAGTAACAAAGGGTTATCAGCCAATAAGATTGAGTAAAGATGTACCTTTGCTGCAGGACTTCCTGACACTATGGTTCGGATGTAAATGCCGGGGGCCTCTAGTGGAGTGATCTAAAAAGACGAAGAAAATTTTAGCGAACGACAAAATCACATTGCATGAATGGTTAAGGGATCTATACAGATGATGAATAAAATAAAAAAAGTGGAGTAGGATAAGAAGAAAGGGGGAGTAAAAGGGAAAAGGTGAAATAAATAAAAAAAGAAGAAAATCGAGTAAAGGAAAAAGACAAATAAAAAGTAAAGAAGTAAAGAAAAGGCAAAAAATATGAAGAGTCAACATGAGTGAATACAATAAGCATTTAAGAAATTTTGAATAAATATTTATTCTATTGACTATAGTGAATGCAGTGTATGTCCACACTGATGAAGATGAAGACCAAGATGGAGTGAAAAATTAAGAAGAACGATTGAAGAATTACCATTAATGATTGCAATGTAACATGCATAAGACATGAGAAATAGAGGTCTTACCAATCCATCAATAAGGCCGAGTCCAAGACCTTTATCACCGCGAACCAGCTCAACAACCATAACATCCTCAGAATGACTATTCGATGTGAAGTCAACATCCCCGACTATCCCAGTATCATCTGTAAATACGTAATCACTCAAAGCGAGTGAATTCTCCTTGGACGCGTCACTAACTACGACACCATTCGATTTTCCATTGCCTTGCCTGCCTCCACTCTCGGCATGTAATACGTCACTTTTCGGCAGCACCTGTGACTGCTTGATATTGTCAGCTCTTCTTGGGAGACTCGGTGACTTGCGTGCGGATATTTGAATTGATTTAGTGCTACCAAGCAACGAGGTTTTCCTCTCGCCGTCGGCGTTTTCATCATCACTCACATTGTTATTACCATCGTCTGAAATCAAAATATCTCGTTGGATGATGAAACCAGCTTTCTTATGTGGCACAGGACTCGACGGCTGCCTGTGTTGCATCATCACTTCGTCCTTCTTCAACAAGACAGTTCTCTTCTTCGTCAGATCAGGTGCGTTGCTATCCTCCTCCGAAATGTCTGCGTCCCCGTCGAATGAGTATCCACGAGGCTGATCCAATGGCAGCGTGCTGGATGAATCAGATGAACTTCGTGGCGACCTATTTGCCTCGTTAGATGCTGTATTGATTCTCTGAGGCGTGGATGTATGGCTTGGTTGTATGCTAACAGAGAATGTAGGACCGGTCGGTTGTTTGGCATTTGCCACCTGACTCACAGTTGGTGCAATCTGTATTGCATTCTCTACTTGCTCTTCCGATCCCATAGCAGGCTTGACTTCTATTAGAGATAAGATAAATTTGCATCATATAATATTAGAGTGATAATGTCGATAGGGATAAGCATCTTCACAATATAATCGTATTTGATTCGATGCTGAATTTTCGCTTCACACAATGTGAACATAAAGCTTTAAATTTATTTGCCATCTTCTTTAAAAAAAATTTCTTTAATACTCATATCCTTTTCAAGAAGAAGTGGAACAAAATGGGTGCGGAGGTAAACACCGCGAAGGACATTACGATATCACAAAATTAAAAATAAACAGACATGTAATATAATATATGGAATATCTCATTTAAGATACTCCATATATAATACAGGTTCTTGTCAACCTGTAGAGCTTTAACAGTAAGTAATCGTACCCCCGGGTGTAATAAATTTCTGTAATAAATATCGTTTATTAAATGACTGTATGGTCCTCGCACGGGGGTGAAAGTGTTCATAGCATACCGTCTTGAACGCCGTATGTCGTGTTGATTTCACTGAGATAATCCTCAAACGTTCTGTCTTCAGGTAATTTGTTCAAATCCATCATGAAATTACTGGTTGGTAGTAATAAGGGTGGATGCGTTGCGAAACTTTCCAAAACATCAGCTACAAAAATAGTAAATTAGTAAATCATAACGAGTCATAAACTCGCGTGCATGTATCTGATTGAATACGAGGCTGTTTTCAATACACAGAAAAATGCAGAAATTCAGGAAGGACATGATGGCGTTATGTGAATTAATGAAAAATAAATCTCTTTATAAAGTTTACAAGATAAATTAGAGGGTTACTCACTAGATCTTAGGGCCACTTCGACTTCTTCGGGGGGCGGGTACCACCCTCTTGGTCGATTCTTGGCCCCCAATTGATATTCACCCAACAATTGCTGGACTTGTGCTGCATTCAAATCGGGGTAATCATCACGAATCGTGTTCCAATCCATCTGAAATTGCAATTGGAAATTGTCAAGCACGAATTGGGAGTGTTTCTTAAATCAGAGCCCTGTTAGCGTGATGCGAGCACGTAAACAAATGACGCAATAATCAGGTAAGCAAAGCATTGCTTGAATCGTATTCAATGGTAGTGCTTTCAAGACAAAAAACAAGACACTGAAAATTGTGGACAAACGAGGCAATAACAATAGGCTAGTATGGTTAGCAGGAAAAAAGAACGTGTCAGCAAAAAAGTTTGATTCAGCTACTTTTTGCTATTTGTATTGAATATGGAATTTATTCCCAAGTATTTATCATTTATGCTATTCAATGGTGACCGATGGTAAAATAATGAGAGCTTAATCGAACGAACCTGTAGCAACTGTGCCTTTGGTATGGACAACATCGCAACAGCAGCCACAATCTTCTTCATGTGCTCCCCAAACTGTTCTTGCAGTCCGCTCTGACTTGCCCAGTCCTCCAGCACATCCAAGTTGCCGCGAATCTGCACGCCTTTTGTCCAGCGGTAGAACTTGCCACCTGAGCCGCGTTCCATGAGCGAATTGAACAGCGATGCATTGGTGAAGAAGAAGAGATAGGCGAAAAGTTGTACAATGATTTGTGGATGCACGTTGTGTGAGCTTACGAGAGACAGGGTGCTCTGGAATATCTCGATGATCAAAGCAACGCCGGGGGGAGTGGAAACAGATTCATCCCCATCATCATCATCATCCTCGTTTTGAAACGGATTCGTATCGAGGATGGCGGGAAGGGTAGAATACAGAATCTGAAAGCAAATATTAATAATAATAAATATTAACATGTAGCTTACAGGTGAAGCTGTAGCAATTACCTGAGCTGAAAAAGTTGGCCTTTTTATTTCACATGATATGATTTTGATGATTTTACATGATTCTTTAAGTCTTTGACAGTCTTTCACTCTTGTGAAGCTCGAGAACAATGACAGAGTTAGCTGGCAGAGATCGTAATATGTACAAATAGCTAAAAACATGCAAAACTGTCAAACAAAACTAGATAGATAAACCAAATGATAGAAAAGATGATACCTTAGTTAGATGATAAACAGTCTGTTGGAATGTGAACATGATAACTTCTTCTAAAACAGTGAGTAATTCTTCATCTGCTGATGATAAAGATTCTTTCTTTGTTTGTTGAGATGTTGCATCTTGCTTCGTCTCGATGTATCTATTCAAATGGCATTGCAAATAGTGCAGCATTTCCAAAGCATTCGACATCCACAATACAACAGGCTCAAGTTCTGATAGCATTATATTCAAGGATTCTATAACATCTCCCTTTCTGTGAAAAGAAAAATAAATCAATTTACTAAGACGAACACATCAATGACTTTGTCTGTTGTGGAGGTGTCACGGACGAAATCGAATGAAAAGAGAACTATTTACAAATGCGCCACAGCGACGAACTTTCTACAGTGATCATAAGAATAATTATCATAAGAATAAAGAAGAACATCACTGCTCACCTTTCTGGTACTTGCTTCCCTATTTCTTTTGTTTTCTCCTACAAAGAGCAAATAAAACCATTAGACTCACCATTTTATCGTTCCAGGTGGAGTATAACACTTAAGTCCCTGCTCAGTATTAACGTAAACGCATAGCAACCCAGCATACAGTAAAAGCCAGCACATAAGAACCAATGGGTTAAGAGCCTCCAGGATGCTATTTCTGCATGAACCAATTGAAGAAACAATAGCCTATTGCGTTTGAACAATAGGTTGGATGCAAAATTCGAAGAAAAGTTCAGGAAAATTTAATTGTTTACTATACAATAATTTCAGCCTTTCCCTATTCTAAAAGAAAATTTCCACCGAAATTAAAACAAAATGAATTGTGAACGATTTGAATTCATCTTACCCAAGCAATTCCTTGCAGCGCACTCGACACTTTCAAAAGCAATTTTCGCGCCCTCACATCTGAAAACGAGGCGAAAGAATGTTCCACCATCATTGTCAGCAAATACGCCGGTGTCAGTCTAAAACGAGGCTGTTGTGCATCCATGCAATGGATGACAGAATTCAGCATGTCATCCTCGTTCCCATGCGAGTATGACAGAGTGAGTTCACTTCGTTTGAAGGCCACCTTTTCCCCTCCATTCAATTCAACTGCGTTATCAGTAGCATCGTTGTTCTGAATCGTAGATTGGTCCAAATCATCTAATCCGATTTCTGAAATACCCTGAGCTAAATTACTTCCATCCGTCTGAGCTTCTCTGCTGACCAATTCGGGCTTTACTTGCTTCAATGACTCCAGCCAAGAAAATTTCAACTCAGAGTCTTTGATTTCCGGGGGGTTCTTAAACAAAAAGCAGTAATCACTACCGAGAGACAACAGTTGTCCGGGCCTGATCAACGTAGAGTGCTCGATTCTTACGCCATTCACAAAAACGTCAGCATTCGCTGCAGGCTCGACGACCATTGAGAAATTTACGTCATCTATATTCGTCTCATGTGAGCCCTTTTCTAGCGAGATCTTTCTGTGCATGAAGCAGTAATTCGGGAACATATCCGGGCCACTGAGACAAACGTCTTGACCCCCGGCGTGCGTCTCTGTTCCCATTGATATCGTGTTCTTATCAAGGGGGTATATGACCTTATCAAAATCTGCGTTGTATCCTTTGAGTAGAAGAAGAAACGGTGTTGATTTAGGAGCCTGTTGTTGTTGTTGGTGAACGATTATTTTCGGCACGTCCATTTGACTACCCTCTTTGCTTCCGTTGCTAGAGATAGGAGTTAGTTGGGCATGCGTGTTATCGCCAAACATATCACTGTCATCTCGCTTGTGGTAGATATTGTCAGCACTTACGATGCTGGATTGTTCTGAGTCAGTTTGGTCGATGCTTGGAGAGGAGAGGAAAGAATTTCGGTTCACTCCATCCGCGGTATTGATGAAGAAGAAATTCGACTCCATTTCAATCTTCTTGATCAACTCAAATCGGCGCAATCGGCCAGCGGCTGGTTTCCAAAGAGACTGCACGACCAATGGCTTCTCGTTGTCATTGACAACTCGAACGTATTCAGTAACCCACTGAGCTTCTTCGAAATCCTTCTGCTTTTTAGTGTCAGTATCAACTTTGAAATGCCCAACAACATCGCAGAGAACAAAGTCGTTGGGATTGGCATGTTCAAGGCCGTATTTCTCCAAGGCCTGCTTCACGACTTCTTTCGCCGTGGAGATAGTCGATGCCCGAACACTCTTGTAATTCGAACCGGGGGAAACATGGTCCCCAAAAACCTTGAGAATCCCGGGGGCAAGTTTGTATGTTGACAACTCAGTGTTGTCTTGTTTGTTAGCGTTCTTCTTTTTGCTTTTAACCATTGAGGCGAACGAGCGGGTGCGTTTTGGCTTTTTATGTTTATCCTCAATCGCGTTTTGATGTTTATTATCCACCGTTGTTCCTACACCCGGGGATATACTGACATTTTTCGAAGAGTTCTGGGAATCTCGCTCTGATGTCCGTGATAACGAGGCTGTAGTACTAGAGCTGTCAAATCGTTCTGATATGTTGCTCTGATTCTGTTGGGACGAATTAGAATTTTCTCTTTTGTTATTTGATAGCTTTGATTTCAATCGAAGTACAAATCTTGGTATCTTCAACGCGCTGATAGCAATTGTTAGTGGACAGTCGCTATCATCAAGTGCTATTTCATCTGCAAAAATACACAATAACATTGATTAATCTCAGAAAAACTTCTTATCAGAAGATATTTTGTTATGAAAACTTTCACCATGGGGTCAGTGCGGTTTTGAAATATTTGATAAGTACAATGAAATAAAAACCAATCAATAACTGTATTTTACCAGATACTTAAGTGCAAAGTTAGATTAAATTTAAGTGTCGAGCAAAAATTAATCGGAAGAAGAAAGAAAACAGTTGTTTGGTTGATGAACCTCCATAAACAAGGAAAAACGGAAAAATATTTGTCCCAAAAATTTTCAAACTTCATCAACTCTTTGCAAATGCAATTTCTATACAAGGAAAACTTCTCCAAAAAAAACAAAAATATTGTTCGTTTAAGGGTATATAACGGTCTCGGTCATGTCCGTTATATGAAGGCTCCACAGTGAGTTGCAGAAGTCTGTTTCATTTCAAAATAATGTGTCCTGGAAACAATAGTCTCAAAACAAATGGTCAGATTTGAGTGGATTCGCTCGCAGCAACCTTTAACCACAAGCTGTCACCAAATTAGGATGTTGTTTGATCAATCGCAAGGTTTGATGGGGGAGGGGGTCAGTTGTGATTGAATTACGCACGTGAACTGAACCCCAGAAAAATCACTCACACCAGATCACATGAGATACCCCTTTCATGATGTCAAAACTAGACAGTTTCTATTGAAATGAATATCGCGTTATTTGATTCAAATTGCGGAATAACATTTTGAGAAATTATATACTTTGGAAAATTTAGAAAATAAAGCCAGCAGAACGATTTGTTGGAATTCTAATAAGAAAACGTCGCTTATGTTTTGGAGAAATGTCTTTCAATTCAAAATAAAAAGGCTGTGGGGTATTTCCTTTGGATGTCAATACATTCGCGGTGTCATGATATAAAATGCATCGTTACTTTGATTTGAGTTACCATGTTTATATTGCAAGCATTTAGAGTTATGTCAGTTGAATGACTCATCTGTTACGACCATTCATAAATATTTTTATTCTTGTTTTCAAAGTAAAGCGCGGAATGAGGGAAGCCATTACACAATGTATTTCCTAAACACATTGTTGTGGGGTTTGGCTTTGGCTATTTCACAATTTCCCACGTAAAAAATCTAATTTAGGCCGTGCAATATCTTGGCTGTTCAAAATCAAAGTTTCCCCGACATCTTTTACAAACAACAAAGCAAGATTAGCTTACTATGTAATCAATTATGAAAAATCTCCAAGTACAATTTGAACACGACACTTCCACAATAATCGTCTCGACCTTTAGGCCATGTAAATTAATATCACATCCAGGAAGATTGATTATCTCAAAAGCTTCCCTTTAAATATCTTAGGATGTCTTTTAGGCCAGTTTTCGAGCATGGTGAGTTTTGAAATCATGCAAAGCAACGGCTCAAACTGTGCATTCTTGTCTGTTGTTATCAAAGGATAAAAAAGTAAATAAACTTTAAATTAGTATAAAGGAAAGCAATGTGAGGCGGACGAACTTCCTGATTCTGACTCATGGTGGGTACAAGTAATTTGCCCGGGTAAATATGAAACACGGAAAAAATTACTTACCAACTTCATGAACAACGTAAAGAATGTATTGGTAATTCTGATGTTGAAAATTGAATTTCTGAAGTAAAATAGGCAGTAATTCTGCAACGGTTGTTTTGTCGTCTATCCTCACAGCTTTTGTCAATTCCTGGGCTCCATCTTCGAAATAAAATCGCACTGCTCCTTCGTAATTCAGCTCCTAAAATGAAAAGACAGTGACAAGAATTTAATGGCTTCAAATTCTGACCCTCCCCCCTTTCAAGCGCCCTGTTCCAGGGGGGAAATAGCATCAAAAGAGGGAGATTGGGGCTGTGGAATTGAAATTATCTGGCTAAAGTGAAGCTATTGTAGTATTACCGAGATATGTAAGGTGATGCACACCTTTTCATAGGAATACCTTGACATTTTCTGAACTTTGATCTTTTTCATTGTTATTCTTAAATTCTATTGTTTATGGCAATTTTAACCCCCAGTATTCTTATAAAACGTATCTCATAAAAAGCCCCTACCTTCCAGTGGCGTAGATACAGGGGGCATGGGGCGACCTGTGTATGTTCAGAAACGTCTTATCGAACAATTACCTAAATTCGGGCGTGCCCCTGTGGACACGCCCAAAAAACACACCTTTTTGTCGGAAAATTTTGGTCTTTGCCCCCCCGCTAAATATTTCTATCTACGCCACTGCTACCTTCCCCCTTTCTTTGGCTTAAAGGAGGGGAGAGCAGGGGAATTTTGGTTGACTGTTTTGTCGCCCTTTGCTCTGCTTAAGTTGAGGCAATTACTGCTTAATTCAAATTAACATTCTTCGTGAATAAATACAGTCCCGACATCCATGCCCACATTCCAAATAAAAAAAACAATGCTGCAGGTGGTTAGTTTATCTATCAATTACTTTTATCTATACTTGTTGAAAATTTGAAGCGACTAATTAATAATTCTACCCGCAAGATTACAGCATTGTATTGCAATATTGGTAGTTTGAGTCAATACATCGCACTTTCTTTACCTGTTATTTCCTATTCTCATTGTACTTTACTGCATGATGAAATCTAACAACACGAAAGCGATTAATCTTGCGCCTATTGAAACTTTTGAAGACCCGAAGACCTCATCTTTGTTAGCAGATCAGAAAACTAAGGCTCGAATTTCAAACACGTCTGAAAATCTCTATTTTAGCCCCTTATCACGAACGTGGCTATTTTGTGAGAGAGCGCCAAAGCCAAATTCACACAAACACATGTGCATGGCGACGAGTCAAACCTGTTGTTTTGCTAAATCAAATCAAACGTGAAAGGACTAAATAGAACTAAATAAAGGTTATAAATATTGTTAAAGACAACACCACTCAACTGAACCGCTAAAACTGGCAAAATAATGATAGTATAACATGTGGTAAAAATAAAATTGATTAGGCTGGTGTATTTTGAAAACATGTAAACTTACATTTTGAACGATGCGAAAAGCTCCGAATTGGTTTCGCTTATTATAGGCTGCAATCTTTTCTGAGAGGTCTTTTTTCTGAAACTCAACGTCGTCTTCATCTGAAATGTTTTCCTCGTCGGCTTCTTCAAATTGTTGTGCTTCTTCGGCAACAATTCTCAAATGTTCCAAGATTCTCGGATCAGACAGAATGTTGCTAGAGGATCTTCGAGCGAATAGTCCCTCTTGTTCGAAAACAAACGGTTTTAATTGACTGGCCATGAGTTTGGTGGCCACGACGGCAAATCGTAGCGCGTAAAATAATATATCAACGAAATTCAATATTCTCTTCTTGACTGCAACCACTGAGAGTTTGGTAAAATTGCATGTCCTGTCCTTTAGTGTTCTGTGTTAAAAGGTCGATTCCACCACAAGAATCGTAACCTTCACATTTTAAAAGCAACATAGATATAAATACTTTGGTTCGTGTGACATGAAACGTAACAACAAAGACGTCAATTTTCAGCAAAATCACACAGGCCAGTTTTATGAATAACTTGTTGATTTTGCAAGAACAAGGATATTACTCAACATTTGACGAGCTGGCATGTTTACCATAGCTCCTATAACATGCTATTCACGTATATGCCATCCCCTTATTCACTTGTTTAAATATTGACACCAGTAAAGTCGACATGGGCATTCCTTTTCCACATCTGTTTCTAACTTTTGGACTCAAGCTGAAAATACTAATTGACTTGAAAAGGTTAATTGACATTTCTTCTTTCAGCCCACCCAAGCTACGAGCGGACGAGGGACAGAAAGGCTTCCAAAACTTCGAGCGAAATATGACATTTCAAGCGAAGTTATATAGGCACAGGAAAGCAATCTTGCCAATTACCATGCGATATGCAGCGAAGTATAAACTATTTTTCATAAAAAATAGATAACTTTTGCCAAGAGTCGATGTTTTTAACTTTTTTGCAATATTAGGCTCGGATTCTGTAGAATAATGCGCTCTAACTTAGATTTTTTTCTTCAAACAGAGAAGTTAGATTTTATACAGTGTCTAAAAGCAAAACATTACAGTTAGGCCGGGAAAAGTCTTTGAATATAGCACAGTTGGATTAACAATGACTGCTAATGTTTATAAACATTTTCATCTGGGATTGTTGCCAATTTTTATCTTTCATTTGAAGCAAAGAATGCCCTAACCATCTCAATTTTGAAAACCCAACCATCCGTTTTTCTTACAAAGTATACTTTATACTTTATTTGCGATGTTCAAATCTCTATACTCGAACCAAGATCCCGCTGGAATAACTTCATGAACTTTGAAATCATTAATCACTTCCACCTTTCACCCGACATAAATAGATAGATAACATTGCTAAACTACAGTGAACAGGTGATTTGACTCATCGCCTTTTCTAAGAAGATGGCCTAATTGGTATAAAACTCGTGATTGGTATGAAGAGTTCCTCCGGGAATTGGTATTTAAAAAATCCCGGAGGAACTCTCATCACGTCAGTCATATCGCGTTTTGTTTCACAGAAAGAGGAAAATAAAGCAAGGGGAAGTACCCTTGGCCTTTCGGAGTCATCAAGGTCTGAAGCAAATATGGTTCTCGAGGCTCCCAAATCGTTTTTAATGTGCGGAAATAAAGAATTATTTCGTTCACAGCAGAGCTGTGTGCCCTCAAATGATCTCCGAACACGATCATATATTTTAAAAAACTTTGAAGGGTTTTGGGGGGGGGGCAGAACAAAAAGCTTTCCAGCTTGGCTTGGCGGGGTAGACAGGAAATGGTCAGCGGGTTGCATTTTGGGACGGACCTTCATCTCACGCGACTTTCACTTAAAAAGTTCTGAGCATATTTCCTTATGGAAAAGCAAAAAATTTAATACGTCCAATAATTATAATATACATACATACATACATATATACAATTTATATAATTTATAATTCATTATTTGTATTTTTTGTTCGAGCTTTTCAAAGAGGGGCGAAAATGAAAAGAATAGATCGATAACGAGGCTGGGGGATGTCGCGTGGTGAAAAGATATTTCTAAGAAATCAAAGTGTTAGCAAATTCCTTGTTAGCGATCCATTATGTTGAGTAATAGCTTGCGAACTGTTTTAATCACAGTAAAACTGAAGACAAATGGTAATATTTTTTGTTGTAAACACGTCGAGAAATAGAACATCAAATTTAGGAGGATTAGAAAGAAAATCTAGGCCCTCCTTTGAAGATGACGAAAATTTACTAGATGTTAACTTCTGGTGGGAATTACAAAAAGAAACTTTTTAGATTCTGAGAAATACCTTTTACAAAGAAAGGGGTTGATTTATTAATTATATTTCAAAGAAGTACTTTGGATAATGGTGATCAATGTTGCAGAAGCAGACATGATTTTAGGACGATGTACAACTACAACGATAGCCAAGTACCATTTAGTACTGAAGGTGGAACTTTTTTAAGTGATATTTCTTCAACTGGGTCATTTTCTAAAGCACTTGAGGAATTACAACAAAGTGGTATGTATTGGAGAAATTTAGCCCGAAAAGAAGCAGAATCAATTTTAAAATCAACAAATCGTGGAGACTTTTTAATTCGAGACAGTACGTCAACAAATACTCTTTTGACATTATCGTTTAAAAGTAACAGGAAAGTTTTGCATGTTCGAATTATGTACAGAGCAGGGAAATTTAGTTTGGAAAGTGAACATCAACAAAAACAACATTGGAAATTCGATAGCATTGTTAGCATGGTTGAACATTACGTAGCAAGATCAATTTCCAAGATGTCTGCTAAATTAGTTGCCAGCAGAACTTTGCAAGAGGATAAATTATTTTTGTTGCGACCCGTGAAAAGAACTTGTTCGAGTCTACAACATTTATGTCGAGTTAAACTGAACGATATGAAAGATAAGACGGCTTCGAGTGGATTGCAAAGTAATTTATCGAAAAGTTTGAGGGAATATGTTGAACAATACCCATACACAATTTAGGGAATATTTGCGCCTTCGACTTTTAAATTGATCTTTGTGAAAAAATTCTCTGAATTTGTATTCAGAGAATTTTGACGAAATTGTATTCTTCGAAGTCGGAACGTTTCATGGTACGAACAGGTGAATGGCAGGCACAGCAGGAAAAAGTCTGCTGGAATTGAAAGAAATGAAAAACTCTACCAGGAAAATTGCCGAGTGAAGCGAGGATTGTAAATTTTTTGAGGCAGTAACGTTTGTATTTTGAAAATTAATGTCTCTTGGATAAAATTTGAAACAGCATACACATTCATTATATGACAACGAAACTATATATAACCAATCATATGTACAAAATTAAATCATTCTTTTCAACTAATATACTTTAATTGATTCAAAAGGGAATTTAGGAATTGTAGTTAGTGCTATTTAGACATGTGTGTATTCAAGAGAAACAGTATTTGAAATAATCCATAGATATCTTCCATATGGAGACCAACATCAATTATTAGTTTATAGAAGACCAGCAAGACTAATTATCAGAGAAGCATCCCAACAGACAGACAACAATAATGAGTCAAAATTTCTCCTTTTATCTAAAAATTGCCATACTGTGATTAAAAACTTCCTATGGACACAATTATTTGGCTCTGCATGATTCAGGAGAAAGGGAGTCAAACAGCATGACAAAAGTGAAAATGAAACTGCCTGGTTTGTGTTAACTAAATTTTGCACATTCTGATCTCATGATTTGATGTGTATTGAAAATATATAGATGAAAGCATTTAAATTTGACTTATGAGTGGCACAACTAATTTACTAATATTCTGATCAATATGGTATATAAAATTGTTTGGGATTAAAATGTCTAATATAAATCATAAACAAATAAAACCAGCTCTTTATGCAAATTCAGAATACTATTTTCACTTAGTTTAAGTTACAGAGGTTTACTGCTTTTTAATAGATCTGACATTTTATGATACTTTGAGAAAAAGATTCACAAGATCTTGAGGTAGTTTCTGCTTGACCCCATCATATCCCGGGAAGTAGTTCATGTCAACAATACCATAGTCACCAGTTGAGGTATCCACAATTATATCAATCCCGAGTAAAGTGAAGTCAAATTCCAAATGCAGTCTTGTGAGCAATTCTTGCAATAAACCTTCCTCAAACAAATCCGCACCAAATGAATTCTCTAATTTTAAATTCAAGTCAACAACATTTGTGTCGTGTAACGGGGAACGTATTCCCCGCTTTGATATTCCACAACTGTTAAAGAATATTGTTTCGTGAAAACCTGGTTCTAGATTTTTAATCGAGGGTCGTTTGACGAGGTGGTATTTCTCACCGATTGTGTAGATTTTCAGCATCACACCATCATGGCAATGAAACTGTTGCACAACACAGGGTGGTTGCAGATCTGATAAATATTCTTTGCAAAATATAATTCTCATATCATGTACTTGTTTTCCATAGCATGCGCTCATTTCATGCTTAACAATGACTGGAAACTTGATGTCAGAGTCTTTAAGGATAGATAAATATCCATCTGTATCACTGCTGTGCTCAATTTTTACAAAATTTGGCACAAATACTCGCTTACCATGCAAATCAAATTCACAATTCTTAGCTAATTGACACATATCCAATCTGTTTGCTAGCTTGACACCAGTGGGTATTGGATCAAGAAGTTTTATATTCTCATGTGATTCAACATAAGCTTTGAATTTTTCAAAATACTCTGTCCCTTTTTTAACGTCTTCATTGCACCATTCTAGAATCTTGTGCAATATTATATCAAACGGGCCTTGTTCTTCTAAACTCGATTCCATATTAATGTCTTTTACCTCAATGTTATTTGCTCTACAAAGCTCTAACACACAACCAGGCAGGCTGAGTTTTCGCCTTTTTCCTTCCGTCAAACATATACCGACTCTCGTAGTGGTCATTTTACACGCAGCAACTAAGAAATACAAATAAATAAAACTCACAATGAATTCCTGGTGCTTTGATTTGACTGGGAAGCGAAGCGGTGGTGGGTTGGGTTTCTCTCAAAATAGCTAATCCAGTATGCACCAGAAATTGAGTATGCACCAGAAAATGTTGCTACCTCATTCTGCAAATGGTGGAATAATCATCATAATTATTTAAGCTTTCTGTGACACGACTTTATTTATGTAATACTATCTTTCCATAATTCTCTTACTTCTACTGTATTGAAACCGTGTCATGAATTTAACAGAATTTTTCTATTCCATCAAGCAATGTCAATTTTTACATAATTTTTTGTTCAAACTCAAAATGTTTAAAGAAAGTTTCTGACTCTCAGCAAAAAGTTATTTTTATAAAAAAGTGTGTTGAAAAAGAAAACATTAATTTCCAATATTCTCCAAGATCTTATATACTTTCTAACAAAATCTTACATTATTAAATACGTATGATACAATTTATATACAAGGTACAGAATCTGATAGTTTAGATATCTCTGAATAATGAAATGATATTAATGTATTTCAACAACATATGTAACTCTTGAATTGTTCAATTCAACCCTTACAATTGTACAAAACGTACAAGATAACATTGTATACAAAACAAACGTCCTTAATTCGTAAAGATTTATCATCTGTTCCCCGCATGTAGCAATGCAAATCTCATTTTTAAAGTGCATCATTAAGGAATACAATTAAAAAAGAAAGAAAAGCAAAAATGCACTAAAATATACATCAGAGCCAAATTAACTAAGTTTCATAGTTGTTATATTGGTTTCTAAGTGTATGAATAGTTCGCAAAATACTATATGTATGCTAAAACTTCTGACGTTAAGGTTGAACGTAGAAAAATAAATCAAACTTGTATGGAAACAAGTCGTAGTGTATCGTGTTTCCCTGAATGGAAAACAATGTTTTGGATTGGTTTGTAAACCAAAAATAGCACATGTTAGACACGAGTGAAAAACATGCATCACACATGTAAATATCAAATTAATACTCCAACTTCACCCTTGATATCTCTTGGTGAAGATAGAGAAATTGAAAAAACCTTACTTAAACAGACAATATAACACAAGAGAACTAGAATAGCCTTGGGCCACATTTACTCACTTTTCACGTTTGTCTCTCTTATGTTGTGACTTATTCATCTATAATTGTATTCATAACTATAGAAAACTCTCGGAGTGCACTCTTCTCTCCCTGAGCTGGCATGGAACAATAAAGCCCCAAGATAACTTATAAACAAACATATATATTACCAACGTAGATGAGAACAATGCTCTTTCGCACACAATTAACATAAACAATTTCAAATATCAAGAAGAATAGCACCTGAATTTTCTAATTGAATCAAGCTTTAAGTCCTAATTTCTCCATGACTGCTTCGAAAACTGTCCATGACATGGCTGCCATTAAAGTCCTACGCATGCATCTTGGCAGCATGCCGCGAAATAGTCCTTGCATGCCGTTTTTTTCAAAGACGACAAAGACACAGTGTAGAGTACTCTTGTATCTGTATGGGTACAGTTGCAATTGTGTCTTGATAACATCTGCAGGTTGTGTTATAGCAGAGGCCAAGATGCCTGCTGACATACCACAGAGGAAGTGCAAATTTGGGTTCAACTCTGGAGAAACTGGAGAAAAGAATAAAAAATATTAATAGCAAAAAAATTAATAGCAAAAAAAGTAATCCAAAAGTCATAACTAGTCGTAGGGAGTTCAGGTAGAGCAAAAAGTGGAAAGCACAAAATTCAACTAAAATACTGCACTAGTATCATTGAGGAAAATTGATAAATATGAAAATGATAATGTGTCTTACATTTTTTGGCTGTGTCTTTAGCCTTGTTGTAGAACATGAGATACAAGCCAGAGAATGGGGCATCTCTTGCAACAGTTGCAGCACAGCCACTGAACAGGCCCCGTAATCCTTCTGACCTCCAAATTGAAACTAGGGCACCACTAACGCTTCTATAATTAAACTGTCCACTCTGAAATGAAGAAAGAAAAATCTTCAGTAAATGAAAAACATTTCTGTTTATCTGTTTATGCGGGCAGAGTCATAAAATTGCCTTCATTCTTTGGGATTTTCTAAGCTTAGGACTATTTTTAAATATTCTAATACCTCATATCTTGTTTTTACAACCGCCACTGGTAGTAAACTAATTCCGGCTACTGTTCTTGCAGAAAAACCAAGCACCATATTCTGCCAAGCTTTTGGTTCAGAATTTCTACAATTAAAGTAAAAATCCCATCAATTTATTGTAAGAGATATTACTTTAAAAATCTAATACAAAGTTAAATTGGGCAGCTAAAATGTATAGATAGCAGAAGTTTAATTAAGAGCCAATTTAAACAAGAAAGAGAAAGCAAATTAAGAACTAAATGAAGGGTAAAATGAACTTACTTGAAAATTATGTGTCGGATAGAATGTAATGAGCAGAAATAAAGACCAACGCCTGGAACTGTCTTTGAAATTGTCTAACGAAAAAGAATTGTGATTATGAAACAGTCAGATAATATGTAGATATTCAAATACAATACATGTTTTAGAATTTTGGGTTATTGGCTGGAAACTTACTGGAGTTACGCCTCTCCATAACCCGGTTACACTATCTGCTCGAACAACTGTCGAAATTGTAGATATCATTCCATTGTTGCTAAAATATGAAAAATACATATGAAAGGAAAGGCTCATTCAAAGTCAACCAAGAAATTGATAATTTTTATTACAATGTTGAAGATGTTGCATGCATTTCAGGCATATTATAATTTGAAGAGTTGAAGAGACAATTGTTTTAATCTTGTAGGTATGAAATGCATTCCCAGTGCTTACTTAGAAGATAGTGATTTGATATTCTTTTGTTTCGCATACCCATAAACTGCGGCCGATTGGATTCTTGTCTTAACGAGATCCAAAGGTTGAAATAAAAGACAGGAACATGCTCCACTGAAGGAACCAGCGATAAAACTCTTCACAACTGATGATTCCTGAAAAGATGAAGGATTATCAATCATTTTGGTGCTTAAAATCCAAATTGAGTGATGGATCTGCTAAAGATCTGGCTGACATAAAATACCACCACTATTACCATACTTTCTGGTATACCTTCATACTCACAGAATACCTTACCGAGTAGGAAATTGAAGTGAATTGAGGAGGGACTTTTCTAAAAACAAAGATCGAAAAAAGGTTCTTTTAGAATCATTGTCTGTAACCTTTCAGTTAATCTGACGACCATTAAATAGTTTATAATCTGAAGCTCGCGGTTAACTATGGTTCATGGATTTTCAATTTTGAAGTTACATAATTTCAGTGCAGCAAAGCAGACAACCTTTCCGACAAATATTTTGTTTTGTTTATAAGTAAATATGTGCAAAAGAAACAATTTAATTTAATTCAATTGGAAGAAAAACATTCGATTAAAAATCTGTTCAAACAATTTATTCTCAACGGAGAAAATAACAAAAGAAAAATTCATTCCGAAAACATCACATGACAAAACGCAATGAAATGTTGAGTCACGAAGCGGCGCTGCGCCTTCAAAGCGGCTAACTTGAATAACAATTCAACAAATGATTACGCTGCGGAGCCTCTGTGTTCAAAATTCAATAAAACGGTAAACAAGTTTTCAGTTGCAAAGTTGCATAACAAGTTTGATTTAAAAAAAAAACCAAGTTGCCGCAAAATTTTTTTTTGGTTTTTGGGGAAGCGCGAAAAAAAAGTGACTTCAAGCGCTATTTTTATCACTTTACTGGTCGTATTGAAATTAATTTGCGTCAACAAAGCGCTTTGCTTTGTCAACGTTGACGGCATCAATGCATTGTTCCGGCATTGTTTCTGCCGCCAACACGTATCTACAAGTGACGAGGAAAAACAATTGTGCTACGAAATGGCACGAAACTAAAACTGCGAAGTTTCCTATTGTTGCGCAGCAGCGAAACTACATAATTAGAATGTCTTTTAAAATATTTTTGTCCCGTGGGCACAGAATTGCTCGTTAAATTTGCCTTTCTTCCCTTCTAACGAGCGAACTTCAGGGCATCTTGAAAATTGGAGGGGAAATAAATTTAAAAACCCGACACAAAAAGTCGTTAGCATAAAGCTTAAATCATTTTCAGTATTTATCTATTTATCTATCTATTGGATACTATACAAAGACCCAATAATGGGTACATTACGCACAACTTGGTTAGTGGTTAGCAGTTGATTAATAAAATCTAATGTTTTGCAACTTTCTAGGAAACTATACTGCACTGCTAGAAATTTTCAAACGAAATGAAACTTCGTAGTGCAACGAGAGCAAAACTAGTGAATTCTCGAATATTATTAATAAAAACAAATAATATCTGAGAACTTGGAGCATTAATTTCACAACATAAATAAAATTGTTTATCACAAAGATGAGGCTGGTTGAATTGTATAAAAGTGTTAGTGCGAGTCAGCTTTATCGAAATGAAGGGCAGACATCTTGAAAATTTTACTAACCTTTCGAGACATTTTGTTTTTTGAACTGCTAACTCTTTCGTGATGTCACCTGCTCCTCCAAATTGATACCTTTGTCAACGAGTATTTGGCATAAAAAATCATAATAAATTTAAGACTAAAACTTTATAAAAATAGAATAATCTTGAAATATCTAAAGCCGAACTCCTTGTCTTGAAACTTTCGCGCAACTAAAATCCAGCACAGCAGTGTCGAACGTTCTCGACTAGACCCGAGTTCCAGACCATGACGTTCAACAATAGATATTACTCCAAATATGGTTTACCACGTGATAGCCTATAACAATAGCTAGACATATTTGGCAGACCACGTGATAGACTAGAACAAATGATTAAGCCATATATGGTAGATCACGTGCTAGACCTGTCCTCATTTGGCTAAACTTTGAAAGGCAGACTTTCTTATATGGTCCGTCATGTGATGGTGAAGCTTAGTAAACAGCCAACGCAATTGCTTTGAATGACATGCATTATTAATGACAAAACTGGTTTGAATATCAGGCTGCAACTTGAATAAAACAGGTTTTAAGCAAGAAAGAAGTTGAAATGAATGATTATTTATTGACCTGTGAAGCTGTACTGGACTTTGGACTTGAGATAATTCATAACACTTACTTTAAATTGTTTTCGATGTTTTTCACCACCGATATGTTTCTGTTTATTGATGTCTGTTGCTATCATAATCTCATCTGTGTCTTTTTGTATTTTATCATATACTGCACAGGAAAAGCGGAAAATGTTTATGCTTGTGGGCAGTCTTAAATATAAACTTCATTTTTAGTTCAAAAAACTATGAATAATAAATATGACATTTTCCTTTTTTTTCACTTTCCTACGAAGTTAAAAACTTTTTATTTTCAAATCATCACAGAAGAACTGTTAGTTTCGTCAACAAAAGTTAAAGTGTTTTTAGACTTATAAAGAGGAAGAACACAGCCTAAACTAATAACTGTTTTAAATTTAACTTTTTCAATGGCGCAATAAAAAATAATAACACAACAATTTAAATGAAATACGAGTGTGGTGTAAACAAAACAAGGCGAAGTGAAAGACCACAAGTTGCCTTTGTCTCCTTCGTCGCGCCAGAAACATGTGGGCTTCGTAGTACTTCAACTCAAGGCGAGGTTAATATTTGACAAAGAGGTTGGTTGCTGACCCATCACTTTTTGGTGCTTCGAGGAAAGAACAAAAATTGCACCCCTTCCAGAGAAAATTAAAAAAAATTGGAAAAATGAGCTTGAATGATAAAGAATCCCTAGCTGGTAAGATAATTTAAGCATAGTGACCTTGCGTTTAGTTAATAGGCAAAGGCGTTTGCAAATCGCACCAGACACCAGAACAAGTTCTACCTACCACACCACTACCCTCCTCACTATCTCAATAGCATTATACCTGACTTTCGTTTTTGTCCTTTTAGTCTGTAACAACGAAAATGAAATAACTGAAGAAGTGTTCACGAAAACAGAAGATGCAGAATCTACTGGTGAGAGTAAAGAACTTGATGTCCAAGAAACTGCAATTGCAGCAAATTCAGAAGAGGTAGGAGAAGTTTGTGAAGATGTTGAGATGCATGAAGATGATGAAAGTGACAAAAGTGGTACACCTGGACCAAGTGAAATGGTTGATTTTAAAATTGTTTGGAACAAACAAACTTTCCCGATAACGTTTGACCTGTACAAGACAATAGAAGAACTGAAAGACCAGATAAAAGAGTTAACAGGTACATATATTCTATTGCAAGAATTTTGAAAAGTATCATAATGAAAGTTAACGTGGCACCTGTAAAGTTCCACAGGGCCCATGTTATTCATTGATGGGCATATTACAAACATATATAATTACTGTCCTTCCAGGTATACCAGGAAACATGCAAAAGTTAATGTACAAAGGTAGGTCTGACCTCTGTCACATAGACCTCTTTATATGCCCAAGCTTTCACTAACCAGAGTTGATTGCAATAACATATTTATGTTGTTTTATTCATTGAAAGGACTGATAAAGGATCATTCTGTGACTTTACGGGATGCAAAAATAACCAAAGGAATAAAGCTGATGGTTGTTGGGTCAACATTGAAAGACGTTTTAACAGTTACACCTCCATCAAAAGATAAAGTTGATGCAAAAGTCAGTGATAGCGGTAAGATTAGTCGCACTTTCTCTCTTGATTGTTGAGGGCGTTAAAGACCTCGAGTCAATCAAGAAGGCTCGATAGAGTTTACTACATTTGAAAATATGTCTCTGTAGCCGTGTCTTGATAAATGTTCATTATTTTAGTTACAACAGCTAAGGAACCTCTTTCAAGCCAAAAGATGCACAAAAAGATTTTAGAAAAGGGAATGCCTGATGACGTCATGCCAGGCATTAAAGGCACCAAGGTTTGCATTGTTTCAACTGTTGTTCGATGTTGAAATATCAATGCCAGTTTGCATTAATTATGACATTGGTGTCTGTTATTTCTTCACAGGAAAGATTGCCAGCTCATCCACTTTCTGGAATGTTGAACAAAAGGGCTGGTAAAGTCAGACTCACATTTAAACTTGAGTTGGATCAACTCTGGTTGGGAACCAAAGGTAAGAGAATTAACAAAATGACAGATGTATGAAAATATCAAAACTAAATCTGAACTTTGTTGCGGAAGCTTTAAACATCTAATTGTTTGAGGTTTATGGCAGTTAAACAAATTCCTTGTAGAGATCAATTTCTCATCTGCCCAGCACCCTGGTAACCCACCCAACCTTACAGCCCCTCCCACAACAAGCTAGCCACATGTATGAAGAATGACAATATATCAAGAGAAATTAATTTATTAATAATATTAATTATATCTAAATGTATACGAGAAGAAAGGTTGTGACAGTGTATTCATTTCCTTGTAGACAGAACTGAAAAGTTGCCAATGACATCAATAAGAAATGTCATATCTGAAGCAATTGAAGGCCATGAGCAATATCATATACTAGTGAGTTGGTAACCATTAGTTTTCTCTTACTTAGCCAGCTATTTCAAATCACTACAAGAGCTCCAAAAGGTCGTCAATAGTAAATCAGTTCATCATATCTATAATATATCTGTGATCTTATCTGTGATCCTATTAGGAAAATATTCAAAAAGAAACGGTTATTTCTTGCAGGCATTGCAGCTTGGTCCTACAGAAGCTTCTCGTTATTGGATCTACTGGGTGCCGGCGCAGTATGTGGATGCAATTAAAGATGCTGTTCTTGGCAGATGGCAGGCATTCTGAAAGGCAGCCATTCCCAAAGCAGATATATTTATTAACTTACAGTGGGTAATTAGGTTTATCTGAGAGGAAACACAACAACCATTGTGGATGGAATGGCGGTCAGATGCAGGATGAAGTTAGCCTTGGTGTACAGTTTCCCAAGTTGCTTGTTGCTACACAAGCTGTCAAACAGTTGCAAATGAACTCTATTCTACACATATATAATGTAATTACGTATATATATGGTCAATGTTTTGTTGAATTACAGTAGATTGTAATGGATTCAGGTGGATTTTAATAGTTTCTAACAGATTAAGAGGGATCATGTTGGATTCTAAGGGATTATTATTTGCCTACTGAAACAATGTGTTACCACATAATTGTACCAGGAATTTTCATCTTTGCTTCTCAGTGATATCTATTCTATGCATATCATCTTGTTACAGTCTCCTCCATTGGAGTGGCTGCAGGAATTGTTGAAGGTGCAGACTCACGCTCTTTACAAAAGCCACAAATTTCTGAAAGAAAAATTGCGAAACTGTACAAAATTTGACACAATGAATGAAATTCCACTCAATGAAAACTAACAATAATGAAACATAAACAATAATGAATGGTTACTTCGAAACCTGCAATACTCCTGTGACATTGAAGATATAAACAAATCAATCTTGTTCCATTACTCAAAAGATATAATAAACACCCCTGGTATAATATATTTAGTTTGGTATAATATTGATTATCCATCTGTATAAGTCTACCTACTTTCTATAATTTGTTGAAATGCGATTGTAGCTGGTGAATCAGGGACTTCAGTCAAATAAGACACACCTTCATCACAGCATTTTCCTAAAACGTCCAATATAATAAAACTGTGATGATTGTAGCAAGGCAATTCAAGACGAGCAATCGCCTAAGCATTAATAAAAACTAAACTGAGGAATGAATTACCAATCAATGGATCCAAGGGAAGCTTGCCCAGAAGTTGGATGTCATAATCTTCAGACATCTTTGCAGCTCCACCAGTTGTAGGTGGGAAAATTTGTGACTCGTTCTAAAAAGATAAAAAAGCAATCCAATTCTAAGCAAAGAGAAAAATGTGGATACAGTAACAATGCTATGTGTGTAACCAATAATGAGAGGATATGATGTAGTCATGCGTAGCATGTCCCTACAAAGGAGTATGTTACAATACCTTGCAGTTGGGGCAGACAAACCCACTCATGTTCTCCACAATTCCAATAACCGGTAGCTTGATTTTCTTGCAAAAATTTATTTCTTTTCTGACATCTTGTAAAGCAACTTCCTGAGAAAGAAAGAAAACATTTAACTCTAGAAGGAGAACAGAAATGGCTAAGAAGTAGAGTGTAGCTCCTGAAATGGGAATAAAAATGTCAGAGAAGAAGCAAATCTCTTGGAAATATAATAAAAGTGCTAGAGGGAAGTTAGAGCTTGCAGAAAAATACAAGAACATCTCAGACACAAAGAGAAGAATACCTGAGGTGTTGTAATCAAGATTGCACCATCAAGATCACCAGTGCTTAGATATTGAACAGCAGATAAGTGCTCATCAGAAGTTCCAGGTGGTGTGTCTATTACCAGATAATCAATGTCTCCCCAGTCAACGTCTCTCAGAAACTGTTTTATCAAGCCTGCAGATAGAGAGACGGATTATAACTATAAAATGCCAAAATTTGCTTATCCTACACCACACAAACAATTAAGCTGTTAAGTAATCTTGATCAATTAAGAGAGAAGCCTACCATTTTTCTTTGGTCCTCTCCAAATCACAGCCTCATCGGGTCCACTGAGCAGAAACCCGACTGACATAACACAAAGATTTTCTTGGACATACTGAAAAGGATAAAATCACAGGCTGTGAAACTAAATACTCTAATTGTGTGATGATTTAAAATTGTATATTGTCATTCATTAAAAAAATGTCTCCAGATAAAAAACATAACAAGAAATAAAAATAATGAAATAGAAACAACGTAGATAACATACAACTGGGGACCATCCAGAAGCACTTTGATGAACCTGTTCGTGTTCCACCCCAAAGATTCTTGGAATCGATGGACCGCAAATATCCAAGTCGAGTACAGCAACCTGCATCAACAAAAATAAGTAAACAAACGCTGTATATTGACCTAGATAGAATCATTTAAACAAAGATCTTGCTTGTTGCAAACTATTTTAAATAAAAATCTTACGTTGACATTGCTGTCTGAAGCAATTCCATAAGCGAGATGTGATGAAAACGTGCTTTTACCAACGCCTCCTTTACCAGAGAGTACAAGAATTTTATGCTTTACAGATTCAAGTCTTTTTCTTACTGCCTCAACATCTAAAAGTATTTGAAACAGATCTTGTATGCGTGATGATTTAGACTATAAATGATTTTGTTTGTTGTCGGTGATACTAATTCATGTAAATGCTTGCTGGCACCATAGTCAATCGAAAGGGATAGTGTGTCAGCATAATCCTTTTTGACTATGCTGAGATGCAAGACAACCAACACATGATCAGGGCTTTCAGTTGACAAAACATTAGAATTTTCAGATGTGAAAATAATAATATTGAAAATGATGAAAGAAATGCTAAATTAATGAACTATGGAGAAGTTTGAGGAATATAATGCTTAGGAAAATACTGGGGAATTCATACGATGAGGGTTTGATTTACCATAAGCTCACACTCCCCTATACGTCAATAACTTGATTTCATCAGATAAAATCACACCACGTGCACCAATATGCAAGTATACCGCGTGGCTTATGCAAATGTTTCACCTGGATCTGGGCCCATGGCTCTTGATGTTGAGCAAATTGTTTGATTTGGGCAGCCTGCACAGGCATCAGCACTACCAGCATCTTCACTTCGCGTTCCGGGGCAGTCTAAGAATCAAAAAATTACTTTCTCCATCTCACAAGTTTAGGAACAATGACGTCATGTATATTCATCTATATCTACAATACATAGAAGGCCCATACATCATAACACTGATGGAGATAAGGCTAACGGCCACATATAAATTCATTTTTAGTTACTTACGCTCTGGAGCATTGTTTGGAACATCACCCATAGCAAATTTTGATGTTCTTATAGATGAACTTAAAATAAAACAAATAATTTACTGCAAGAACACAACAAATAGAATAAAATACCAAAATGAAAGAAAAGTCAGCCAGAAGTATCAAGATGGGCGGGTATGTGCAGTACCATGTTTGGGTTACTGCGCAGGAGCATGCATGACGTAATCATGTCCTTGATACCATGGATTGGTCTTAGAGCTAGGGTTAGAGTTAGGTTTAGGGTTAGGGTCAGGGCTAGCTGCCGTAAAGGTGGGCGTGTATGCGCAGTACCATTTTTGGGTTAGTGCGCAGGAGAATGCATGACGTAATCATGTCCTTGATACCATGGATTGGTCTTAGAGCTAGGGTTAGAGTTAGGTTTAGGGTTAGGGTCAGGGCTAGCTGCCGTAAAGGTGGGCGTGTATGCGCAGTACCATTTTTGGGTTAGTGCGCAGGAGAATGCATGACGTAATCATGTCCTTGATACCATGGATTGGTCTTAGAGCTAGGGTTAGAGTTAGGTTTAGGGTTAGGGTCAGGGCTAGTTGCCGTAAAGGTGGGCGTGTATGCGCAGTACCATTTTTGGGTTAGTGCGCAGGAGAATGCATGACGTAATCATGTCCTTGATACCATGGATTGGTCTTAGAGCTAGGGTTAGAGTTAGGTTTAGGGTTAGGGTCAGGGCTAGCTGCCGTAAAGGTGGGCGTGTATGCGCAGTACCATTTTTGGGTTAGTGCGCAGGAGAATGCATGACGTAATCATGTCCTTGATACCATGGATTGGTCTTGGAGCTCGGGTTAGAGTTAGGTTTAGGGTTAGGGTCAGGGCTAGCTGCCGTAAAGGTGGGCGTGTATGCGCAGTACCATTTTTGGGTTAGTGCGCAGGAGAATGCATGACGTAATCATGTCCTTGATACCATGGATTGGTCTTAGAGCTAGGGTTAGAGTTAGGTTTAGGGTTAGGGTCAGGGCCAGCTGCCGTAAAGGTGGGCTGGCATGCGCAGTACCATATTTGGGTTAGTGCGCAGGAGAATGCATGACGTAATCATGTCCTTGATACCATGGATTGGTCTTAGAGCTAGGGTTAGAGTTAGATTTAGGGTTAGGGTCAGGGCTAGCTGCCGTAAAGGTGGGCGTGTATGCGCAGTACCATTTTTGGGTTAGTGCGCAGGAGAATGCATGACGTAATCATGTCCTTGATACCATGGATTTGGCTTAGAGTTAGGGTTAGGTTTAGGGTTAGGGTCAGGGCTAGTTGCCGTAAAGGTGGGCGTGTATGCGCAGTACCATTTTTGGGTTAGTGCGCAGGAGAATGCATGACGTAATCATGTCCTTGATACCATGGATTGGTCTTAGAGTTAGGGTTAGAGTTAGGTTTAGGGTTAGGGTCAGGGCTAGCTGCCGTAAAGTGGGCGTGTATGCGCAGTACCATGTTTGGGGTTTTGCGCAGGAGCATTTGTGACGCAGCATGCGCAGTATCACCCTTTTTGACAATGCACAGCAGCAGGCAAGATGACGTCATGAGATGGAAGGACTTGTTTGATTTATTTCTTGACAAGACCAGCATGCATTTCGTTGCTAATTTTGATCTTTGAGGGAAGCTTGTCCTTGTGTGTTAACATATGCTAGGCCTAACCCAGGAGGAACTTGGAGTGTCAACGCTACTTTAAAATGTCTTCCACACCACCAACAGCTCATAAAGAGGATCATCATAAAATTGAAAAAGAAGAGTTTCACGTGCCAAGGTCTCCTAGAAAACTTCCCTTTTTGATACCGAGTCCTGTTCCGTGTAGACGAACTAGAACCACATCTCAGTAAGTTGTTTCTGCATCCTTATTCTTAATTGATTTGAGTTAGAAGACTTCGAAATTATATTTTCGTTAACGTCATGCTAAGTTACACTCACAGGGGCTTTAGCATAGGACTTACCATTTAAAACGTTGATAAGATTTAATCAAGAAACTGTTTTTAGAGGTTTGAAGATCAATGAAAAATACAACTTTCTTAATTTTTGTGCGTCTTGTTCTGATTTTAATTGTATCTCATCTTACAGTATATCTAAATCTGTGTTTGGTATCATATTTATTTTCATTTTTAGGTCCCGTATTGCATCTGATAGCCCAGTTGAGACGGGAGTCATAACTGAATTTAGCAGATCTCATGGTCATGGATTTGTTAAGGCAGATTCTGAAGAAGAAAAACATTATTTTGTTCACATTTCTGAGTAAGTATGCATAATTTTTTTCTGATAGCTGTCCTTATAACGTTTCTTGAAATCTTGACAATGTACGTTCTGCTTTTTTAGTGTTGAAGGTGAATATGTCCCCCAGAATGGTGACAAAGTGGAATATAGGACAATTTTTATGCCTCCAAAGCTGACGGAAAAGCAGGCTGTAGAAGTTAAACTGATTAAAATGGGAGAATCAAAACATGAGAGATGGGCACCTCTGAATTAACACAAAAAAGCAATTTTTACTTTGTGAACAACGATGCAGGACAGTAAATTCTCTTAATCAAGAACATTTTATATTAACATGACATGCATTTGGAGAATAAACAATTATTTTGTTCTTGAAAAAAATCCCATCCCTTATCAATGAAAGAAGACATTTATCTGTATTTAATTTTCCTATATCTTAATAGTTTCTTAATCCATGTGGTATTGTATTGTATAATCATTGTCACCATGATCTGGTGTTAATTTTATAACATTTCTGATAAATTGATGGTCTATTGTAATGATATAATGATGGAAAGGACATTATTATGAATTTGCACCTTATTTCCTTGAAAATCTCTGCATAATCCATCTTTGCATTTAGAGAAAAGCTACGCAGATGGACAAAAAGAGATACACCAAGAATCAAATGTATATATTTAGACAATTTGTCAAATTTCTACAACAATCTTACTGACTATTGAGTGAATACCCAAAAAACAACCAAACACATAAATAAGAAAAGTGGATATTTTTATACAGCTTGAAAATAAAAGGCAAACATTAAAAATTTGCTTTCTCCATACTTTTATATGGTAACAGTATAAAGAAATAAAATATACAAGCATTATAATTTTAATGGATTAAATTATCTTCTTCACTGAAAATAATGGAGACAACTTTGTGCAATATTGTACCAGATATTTGTCATTCAAGGTTGTTTAACTAATTTTATCTTTGATAAAATATGAAGCTCCATTGCTAATTTGAAGCATGCCCAAATTTTATTCAGATATCTGGCAGGCTAAAATTCTCAGGTTCCCCAATACAAACATAAGATGAAATTTCATAAAGATTAATGTTCACCAATAACATAAAGAAATGTTCACTTACCTTCCACCATTTTTATCAGGCATTGACAATTGATAATCCTCAATTAATCAATGAAAAACTAGAAGCTCCATTTGTCAGGATCATTGCTATCAACAGCCATCATGATAGGATGATTGTCGACATCAAATATTGACAAAGCCATGTCCTGGGCCTTTGCATAGTGATCATAGGATGTTGAACATGGGACATTGAAACCCATTGGATCAATGCAAGCATTCAAGTCTATATCTTTATTATTCTGAACTCTCTCGGACGATTTTTGTTCGCAATTTGTTGTGGCATTTAAATCAAGCCAATTAAGTTCATTTTCGTTGGTGAGATACACCCCTTCGTCAATGTCCATTTGCAGACAATCATCTTCCATGTGAATGGGTGATGTGGAGTTAACATTGGTTGATGATAATGGGCTATTCACAGACTGAGATTGGGAGGGATTCTTTGTCAAACTAACACACGATGCGTGAGCTGAATGGGGCATAGCATCATCGTGATGTACGTTTGCACTAAGCATGTTCAAATCTTCAGGAAGTGAGCCATATGTTCGAGTAGTTACTTGTCTTTGCTTCGAGCAAGAAGGCAACAATTTTCTGGGTTCTTGCTTAAGTGGCAATTTGAACGCAGGAAATTTAGTCGCATCAACTTTCTTTGAATTGTCCGAATGATAATGTTGGGAAAGGTAATTTTCACTCCCAGCAGAAGACTGGGCACTACTTGAGATTTCTGCAAACAAATGAAATTTAGAATCAATTCAGATATATTATAAAAGAAAGAAGGCAAAGTAAACAGGTTAAATAAACATCAAATAAAGAAATGATAAAGAGCTTTTAATATTTAAAATGATAAAAACCTAACCCTAAATAAACAAGGAAATGTTACAAAAAAGAGAATCCTACCTCCTAAAATTTCCATAAGATCTTCTGAAGGTTGGTCGTTTGTATTTTTTTGTGAATTGTGCTTTAGAAAAGAGATAAAATCGCTGCAAAAACTTGCTACGAAACCCTGAATGACATACAAATGCATTATTAGATAGAGTACATAATAATATGAAACACAAATACATACCATTCCATTATAGGATAAGTGACAAGGCTTGATTTCTTCTCTTTTTAAGTTTGAATCCTTTGCACTTGGTCCATCACTGCTGACAACAACCACTGTGCCATTTTGTTGCATGACCAACGGTCTTGAAGCCGATAAACTTGACTGCTGCATAAATGTTTGATGATCATTCTGATCGACAGTCCTGAGCGGATCTGTGTGAGCTCGATCTCGATAAACCAAATGTCTTTCGCTCGATTTTGCAATAAAGTTATTGTTATCATGCTGCGTTTGCTGGGTGCCAACATGTTGCGGTTGCTGTCTGCTAGTTGTGGGCATGCTCAGTGAGTCCCTAATCTGCTGCAAATGAAGAAGCAGTGGTGACTGTGGGTTGTTAGAATCGTTCAGTTGGTTTCTCTGAGAATTGTCCGCTTGCATCATGAATTGATTGTGCACGTAGCTATCCGATGCTTGCGATGTGCTCTGCTTTTTCTGTTCGCTGATATGCTGCAGCAATGGCAAAGAGTGTAATTCGTTTGACATCTGCTCGTACATTGGCACTTGCTGGTTCTGGTCCACAATTCTCCCATTCTTGTCCTGCATGTAACTCTGTGCTATAGATGTAGCTGCCACGGGTGCAATGTGCAGTTGCATTTGTTCTGAGGTATTACCTGATAAATCTCGTATGTATTGAATCTGCTGGTTGTCCAACATCACAGGGCTATTCTCATTCTGATACACGTGCTGTTGCTGGTCAGGTGTAAGCATCACCTTTCCTAGCTGCATGGCTTGGCTTTGTGAGACGGCACCAGCTGTTACTGGTTGAATGCCTTGCAACTGTGCTGGATGCAATGCGGCATTTTGACCAATTATAATTGGCTCTTGTTGGATGACTTGATACGGTTGTTGGGAGTTCTGTGGTATGGCTTGAACAAGTTGAAATGTTTGTCCGTTCTGTGTTGCATATGTTGTGACTTTCATGATTGTCCCAGAACTTGAGCTGATAGTGGGTGGTTGAGAATCAATTGGTGCTGCTGTCGAAGAGATATATAAAGCTTGCGACATTTGTTGTGACTGCAAAGACGATTCGGATTGGGTTTCAGTTAATGACACTTTCTTTTTTCTCTCTTCATTATCAACTGCTTTTCTCCTCTCTTCATACGACTTGAGTCTTTCAAGAAGTTTTGCTTTTGCGCCAGAGACAGGCAAGCCACGTTGTCGCAGCTGAGACCTCAGGTCTACAACTCGCATATCATCCAGTACATGGCCAGGCTGAGATAAAACTGTTGGACTTGGTGCAGAGTTTGTCTTTGACACGGATGTCTTCACAGGAATTTGCTTACACACAGTATTGTCTACACTGCTCACTTTCACAGCATTATTTGCCCCATCTGATTCATCCTGTATCTCCTCATCATTACTGTTCAATGACTCAAAGAGCGCATTTTGTTTCATCACTTGCATTTGAAGAAACATCTGTTGTTGTTCCAGCAGACGTTTATACCTGTCATCCAATGGTGCTTGATACGATGGGGGTATACTACCAGGCGGTTTGTACTCGTGGTATTTGTATTTTTTCATTTTCAATTTGCTGTGTTGCTGTTTGCTCTTCTTGTTTGACTTCAGAAGCTTCTTTGTGTAACAAGAATCTCTTGGTTTTTCACTTCTTTGGTAGGGTTCTTTTGCCATCGGGTACTCCCCCAACTGCCCCGATTCCTGACCACGGTGAAGGTCTTCGAATCTAGTTGCTGATTGGTACGTGGAAGGCATCAAAGACACCTGACCATCACTTGCAGTATTCACAGACACGCGTTCGGAAAATGCCTGCGAAAAGGTATCAATAGATTCTGTTGCAAATGGAGACAGCGAACCAAGAGATGACCCACAATCAATATCCAATGGTGGTGATTCACAAAGTGTGCCACTTTTCGGAGATGTTGCATCCTCACAAGTCTCATGGAATGGTACACAGCCATGCTTGACGGCATCAGCAAGTGTTGGCTCAACTTCTAATATATTCTCTCTTATCAGTTCTAGCGGTCCAGGCCGGTTGTAGAGTTGTTCGTTGAGTTGATCGGCTATGCGATGTCGCTCCAACGCAGTTTGGGTCTCCTGCAAGGATGCGTCAACTCTTGAATCTAGAATAAAAAGAAACAATATTGTAATACATTATACAGCGATTAATAATAAAAATAAAAGTTTATTATTTTGTGAGATAATTTGGTCTTAATTCCCCTCAATTCAAAGACCAGTCCCTATTCCAGCCAGATCATATAATTCAATATAAAGTTTTCCACTACTTCAATACTTTCCTCACATTCAAATGTTGTTGAACATTTGATTACAATCCACCAGCAATGCGTAGTCTTACCTGCCAATATGTGACGCTGAATAAGTTGCTGCCTGCTTGCTCTAATTCTTATTTTCTTTTGCAACAAATCACCAGTCTAAAAAAATAAAAGACAGTCAGAAAGGGCTCCTTGGGGCACAAAGAAATAAAATTCCAACTTACTCATGGGACACAAGGGTTAATGTTAAGCTGATGTAGGGGGTTGGGGGTTGGGGGTCAGGGGTTAATGGGAGTTATTTCATAAGAACTTGAATGGGATGATTGAAGGGAAAATATTGTTACCTTGGCTCTTTCCAGCTGATGAATTTGTGCTGCTAAATTTGGTGAAGCATGATGAGCTAAAAAAAAACAATCAAAGCAAACATATTATCTTCAGGTAATTACTTCAACAATGCTTCAATTTGTGTAGAGATTAAAAGTGTAGGCTGAAAGTTTTTGTTAGTATAATAGAAAAGAATTTTATCACCAGTGGGGGACGTTACACAGTGATTGCAATGTACAAATTCAAAATACAATCTTCTATGGTTCAATAACCAGTTGATTGTTTTCAAGGAAGAATCCATTGTCTCCGGGAGAATCCATTGTCTCCGAAACAATCAGGCATTGTTTTCGTTGAGGCCTTAATCAAACAATTCTTGTTCAGTTTGCCTTTCCAAAAACAGCTTATAGCAATGCTTTATTATTACATTTATTTTCGTTTTACTTTGTTGGTTGGATAGGGTCATAAGCAACAATAATATCTATTAAATTTCGATTTAAAACGAATAAATTATTTGTTGAGTTCGTCAAATTGATTTAAAATGGCTCGATTATGATTTCTCTGGGTCGCATTGAAAAATTGTGCACCTTCATAGATAAACAAAGAAATATTGAAAGTTTATAAACTTATGTCATAGCATGGTGGTGATGTAAATTTGAATTACACAAAATAAACATGAAATCAATCAGCTGTTTTGTGAAAACAAATATATCTTGGTAGGCCCGGAGTACCAGATGTGACTTCCGGATCATTAAAAATTGCTCATGGCCCTCTGTTAAATTAAAAAGTACATTACTTACGAGGCATTATTCCCCTTGAAATCAAATCTTCCCGCTCCAGCCTGCATTTCAGTCTTCTTTCCAACACTGTGCGAAAAACAAAACAGCAATGAGTCTTCCATTAACGCTAATCAAAATGCAAACAGAAACTTCAAAGGCAACGAGGAAATGGGCCTATAACCCGTGTGCTAGCTCACCATCTTTATTGCTGAATAAATTGTCTGTAGAAGGAGATACGTTCCCTTTTGACGAATGCAAACCTTCGCAATAGCTATCATAATCACTGCAGTCGTTGTCCATTATGTAGAAGTTCTTGTTAATGAAGTTATCACCCACACCTGGTACAAACTAAAACATAACATCCAATTCGGCATACGCCATTACAGACCTCCTCTCATTCAATTTTCGCATAACACGCTTCACTTACTCAATGTCCCGGATGTCGTTGCAATATATTGCGTCTTGTCATGTTATGCTGCCAAAAAGTCGTTGCCCATTGAAGTAGTGAAAAATTGCAAACACGTTTTCAATACTCAACTAGAAAACGATTCGATTTTATCGAAAAAGATGCAAATTAATTGTGCATCTGTGTGGTAAAGGCCATTGCTCGTTTATTGGGGCATGTCTGTTGAGGTGGTGGGGAATTTAAAATCGCATGAGTCACTGTGTATCCAGGGGTTTTGTTGATTTTCAAGAGACGTTGTTTTGTTTGTGAAACTGCTTGTACAGGAAGGGAAGAACGTCAAGATCTGTCTGGAGTTTCAATCCGTCTGGAAACTTTTGAGACAGCAGGAGAAGTTTAAAAAATATAACGGCTTGAAGGCCTGGGATAAATGATTGAATTTCAAAGCATTTCGAGTTTTAATGACCTTATACTATTGTTTTGACAATTTATTAGATGCCTGTTCGGAGAGTTGTGTTCATACTTAGTTTTGTGGTGTCTTAATTAAATTGCTTCTCAAAAAATCAGCCACAACCCTTGCACATGATACAACATTGATTTCTTGCATTCATTCACACACAGTTTGTTGCAAGTCAGCAAGAGACATGTTGTTTTCAGCTGAGAAATATCGATGGCGTGCATTACTTCTCAAAGACAAAGATTCAACAAATGCGCGAGTTAATGAGCAGAACTAAAGAGCAATGGGATTATTAAATTAATGGCAATTATTTCTCGACGAGGGACAGTACAGTGCACGCTTTAATTACGATTTAGCAACTAATTTAGAGAGAAGAAGCCCGGAGGGATTTATTTCATTCATATGCCCCTCTGAGACAACACACTGGAGAAGGGGACAGTGGAGGGGCACGACAGTATAATCCGCCATTTCACGTTGGGGGATTTTGTCTAAAATCACCAAGACAAAGAGAGATATATTTCCGATCAGATTTGGAGATATTTTGGTGTTCACATGAGAATCATCTACAATCAAAGAAATAGCAAAATTAGAGAGCAGGGAGGGGAACGAGAAACGGGGGGACAAAGGGGGGGTTGCAAGAAAAAGACAAGGTGACAGCATATTGACAATACAAAGCCTCTGTACAATAGGTCTGTTTTAATTGGTTGACAACAAAGGAGAGTTGGGTAAGTACTACGCATTAGCCTCGTTATCAAACATATTAGTACATATTTCAATAGAGGAATATCGCTTCATTCATCAAATCAAACTTTGGTTAATTTAATCAATGTGAAGTAGCAAATAATACTTTATACTTTAATTGTTGTATGGACATTATGCAGAACACTGTTCTGTCTTATCCGATTTAAATGTACTGTGCTATCTCCTGATCTTCTGTTTGTATGGTTTAGATTTGATGGCGTTTAATTTAAGTCATCAACTCTGCTTCGCGCAAATCTGCCTTAAGTGCTCAGTGAAACAACAATTTAGCATCAACCTCTTGTAATTTGACGTTTTTGAGAAAATAATTATAAATTTAAGAGACTTTAGACAACCATGAGTTCTGAAATTTGTTCATGTCTTAAGAAACTTGAGTACAGTCAAATCTGCATAGCTCGAACTCGTGTAATTCGAACTCTATCTAATTCGTTCGAATGAAATTATCTGTCCCTTCAAGGATCACTAATGAACAAATTCTTATAAAACAAACCTCTATACCTCTATAGCTTTTTGTAATTTGAACATTTTCACGTTTTCCCAAGGTGTTCGAATTAGACAGAGTTGACTGTACGTATGAAAAGTGCATGGGGATGATTGGTGATGCCTGAAATTACTGAAGAATTGTGCTTGGAGCGCTATGGATAGTTGCTACATTGTGCTGAATAAAACATTGTCTTGACACAAACAATGGTCACATTTACAAACAGTCATATTTGGAATTGTAGAATTTTGAACAATATTGAAGTCAGCAGGATACATTCTGTGGTTCTTATGCACTACCAAATGCGGTAAAGTATAAAATATTTTTATTCAAATTATTCTTTTTTTGTTTGGTCAAAACAATCAGGCTGACTGGGCTTTATAATCATAGCAAAGCGACAATATTTTTAGACAGACATAGTTGGTACGCTAGTGCAAGCAGGCGGTCAAGCAGAACCGAAAGCTCTGTGGAAAACTTGTCACTAATTTTCTACTTTTCCCTTCTTCAGTTAAACATGGCGCTCAAACTTCTTGGCATTTTTTTCCTCTTGGTTGCAGCAGTTTATGGTAAGATGTCAGCTAAGCTTTGTTCTCTGGTTTCATTTTGTAAGGTGTGGCACAAATTTGAAAGTGCCAAAACTTGTGATAATATCGAGCAGCGTCAACTCATGTCTTGTCTTCTTTCAGCTGCACCATCAGTCAAAAATGAAGTTGATGAATCTTACGAAATGGATGAAGCTGATGAAGGTACACACTTGAACATAATTTGCTTCTGTCACAAAACTCTATTTTGTCCATTCATTACGTTATACTATTTTCCTTTGCTTTAAAATTTGTTGCCCCACCCTATTCAACTATAATCTTTCTTGTCCTTCTATTATGGTTCTACTTGTTATTGTATGTATTTCATACTCTAACTTGTTTTCCAACTTAGCCATTGCATGTGATTATTATATTTTACGACCATTCTTTAACTTTACAAGTGGATGATAAGGGTTTTGCTGCAACACGTAGCAACAAAATGAAGGAACGTGTTTACATTTTTATCAGTCTTGGATGATCCGATAGAGGAAGACCCCGAAGAGATTGAGCAAGATGAAGATGACGAGGATGAACTAGAAGAAGATGCAAAATCCAAACCCAAATCTCATGCGTTGTTTGGTTATCATTCGTTCTGTGTATGCAAGAAGGCTGCAAAACCACCGGCTGGTGATAGCGAACATCGTGATGAAGAAATGTCCATGCAAGATGTTGAAGAACACGTGGCTGCCCTGTCTGATGCAAGTTCTAAGAAGAAAAAGTTCAAGAATTTTTTAGATAATTTGGTGAAACCATTCCTCGCAAAAGCTAAACTTGGCTGTTTCTGTACAAGTAACCGGGCAGTTATCCGGTAAGCATCTGAATACTACCTGGCTTGAGAATTAAGAATTTCGTTTTCTTTTGTCCTATCTAGCTATGATATTAAAGTGATGAAGGTAAGATTTGCTTAATCGTATGCACAGGTATTGTGGATGATGGCTTTTGCTTTATCTTTACAGATTGATGAGGTACCTCAATGCGGCCGCAATAGCTGCGCGTAAACAAAAGGTGGCCTTTTCTTTACGTCTCAAGTACTTGATTGTACAAGTTCAAAAACAGAAGAAGCACGGTTGAACAAGTCGAACCAACACCTTTCTTTATTTTTAAGACACTTTTTGTGATTTTTCAAACCTGTATCAGCTGATGAGATATTACTCATTTTTTTATTTTCCATCACTCTATTTAGTTTTTGCAATGATTATGTTTGATACTTTTTTTCATCAATATGAAGCAAGAATATACTTTCGGTTGTTTATTTTTGCATGGAGATCATTACACTACACTACACATCTATGAACTAATTCAAATCCTATTTGAAAAAGCGTTTTTCATTTCATAATTGAAATTAAAACGCGCTTGCAAATTTTTACTGGCTCAATAAAGCTACATTCTGCAACATGGCCTAACACGCATTTGGTTTGGTCAGTGCATGCTTTAATTACTGTTTGGCAATTAATTTAGAGGGGGAAGCCCGGGGGTTCGTTTCATTCGTAGCCCCTCTGAGACAGCACATAGGGAGAAGGAGACAGCGGAGGGGCACGACATTATAATCCGCCTTTTCACGTTGGGGGATTCCGTCTGAAATCACCAAGAAACGCAGAGATATATTTCCGATCAGATTTGGAGATACTTTGGTGTTCACAGGAGAATTATCTTCAATCAAATGAAATAACGAACTTAGAGCAGGGAGGGGAATGAGGTGTGGGGGGACGAAGGGAGATGCAAGAAAAAGACAAGGTGACAACATATTGAACATACAAAACCGCTGTACAATAGGTTTGTTTTATTTGGTTGACAACAAAGGAGAGTTGTAGACTCATTACATTACATCCCAGTACCCCGCTCGCAATGGTCATGCGTGAAATCGCTGGAGAATTGTGGTGAAGCATTATCGATAGTTGCTACATTGTGCGGAATGGAACATTGTCTTGACACAAACAATGGTCGCATTTACAAACAATCAAATTTGGAATTGTAGAATTTTGAACAATGTTGAAGTCATCAGAATACATTCTGTGGTTCTTATGCACTGCCAAATGCGATAAAGTATAAAATTCTTTTATTCAAATTATTTCTTTATTTTTTGTTAGGTCAAAGAATCACTCTGACTAAGCTTTATAATCATAGCAAAGCGACAATATTTTTAGACAGACATAGTTGGTACGCTAGTGCAAGCAGGCAGTCAAGCAGAAACGAAAGCTCTGTGGAAAACGTGTCACAAATTTTCCCTTCTTCAGTTAAACATGGCGCTCAAACTTCTTGGCATTTTTTTCCTCTTGGTTGCAGCAGTTTATGGTAAGATGTCAGCTAAGGTTTGTTCTCTGGTTTCATTTTGTAAGGTGTGGCACAGATTTGAAAGTGCCAAAACTCGTGATAATATTAAGCAGTGTCAATTCATGTCTTGTCTTCTTTCAGCTGCACCATCAGCCAAAAATGAAGTTGATGAACCTTACGAAATGGATGAAGCTGATGAAGGTACACACTTGAACATAATTTGCTTCTGTCACAAAACTCTATGTTGTCCATTCATTACGTTATACTATTTTCCTTTGCTTTAGTATTTGTTGCCCCACCCTATTCAACTATAATCTTTCTTGTCCTTCTGTTATGGTTCTACTTGTTATTGTATGTATTTCACACTCTAACCTGTTTTCCAATTTAGCCAGTGCATGTGATTATTATATTTTACGACCATTCTTTAACTTTACAAGTGGATGATAAGGGTTTTGCTGCAACACGTAGCAACAAAATGAAGGAACGTGTTTACATTTTTATCAGCCTTGGATGATCCGATAGAGAAAGACCCCGAAGAGATTGAGCAAGATGAAGATGACGAGGATGAACCAGAAGAAGATGCAAAATCCAAACCCAAATATCATCAAATGTCCATGCAAGATGTTCAAGAACACGTGGCTGCCCTGTCTGATGCAATTTCTAAGAGGAAAAGGTTCAAGAAATTTTAAATAATTTGGTGAAACCATTCCTCGCAAAAGCTAAACTTAATTGTTTCTGTACAAGTAACCGGGCAGTTGTCCGGTAAGCATCTGAATACTACCTGGCTTGAGAACTAAGAATTTCGTTTTCTTTTGCCCTATCTAGCTATGATGTTAAAGTTATAAAGGTAAGATTTGCTTAATCGTATGCACAGGTATTGTGGATAATGGCTTTTGCTTTATATCTACAGATTGATAAGGTACCTCAATGTGGCCGCACTAGCTGCGCGTATGCAAAAGGTGGCCTTGATTCATAGGGCTCGCAGTTTCAGGAAGCAGGGTTGAACAAATCGAACCAGCACCTTTCTTCATTTTTAAAACACTTTTTGTGACTTGTATCAGCTGAGATATTACTCATTTTTCGATTTTCCTTCACTCTATTTAGTTTTTGCAATGATTATGTTTGATACTTTATTTAATCAATATGAAGCAAGAAGATACTTTCGGTTGTTTATTTTTGCATGGAGATCATGCAGAGCACTTTTCTGATTTATATGATTTCAATATAATTGTGCTACCTTCTGTCTCTTTGATTTAGTTTTAAAGAAGTGTACTCGATGCCACCAATTCTACTTTGCGCAAATCTGCTTTTCCGTGGTTTCGTTTTGCCAAAGTTTGAAGACTGAACCAATGTATGCATATGTTCTTTCCTTTATTGAAAATCGGTTAAATCTTAAGATAGATAAACAAAGCCTCGTTTGGTTTTACATTACAACTTTCACAAATTCAACATTATCCGAACAAACGAGCAATTCTTCACTACACAGCTATGAATTTAAATCTTATTTGAAAAAAAAGTTTTCCAATTGAGTATTGAAATTAAAACGCGCTTGCAAATTTTTACTGGTTCAAGAAAGCTACATTCTGCAACACGGCCTAACACGCATTTGGAGAGCAGGGAGGGGAACGAGAAACGGGGGGACAAAGGGGGGATGTAGGGAAAAGACAAGGTGACAGTATATTGATAATAGAAGACCGCTGTACAATAGGTCTGTTATAGTTGGTTCCTAGAAAACAGAACTTCCTGCTTTAACCTTTTGTTTTCAGTTTTCAGTTTCAGATTTGGGATTCAGTTGAACTCCCTTTCAAGGCGATTTTAAGTGTGAAAATATCTTAAATTGCAAGCTTGGTTATTCATGTCTTCAGATTATAAAATCAGAATGAATGGATGGAATGAAATCAATAAACTTGTGCCGTCTCAAAGAAGAACTGAAGTGGTTAGGCCAACTGGCGATGGAGGGCCTACGAAGTTACTTTCAGACGTCGCGTCTTTAACAAAGAACGTCTGTAATAAAATACAAGAGGTTTTTCAATCTGAACGGCAGCGGAGACATAAAGCTTCGTTTATCATTCGCGGTGGCTATGCGAGTGGCAAAACAACTGCAATAAAATGTATTTCAGATGAAATGTCAAAGACCGAAATTGTCCCTACTCGAAACATATGGTTCCTACATCTTGACCGTTATTCAACCTGGGAATCCATATTTCAGTTTTTCGCCTTGAAGGCAAAGGAATGGGAAATGCGGGATACATATTCTGTTTTGAATAAAGCTGATATCAATAGAGACATGAAACTCAAGGCCGCAAGAAATGTTCTTCTCCACTGTCGATTGCTTATTCTTGACGATTTTGACCAGGTTTCTGAAGATATTGATATAAACTCCCTAATAAGTGATGATGATTATGCAAACGACGAATATCTGGTTGTGCTCGCATCTTGTGATTCCAACTCTGTAATTAAGATTTACGAGGAAAAAAATCCTCCATGGATTTTCGAAATTCCGGATTGCAAATTTTCAAGCGTAGCAGAAATTGCTGAACACACGCAGCTGTCAAATTTGCCCCAATTAATGGATATGGATTTGTTGCTGACCTTGGCAAACTTTCTTGGGTCGTTCTTTGCTTCTGTTGTTTCCAAATCAATTGACTGCGGTCTCGTTTCTGCCTCTGACCTCGTCTCGAGACTTCGCTCCATGTCAGACGCTAATCGAAGCTCAAGAAATGAATTAATCGAAGCAACAATGCTTGGTGTCATTACGGTATTAAGCCAGCAAGATAGACAAATGCTATTCAGCATTGCATCCGTGAGAATGCCATTACCAATCAAGTCTGATGCCAGTTTCAAATACTTGCAAACACTTGGTCTCGTTTTCAAGCAGAACAATGCAAATCATGATTTCATTGGTATGCCTGATTGCGTCAGGATAATCGTGCAAAACATAACTTGCCACAACTTCCTTCAACAATACGTTGATGGTCATCCAACTGCACTGGATCTATGGAAAGAAGTCTTGCCAGTGAGGTTGATTAACTTATTGTCAGATGCAGAGAACCATGTGTGGCCTTTTATTCCAGAAATGTGGTAAGTATAGGGGGGAGGGGGTTGATTTCATGATGCCCCCTTTGAATCGAGAATTCATCCTTTAATTTCAACGATGGAAGGTAGGAATAGGATAAGATATGTTCAAAGTTTCCACGTGCATTTAAATTGTTCTGCAGGCAGTATAAAGATAAGATTGATGTAAATCAAAGCTACAACCTGAAAGACATTATCCATCGAACCAATGAATATTCGGATCTCAAAGAAATTGATATATTACAGGTCAGCTTTGCTTTCAACTTGGAGGAGGTGCAACGATTCTCTATAACGTAGCCTAACCAGACACACCCTTGTATCAGCAAATAAACTCCGAAGAACACCGTAAAGACTCTTTTAAGCCCCCCAGGGGGGCTAATTTCAAAATCAAAGGAGTGGCTTAATAAATCTTTTGCGGTATTCCACGTCTTAGTCAGAATGAACCACTTCTAAAACACATATTTCTCACAAGCCAACCATTTAATAGACACTCTTATTCTCGATGTTGTAAGATTAAATAAAAGCTTCTTTTTACCCCAATTCAAGTGAACCTATCGCAGAATGGAACCGGGGCATTTATTCGTTACGTCACATTCCGTTATGTTTCCATGAACAGGAATGCTTGCATAGTGCATTGATGATTGGCAATTACGAAGCTGCTGCAAGTTTGGTATTTCTCATGGACAGATTTACGTATTGGCAAGGCACGTCAAAAGGGACGATATCTATTGCTGCTTATATCAGACGGAACAGCAAAACGACTGCCATAGCACCGCAAGTGATCGTAAGGGAAGCGAGGTTGAAGAAAAATGAGGGAGATTTGCAAGGTATGGTTCACATTTGTATCTTATTTGACATGTCAGGTTTAAGAGTGTACGAAGTTAAGGTTAGAGAGTGTTTTTGTGAGGTCACAGGAGACATTTAAGAGATAATTACAAACAATTAACAGTCAGCACTGGATACCCCGAGTTTTAGCACACATCTCATCGGTGCTGCAAGTATGTGCAACACATGCAGTAACGCAACACTATAAGGGGTGTTTCTGGTTCTGATTTAACAAAATGATTGAAAAACTGTGATGCACATGACCCCGACTTGACCTGACCTTGGATGGATGGATGGATGGATGGATGGATGAAAATATCGGAAAGTTTCAAAGAATGGTATTCATAGGCGCCGACTACGTGGGGGCTTGGGGGCTCGAGCCCCCTCTGGAAATTTCTATGGGGGGCTTAGCCCCCCCCTGGGAATTTTGTTTGGGATCTGAAAAAACACGTTTATCTTATTGAAGAAACACTAATCAAAGAATTGAACTGATGATACTGTAGACCATGATGTTATATTTGTTTCATTGCAATGTTTTGTGTTTTATTATACATAATACATATGTATATTGTACGTTATTAAAAGTGACAGGGAGTTTTTTTACCTTTTTATTTTTCCAATTTTTTTTTCAATTTTGAGCCCCCCCTGGGAAAAATAAAAGTCGGCGCCTATGACGGTATTTGATACATAAACACCTGATACATAAACACCTGACTGAGAATCAGGTATATCAAAACTCTATTAACATAACTACGTATGCAGAACATCAATGGAAACTCGTGTTACGAGTTAATCCGATACAAACCAAGCTGGAGGAGGGTACTAGTGACGAGATTAATGCTGTTATTGCATTGTTTATCAGGTGCAGAGAAGATCCTAAGCACATTGATACAAAATGAGAAGCAGATCGGACGATGGAAATATCAAAAAGCATCTGATTACGACCTCATATCATCAGTTTGCATCCAAATCAAGGGCGACATCTTTAGAGCACTCGGGCTGTGGGTGGAAGCAGCAAAATATCTCATCAAATCAATAATTGGGTTCAGAGGCCTGCCCAAGGTTGATACAAAGGGGTGGGCGTCTAGTTTGTCGCTCTTGGCCGATTGCTTTCAATATATGTCATTGAATGATTTCTTAAACCACATGACGTCGCAGTTTGAGCTTCATGGAAATCACCCTTTGTTAGAAGCGATTTCGTGTGTTGAAGAGGCAGCCAGATTGTCCATTTTCTCCCCGTTATTTTACTCGAAAAATAAGGTAATTATTTTCATGGCTGCTTTTTATATACCTCACTCTGTCTACACCACTCCCTTGGAAATCCTCTTTATATAGAGTACCTTTTTGGGGAGATTTTCTTGAAAACAGGTAGTTTTTTTAGAAAGGTGTTTCTGTAGAATGACGTCTCTTGCAAAAGGACATTTTCACGGTTGTACGGTGTAGTGTTCATGCAATACCTCACGTGCACACAGCATGCACAGCATGTTACGTAATCATGTAATAAGTAAGAATGTAATGTAATATTGAATCAGTCAAGATACAGTTAAAACAGAATGTAGTCGTGTGCTGACTCCCTCTCGCTAACATACGGTGGCCCACAAGTGTCAAGGCAAAACTTTCTTTCTCAAGGCAAAACTTTCTTTCTCAAGGCAAAACTTTCTTTTCCAAGGCAAAACTTTTTTTCTCAAGGCAAAAATTTCTTTCTCAAGGCAAAACTTTCTTTTTCAAGACAAAACTTTTTTTCTCAAGGCAAAAATTTCCTTCTCAAGGCAAAACTTTCTTTTTCAAGACAAAACTTTCTGTTATCAAGGTATTTACATGAAGTACTACACTAGGGTTCCATCCAAAAGTATTGCAACACCTGATGAAAAATGGCGTCTAGAAGTGGCTCGAGGCCTGAGCAAGAAAATTTACATAACGATGTGACTGCCAAACGGGTTTCAATAGCGAATTTCTTTAGCAGAAATATACTCAAAATTTCATACATTTTCAAATGAAAACATAATTTAAACTATATCATTTTGTTTTAACATAATATTAAAAGAAAACTGCGAAGAGGTCCCTTGAAAAATGTTCACAAAAATTTATCGAAGTGGAGTAATTAAAACAAAACATGTGCTTTTCAAGTTGTAAAGAAAGACTTAAACCTTGAATTCTAAAAGGTCAAGACAGTTTTATGAAAATTTTTTATATTTTTCAAAATTTTAAAACATTCTGCTTTAAATGAGAGAGAATTTGCGTGGCTTTGAGTGAAAGAAATTATAATTATTGGCGTTTTAATTACTCCACTTCGATAAATTTTTGTGAACATTTTTCAAGGGACCTCTTCGCAGTTTTCTTTTAATATTATGTTAAAACAAAATGATATAGTTTAAATTATGTTTTCATTTGAAAATGTATGAAATTTTGAGTATATTTCTGCTAAAGAAATTCGCTATTGAAACCCGTTTGGCAGTCACATCGTTATGTAAATTTTCTTGCTCAGGCCTCGAGCCACTTCTAGACGCCATTTTTCATCAGGTGTTGCAATACTTTTGGAACCCTAGTGTAGTACTTCATGTAAATACCTTGATAACAGAAAGTTTTGTCTTGAAAAAGAAAGTTTTGCCTTGAGAAAGAGAGTTTTGTCTTGAGAAAGAAAGTTTTGCCTTCAGAAAGAAAGTTTTGCCTTGAAACAGAAAGTTTTGCCTTGAGAAACAAAGTTTTGCTTTGAGAAAGAAATTTTTGCCTTGAGAAAGAAAGTTTTGCCTTGACACTTGTGGGCCACCGTACTAACAACTTCAAAGATATTACAATGGCGACGAGGATAAACCAACAATGAAGAAAAACGTGGATAAAGCCAAACAGCTATTTCATGGCTTTTATTTCGGAAGCAGACAAGATAAGGGTTGCCAGGTCTCAAAGAAAAGATGCTGGCAGAATCACACGATCCCGAATGGCTAGGCCACACGAAGATGGCGCTAGTGTCAACATTCAAAATGTGATGGAAGGGTTGCCAGATCTCAAAGAGAAGATGCTGGTAGTATCGCAAATACCCAAATGGCCAGGCCACAGAGTGCTGGTGCTGGTGTAGTCATTTAAAAGCGATGGAAAAGGGTTGCTAGATCAGATAAAGATGCTAGTATCTCCCGAGTGGCCAGCTCACGAGAAATGAAATGCTGAGGCTGGTGGAGTCACTCAAAATTGTCCGAGAAGAAACAACGCCAGAAGTCAGTCCAATGCTGTTTGCACCACACGTAAAAGAAAAAAAGGATGGTTACCATTACAAACAAAGATATCGAGCCACAACAAGCAGAAACAAGACATTCAAGACAAACATGTCGAAATATCGAAATCAAACAAACTCAAGAATGCGAGAAGAAAGAAGTTGACAGTGAAGCGGAAGAGAAGGGAGTGTCGACTCCAGCACAGACAGAACGAAGAAACAACAAACGACTACAACAAGCCAACGTGGAAAATAGCAACAACGAGCTATTCGTAACTTAACAATGGACGTGTCATCTTTTCTTTTTAGCCTAATAATTTGATTTCATGATTACTTGTATTTTGTTTATTTAATCCCAAGTAAGGGAGGGATGTAGTGTTCATGCAATACCTCACGTGCACACAGCATGCACAGCATGTTACGTAATCATGTAATAAGTAAGAATGTAATGTAATATTGAATCAGTCAAGATACAGTTACAACAGAATGTAGTCGTGTGCTGACTCCCTCTCGCTAACAACTTCAAAGATATTACATACGGGAACCTAAAATAAGCGACAAAAGCCCTGGGACGCAACTTTCGCAAATCCTGCACGCACCCTCCACACCCCCCTCCCCCCGAACAAGATTGTCTTTACAAAAACGCATTTTGACATAGTTCCATTTTGCTTGGTGACCCCAAGGGTCTGATTAAGAGAGCAACATTATTTACTTGAAGAAAGGGGCTCGTAAAAAATGAATTTACGTGCTATTAGCCTTTTTCACGCATTTTATCCCAATCGCTGTTGTCCATATTGCCTTTGGGGTTTGTACCTCTCTCATGCGTAGCGTACGATTTCGAACTACTCTTGCTGCATTGTATCATACCCTAAGCCCTTTCAGCAACTTACCCCCACCACCATACAATATCAGCCATGCAATTTATATATTGCTTTATACTAGTATCTTACCTTTGCATCGATGTATGCATCCAATTCATCCATGAATACTTTGTTTTTGTTCTTTTTATTTCACAGAGGCGTGGTGGCGAGTTGGCTTTCCTCTACGCCCAACTTCTACCTGTTGATTCAATAGAGAAAATTAATTACTTACTGTACTCTGCGGCCGAATGCATTGAGGGCCTGCGATGCCACATGAGCATAGCAAGCTTGGAGAGTCGCGAGCAGTACTATGAGTTCGTTTTCTGCGTCTACAAACTAGCCAGAGTTTGCGAGGAGCTAAGTCAATACCACCATCATTATTATGGCAACGAGATAACAGTGAGCAAAAGTATGTCTGATGCGTTGAGTTGCATCTCGTTTCATTTGTACGAGCATTACTGTTCGTCGGAGAAGAAGTTCCAGCACACGGAATGGTCCTCGCTGCTCGTCCAAACCACGCTACAGTTGCTTAGGTTACCACGCATCCCGCACATGGAGAAAGCGGTCATTCCACCAAGCTCCGCTGAGAATACTCGGAGCAAGGAAACAAAGCAAAAAGAAAACGAGGAAGATTTGGTGAAAATGAAATCACATTTTCGCACCACTGATGCCGATTTGACGGATGTAAAAATGACGTCATCGCTTGTTGATAAATCAAGCCCCCAGGCAAAGATCTTTAAAAGTCAATCTATTTCAAATGAAGCGACAGTCGCAACTGAAGAAGATGTAGGCAAGGAAATTGACGCGAATAGCACGGCCTATGACATAAGAATGGCAGAAACAGAGCAAACTTTTGATGATAAAGACAGACAGTTTTCTGAATTTCCGGATATTGGAATGAGAGATAGCCAAACGACAGTGGGCACCAAGGAAGAGGAGGCCTTTTATCAGGTATCAACTGTAGATGATGATGAAATTGATGAAGATCGATACAGATTGGAGCTGACGGAAGATGACCCTGTTTCTGATGGAACAAGTGATATACCCAAGTTATCTTTCCTGTCGGATAAAGCTGGGAGGGACAAAGAAGGATCGGTGTTAGAAGCCATGAGAAACCTATCCACTGCTGAGCTGGATGGGGTGTCAAGCTCAGAGGGTGTGAAGACAATTGGGCAAATGAGAATCGAACAAACGGTAACTGTTGACATTACCAAAATGTCAAAAGATGCGGAGAGACGGCTGCAAGCGACCATGGGTACACTAGAAGATAGCAGTACCTTGGAAGGACAACTCAACGATATGGAACAGACTTTGAATATTATAACCCATGCCAAAAAAGAAAGGGTTCATAGTTAGTGTGCTTGATTCTTTAGATTGTTATAGTTTGATCCACTCGGAAGTTCCATTGCACTGCGTCCTTATATCTTCTTATACAACTTTTTAAATTCTTGTATATTTTCATATCTCTTTGCACATCTTTTTATCTTCTTGTATATACTTCTATCTGCTTCTACACCTTTCTGTTAGCACATTCCTTCTTGTACACACTCTTATCTTCTTTTACATCTTCACATCCTCTTTTACACAATGTTATCTTCTTGTACACACCCTCATCTTCTTCTACATCTTCATATCTTCTTTTACACACTCTTATCTTCTTTTACAGCTTCATATCTTCTTGTACACAGACACAATGTCATCCTCTTTTACCTTTCAGTAGACCCCTTCTACTTTCTTGTACACACAGGTACCAACAAACAATGTTTTTCTTTATTCAGATGCAAAAGTGTGGAGATATGACCCGTTGACGCGTAACTGGTCAGCAAGTGAAAGTCTCGCCTTTGTTGGCGAACTACTCCAACTTGCAAAGGACAAAGAGGGCAACTGTCGTGATGCATACATGTTTGAATACATCACACAAGAAGAGCCGATGTCAAAGTACGATGCACTGCAATTCATTTTTCTTATTTAACTTGCATTACGCTTGATTCCACTGCTGTTAACTGACATTATCATCCGATAAAGGTACCTTGGAAAGCAGTACAAGAAACTCGACAAATACAGAAACAAGATCACCATCCAACAATACAGACAAGATATAATATGCCAGGTCACATCGAGGTATTACGTCACAAGGTTCAATCAACAGCTCTACAGAAAAGGTATCGTATCTTTATCTCCTGTGCAGCGTCCACGCAATGTCAGGGCAGCGCAGCCACGAGGCATTTAGTGTTTACCTCCCCCTCTTTCTGTCTCTCAGTGGGTATAAAAAATAGTATCGTTCTTCTGAATATCTCATGCTTACAGTTGAGGATAGAGATAGAGAGGAGGGTGTTCCAATATTAGCCTACCTCGCTTAAGTAAATAGAAACACTATTCTCCAGGGAACCCTCCTTATGGAGAGCATTTCTTTTGGAGAGACACCTTTTAGAAGCAGGTAGTAATTTAGAAAATATGTTGGAATGGCATTTAGAGCAAAGGGACATCTTATTTTCAGGGTTATCGTTTGGCCAAGTACAGTTTCTGCCAGCCGTCTTGATCGAACTTACAGACGTAGAAGATCAATTTGAGAGATATTTCAACGTGGAGCCATACATGTTTGGTAACTTCACGCGGATAACAAACAACTGGACATTCGTCAACCCGGGAGATGTGCATGGCAAAGACTTGCTCCTTGCGTTCAGCCATTTTTCATTTTGCTCCTCCAAGGGTAAGCTGATCATTGTTGATATTCAAGGATGGACGAGCGAAGATGAGAGTGGCGCGACATTTCTCACCGACCCGCAAATTCACACGCGGGACAAGAAGGGGTTCGGAACAGCGAATCGTGGTTTGGAGGGATTTCGATTGTTCTTCGTGTCACAGCATTCCAAGTGCAACGAAATTTGCAAAGCACTCAAATTAGCTAGACCAGTATTGTAACTAAACTATATGCGAATCCAGGTTTAATGAACACATTGATGAGGCAAGATATTGCTTGTTCTATTGAGAGGTTTTGTTTAACAAAAAGCAGCTAGCTTTTATAATTTAGAAAATTTCACGTTTGTTGTATCAAGACTTCATTGTAACAGAAGAACTTCAAGCAGTAAAAAACATTTGGAAATTTATGTATGATTTATATATAAGCAGAGGTGTCGACGAAACACCAAGTTTACTGTAATATATAAACAAAAAATAAATATTAGCAGCATTTAACTACAAAGCGAATTTTATTTTCATGCAAGCAGTACATAAATCACAACAGAGATAAGCTAGAGTTCAAATTATAGATTTCTTCTTCTATTACTGTTAAAAGCATCCAAAAAAAAATTGACGCTATAGTAAATAGTTTTATAATAATAAACCTCTTAAAACCTCCATATAAAGACCAAGAGAAGGACAAGGGACTGGTACTGAAGTTGTCCATTGCTTAAAGCTGTTCGTAGTAGGAGAGCGTTGTGTATTGAAGCTGGAATATTATGTTATTACATTCGATTACGTTATATCGAACCTCTCACTTCCTTCCATCGCTTGCATACCATAACGTTCATCGTGTTCCTGTGGAATTGGCTGTTGATAAACATTCATATTAGCCATCTGTTGATTTAGCTGCTGGAGTTGGTCATACGACGCCTGTTGTCGTTGAGGTGGCAGCATCTGGGGGGCCATCTGGGGGGCAGGTTGCATTTGGCGTGCCCGTAATTCATTCTCGTACTGCATGCGTTGCATTTGGAATGGTGCATACGGATCCTGGGCATACACAGGTGGAATCACCGGCATATAATGTCGATACTGGCCTTGCAATTGTGGTCCTTGGTCAGGGTTATACATGGCAGCTCTTGGTTGACCATATCCATACACAGGTTGCCTGGGCAACTGTGCATTCCCTGGGGGCTGGGGATATATAGCATGACTTTCTGAAGGCTGGGTGATTTTTACATCATTACTACAGATGTCATTAAATTTCAATTCGTATTGAGTGGATTCAGAATCCCCTAGAACTATTTCAAGCAGGAATGTAAAACAACCGATTGTCAACTGATCATTTGTAGCCAATTCCACAGTTTGCTGAGGCGATATATTTCTGTTGCCATTCAACTTAATCACCTTGGTATCACTTATATTGGTGAGCTGGACGACAAACCCTCTTCTATCTTTTGCAATATTCAACTGTCCGTGCCTCCGAGAGGACAGCATGTCATGGAGGTAAACATCCACACCCTCACCACGCCCAATTATTGTTAATTGACTAAGCAACTTTTTCACAAGTTCTGATGGAAGACTTTTAATCATCATGGAAGAAGAGTCCTTGTTCTTTGGGTGCGACATGACTTTTGAAACTTTGAAGATAATCTTTGTGTTCGTCAAGGTATCTAAAACAACAACATTGTAACTTTATTTGAGTACAACCATTCATACTATGCTATAAACAAACATACAATAATGGGACCTCTGCATAACAAGCATCGTTGTAAAGAAGTACCCATTGCATAAAGATGACCATTAAAGGCTCCATTGTATATTACACCATACAATGGATTCTAACATAAATTGTGATGTTGTGTGCCTACATCATACTAATCAAACTTTATGTGCTGATACATTTGAACCCAAATACAATGAAGCAAGAGGGTACACAAAAAGTATCTTACATCAATAAAACATCACATATTTAAACAGGCTAGATATTTAGTTTATTATTTGTTAAGCAGGCGTTATTCTAAGCAAAATTTCCAACTCCAGTTGGAAATAGGATTTTTTCAAAATTGTCTTGGCTTCGCTTAGAAAAGCAATATTTGGTGGGACAATTTGGTGAAAGTTTACTTTTCCAAATCCAGGGATTCGGATTTCCAACTCCGCAAAATTTTTTCTAACTGCAGGAAACACCAGCAAATCCAGCTTAGAATAACCCCTGTTGTTAAGTTCATTATAAACGTAGAGTAGTATTTATTATTATTAATTATTGACTAACCTCTTCTTGGTCTTTGCTCATTTACATTCACCACACGCCCATTTCCTCCAGGCTCATCTTCATCAACAGTTTTGCATCCTTTAATATCAATATCTGGCTGTCCTTTTGAGCTATCTTCAAAATCAACAGTCTTCTGCATCTTCATGACATTCTTCTCTGCATCTATATCATCTTCTTCCTCAGCAGTTCGAGAAGAACTAATATCCGATGCATTGTGTTCACTTGGGATGTCTTTGCTGGCAACATTTTCTCTATCTTTATCATGCATCTTTTTTTCTAAATCTCCTTCTGCTTCTTGAATGCAGGAAATTTCACCTCTTTCGTCATTTTTCAAACTCATACTAGGAAAATCTTGTTCAATTGTTTCGTTCTTCTTGAAACTTGATTGTCTATCATATCTCGAAGCACTACAGGGTTCAACTTTATCCTCATTTGTATTTTTTCCCTCATCTGTCTCAGCTGTTTCTTTGTCCTTTATATCTTCCATGTTTGCGAGCTCAGTAGGTATATTTTCCTTACTAAATCTTTTTCAACGTATTTACAAACAGAAAGTCAAATCACCTATAATAAAAAGAGGCAATGTGTTATCATTTTTACTGAACAAAGGAGACAACGCTTTGTCTCCTTTATCAGACATATTTGAGTAAATATGATCTCGGTAAAATTAGCTAATAATTAAATGCGAAGGGTATTTCCCACACAACAGGGCGGCATGGCAAGAAATGTGATATTATGGCGATATGGCCTAGGCAAAGACAGATGGCAAGCCAAGTCCATTGTGCGACAAACAATTTAGAAGAGAAAAGTTAGTTCAAAATCGTTTTACTCACCTTAATGCATCAGTTTTGATTTATTTATTGACTTGTTTCCATTCATTCATTCATCAAACCATTGTGAATCAATAGTCGACATCAATTAAAAGGGAACTGGTGTGTCAATTTCTCCGAAATAGGAAGCATAGCATGACGCAATATAGGATTACATAATTATGCGATGACTCAGAAACGGAAAAACAAGGCGACATTGGGCACAGATAGCAGCCCAAACCTAACCCACAAGAAACAGCCATGCATGGCATCTTCACAAGGGAAGGAAATCGGTAAAAAGGACCCAAAATGGCCCAAGGGATTTTTTCCTACTATGGGGGTCTACAAGGGTGATCATGGCCGTAAATGGCAAGGTGGTAGCATTAAGAAGGTGGTCACAAAGCAAAATTCCACTATGTAACACAATACTCCAAAAATCACACGAAAAAATCTAAAAAACATGTTGAAATAAGTAAGTAAATAAGAAAATAAATAAGAAAATAAATATGAAAAAAATACAAAATTAATTAACATCTCTTGCAAACCTATCTTTAGATTATACACAAAGAGTTCTGTTTATGATGGTCTGGACAATTGAAGCATGGTACAAATTCTATTACAAATAGGGTGTTGCTCTTTCCAGAATTTATCGAAGCCCTCTTTACCACGGTTGGCAGTACCAAAGCCCAATCTATCCATGGTATGAATTTGGGGGTCGGTGAGAAATGTCAGTCCCTCCCACTCTTCGCTCGTCCAACCTTGTATGTCGACAACAATTTCTTTGCCTTGTGAATGACAGTAGGAGAAATGGCTGAGGGCCATTAGGAGATCTTTGCCAGGCACATCACCTTGGATGATCCAATTAAAATTATTGCTGATTTTTACAAACTCACCTGACATGTATGGCTCAACGTTGTAGTACCGCTCAATCTCGTTTTCAACATCAAGAAGCTCGATAAGAACGGCGGGCAGGAAATTAACTTGGCCGATGTTCTTTCCTAAAATTCAGAAAAATTACAATTACCAAAAATAAAATACTTGCAATATGAAATATTTACCAAATAAAACTTGTATATGCTTGCAGCAAGGGAATGCCAGTTACACGTATTTTCTTGCAAGAAAGTTTCTTCAGAGCAGCTCTCAAACGTAACAAAAACAAATATGGATGCAAAATATATTTACCCTCGGGTATTTGATACAAGACTTTGTTAAAAGAAGCTGCATAGAACCTGGATGTTGTTTGGCAAATTATATCCTGCATGTATTGTTGCTTAAGTCTTGGCCGATCTTTATACTTCTCCAATTTGTACTGCTTTCCAACGTATCTACACAACACAGAGTAAGCTTATTAATTATGGTGGTTATGTCACAAAGAATGTTTTTTCTTTCTGTGTTTCTGCTACTAACAAACACTCTGTATTTTGTAAATGGAGCACAATATGCCAGCATAGACAGCACCCTTAAATGACATGTTAAATGTTAAATATATTGATATACATATATACCTTCGCAGGGGGTCATCTTGTTCTAAAAATTCAATATAGAACGCATCTCTACATGCTCCCTCCTTTTTGCCAAGTTCTAGCTTTCGGCTGATGTAGGCAAGGGTTTCTGTGCTTGACCAAGACTTAGCCTCTGGGCTGTACAACCACTGCATTGCAACTGAAAAGCAACAAAAACAATATTAATTAACACATAGATGCCTCATCTTAGCTTCAAAGTAGAGTTATTACTCGAGTAGCTCCATAGTTCATCATCATGAAAAAGCTACGATCTCTATAATATGGAGTATGGAATGGTGGAACGGGGTTGGAACAGAATGAAGAAACGGCCGGAAACATACCATGAACACCATCATGATTACCAGTCCGAAATTTCTGCAAGTTCACCCAATCAATGCTTGTCTTTGCACTGTGCCCAAGTTTATGGACCGTGTCTTGTACTCTAATGCATCGCTCCTTCGTAGACTCCTTCTCCGCTGTTGCGTAGCAGCCTTCAATCGTAGCATGATCTGTTTCCAAGTTGCTAATCGAGCTGCGCAAAGCTGCATCACCATTTCCTCTTGTCTCTTTTGAATTTATTCTCAAATCAGACTGCATCTGATTCATTGAAAATGTACTAATTTCAGCATCTTCAATGGAATTCGCAGTATCTTTGATTCTCATGTTTGTGTCATCTTCTCTTTCAGATATAAACAGAGACATCTGCTGCAAATTCATCTGCATCTCAGTAGCCATGCGTTCTTCTTCTCTTACAAAGTTACTACAACTTTCAAAACATAGCTTTTCAGCAACTTCATCCTCAGTAGCAGTTTCTGCATTTCTAAAACCCTCTTTACTAGCTTCTTCCAGTCTTTTCTTTTCAAAACAAAGCCTTTCAGCCACTTCATCTTCCGTAGCTGTTTCTGCATTTCTAAAACCCTCTTTACTAGCTTCTTCCAGCTTTTTCTTCTCAAAACAAAGCCTTTCAGCAACTTCATCCTCAGTAGCAGTTTCTGCATTTCTAAAGCCCTCTTTACTAACTTCATCCAGCGTTGTAGCATTATTCCTAATCGTGACATCGTCATCCATTGAGTCTGTCTCCTCTTCTTTGTGCACCGCATTATTCCCACTATCATCTGCATTGCTGCCACTTGCATCCTGTATAACACTCTCAATTTGCTTGATCTTTCCATGTTCAACAGCAGTCAAAGATCGCACATTCAATTCTGGTTTAATCTCCACGAGAGGAGTATACGAATCCATCATTTCAAGATTATCCTCCAAAGGAATGCAAGGTAACTCAAGCAGACTGAGAGTCATGTCAATCAGCATCTTCGACCGCTTCGTGTGCTTTATCTGCTGTGGAAACAAACAATGATGTTCATACAACAACATGGCAAGACGCAGCAAAGTCCCGCTAAGATTGTTCCCGATCTTCAGCTCCTTCGAGATCAGTGATAAGCGTTGAACAGCAAGAATGAATTCATAGAATTGATCTTTGCTTTCCAGTCGAGAAATGCTGTCATGGCATCTCAAACCTTCACGCAGCTCATGTGCAGCATTCTCAAGGTATTGGTATTTGTTCTCGTGATCGGGTAGCTGCTTTGCAATTTTCAGACTCAAGTCGCCTGCTCTTCGCTGTCAAAATATAAGAAAGAAAAATATTCTCAACTTTCCTTCGAATTTAGATAAGACATATAGGAATTAAATGACGATTAATCATGGAAATCACAAGGTCAATCACACGGTCAGTCAATTAAATCACACGGTCAATCAATTAAATCACACGGTCAATCAAGTCCATCACACGGTCAATCAAGTCAATCACACGGTCAATCAAATCAATCACACGGTCAATCAATTAAATCACACGGTCAATCAATTAAATCACACGGTCAATCAATTAAATCACACGGTCAATCAAATCAATCACACGGTCAATCAATTAAATCACACGGTCAATCAAGTCAATCACACGGTCAATCAATTAAATCACACGGTCAATCAAATCAATTACACGGTCAATCAATTAAATCACACGGTCAATCAAGTCCATCACACCATCAATCAGGTTGATCACCAGGTAGAGTCAGTAGAGATAAAAAACCAACGTACCTTATTCTTCAAATAAAACAATGGTGTATAAGAACAAAGCTGTGAAGACTCAGTTGCTTGTTTAATGGCTTCTCTAAGTGGATGACCACTTGTTAAATTGTATTCGTTTGTGATGACTGCAAAATCCTCCATTGACATGTACCGAAACGTGTCAGAAAGATGCGCCTTTGAGCCGGCAATAATCTTCTTTTCGATTCTCTTCAAATTTTCAGTCAGCACGATCGATAATAGCAGTGTTGATGCAGCATCCTTCCAAAGGCCGAGGCCTCGAAGAATATCTCCTTTGATAGAAACACACAAGGCTTTCACATGTTGCCAATCGTCCTCTGTCTTGTAGTGATACGCGTTCAGGTTCTTCTTGCTGTTGATGACTTTATCGAGGAGTTTTTCAGCTTCTACAAATGAGAGAACGAACAATAGGTTTGTAGGTGATTACTCATCATACAGCCATTTCATTCAACTGGGCATATCGGACAGGAAAATGGAGTTAATGTAAATCGATAACAAGTTGAGTGGGGTTTCTCAGGGTGCCAATCAATTTTCCACCAAAGACTTCAAAATTCTTCATGTATGCTTCAGGCTCCTTGATAAATCTCACTTCGGTGCATTTCTTAAAAACCCCACCAGGGGTGCCGAAGTTGCCCCCACGCTACTGAATTCCCTAGATTAAGCGCCTAGCCCCTCCAATAAATGCCTCTACAACACAACGCACTTTGAGATAAGCGCCCCCATTGAATAAACAGAGTTAAAATGACACTTTTTCCTGAAGATTAAAATGTTTATGAAAAATGTTTTGTCATAATCTTTAGATAAAAAATGTTTCGTTTCCCATTTCTTGAAATTGCAATAAGCGGCCTCACTCGGATAAACGTTCCACACAAACAAGTGCCCCCAAAAATGTTCTGAAATCAACAAGCCCCCCAGGGCGCCTAATCGATCAAATAGGGTCCACATTGATTTCAAGCAACATGACACTAACCTTGTATGTTCCCGTCATTCTTTAATATTCTTGCTTTGCGCACAACAACCTGGGGTGGAACGGGGGTTTGTGGACTTTTTTCTTCGATGTAAGAAAGAACAGAAAGAGCTGCTTTACAGGTGCCGTTCCAAAATGTGTAACGATCGATTAGGAAAATGACAGCAGATGCCTCGTCATAATTGTTCTCCAATACCATATGATACAAGCATTCCTAAATGATGAGGAGAGACAATGGTTTAGAGGTAAGAATTGTTGGAAGACTTGAAAAACAGGATTCCCTGTAACAGTCAACTCTGTCTAGTTCGAGCACCCTGTGGAAACATGAAAATATTCGAGTTACAGAAGTATATTTTGTAAAAATTTGTTTCTTAAGCCTGGTCTCCATATAGTCGTCGAGGGTCGCTGAGAGTCGCTGAAAGGATTAAAAATCGGCACGGCAGGCATTGTCAAAAGTTGATTTTAATCCGTTGAGCGACCCTCAACGACCCTCAAAGACTATATGGAAACAAGGCTTTAGTGATCCTTGAAGCGACGGAGAATTTCGTTCGAGTTAGATAAAGTTCGAATAACACGAGTTCGAGCTAGGCGAATTTGACAGTATACGCAATGATGAAAAAAGTGAGGATTAAAAGCTTAATTGAACCAACTAGTAGAACGTCGTATTCTTTCAGATCATCGTTAAATTCGTTTTTTCGATTCAGAAGGTCATTGATGTTGTATTTATCAGCATGGCTGACATCCTTCACGCTGTTCCTGCAAAATAAACTGAACAATTAAAAAGAAAGCAAAGTTAAATAAGAAAGAGACAAGCTAAAAAGTCTTAAAACGAAACTCCAATGTAACAAATCTCAAAGGAAACAAAACATACTGCATTGCATTGGTGTTCAAGTAAATTGGAGACAGTGGTGTAATCTTAAAAATGTTTTTGACAGTGGTCTTACAAATTGCAGCTATTTTCCAACGCACAAATGGTGGAGGAGCCAGGGGGAAGGGGCTAGGGTAGGCACATTCCCCCCACACCCCACTTTTCGTATTAAGATAAAATATGCCCTGCTATAGATATAAAACTGCCCCGTTTAAGATTAAATGTGTGGTTTCTCCCCCCTGAAAAGTTAGGGGACATCACAATGAAGAAGGCATGACACTATACGCCTCTGGACTGCACCACTTTCATAGTTACCAGAGCCTCAGGTGAATATTGCAAGAATTTACTCATTACCCAGGATCTCACATGACAAAGTCAATTTCAAAATTACCAGCTTTCTGGTACAAAAACCCATCCTTTATTCTGACAATCCAGCAACAGTTCACGTAGTCGTGGAGACAGAAGATCCTTCCAAAGTTCTGCTGAGCTCAAGCGTGATAAATTGTGAGTCTCGTGAGCATGGCATTGTGTTAAACATCCACTATAATGTTGCACACCAGGTGCGACTGATAGAAATAAGTATCCCTTGACGAGACAGCTTTCAATAAGACCAAAATCAATTAACTTTTCAAAAATTGTTGGATCATGTACTGGAATAGGTTTTCTTAGCTGACAAATCTGTTGCAATAGATACTTGCTTTGGCAATCAAGACCTTTGTTAATTATGTCAAAAACTGATCTATCTCCATCTTCTTTGTTGAAGTTGCCATGCTGGGCTAAACAGCACTCTCCTTTAGATACCAAAAGATTTGACAATAAGCAAATGTTTATTGGAAGACCTTGGCCAAGAGAGAGAAGGTGCTTTCTATTGCTGGACATTGCAATGTCAATCTGAGACTTGAACTTAATCAAATCTAATGCTTCTGTCTCCGTGAGTGGATGTGTGTGAAAAATTTCATAATCATTCTTTGCAATTGATTCAATTGGGGAGGAAAGAGTGGCCACAATAACAACTGAAGCATCAGTTGTCATAAAATGGCTCTGTAAGTAACTCCATACTCTGAAGCCATCAGCATCAACATTATCAATACAAATTAACTTGAATCTACCCAGCACAGTTCTAACTGCCAGATCTTTTCTTTCCTTTTTGCCTTCAAGTTCTTCAAGAATAGAGAATTCCTGTTTTAAGTTCTCATTTCTTGCAATTTTGCTGCAGAATGAGTAGAGAGAGTGGATAGAAGTGTGGCTTTTAACAGCAAAGCATGTTATATCATCTTGCTCTAAAATGTGTTTGAATGAAACTTCATTAACAACTCTGTTTAATATAGTTGTCTTTCCTGCTCCGTGCTTCCCATTGATTAATATGACTTTAAGAAGCGAATTCTTGTCTTCAATAAATTCCTTCACAACATCACAGGTCTGATAAACGATGGCTTCTTGAGAGGCAAGCGACATAACCAGTGTTGAAGATGGTTGGACAGGAGCCCCTTGCTTTTCATTATCTTGCCTACTAATATTTGCTGGACGTGCTTCTTCCAATTCGCTTTGCAAAAATTGCTGAGCCAAGCCAGGCAGATGAAATATGTTGCTCATTTTTGCAAACTTTTCTTTGCACTATTTCCAAATGAAAGAAAAAAAAGCATAGGAGAAGGAGGAAGTGGTTTCGATGTTTTCCAAGAACAAATGAGAAACAGCACACAGGTGGGATGGGATGCAGAATAATTGAATGTGCGCTTTACCCCCCTAAAAGGGATATGCGCACACCATAAAGGTCATTCTGTCCCATTGTTCTCTCATCACACGCACCACAACCAAACCAATTATAAAGGGAAAAGTTACTTTCTTAATTCTTTTCCAGGTTTTATATTTGGTGAGTTGGCCTAGACGTGGCTTGTAACTCATCTTGTCGAGAAAATGGAGGAAACGGGTGGTAGAAGTTTTGGCGGACGTTTAGCTGGAGGAGATTTTGAATTGCTTGAGTTTTTACAACGCCCACAAACTATCGTAAGACTAATTTGCCTGGTATGTATATTCTGCTATTTACTAAACCATATTTTGCAAGACTGAACTTCATTTTTATCCATATCAATACAGGTCCAGTCCATATCAGTGAAGGCCGACTTTACCTTCAACTGCGATAACAATGTTGATAGCTCTTTCAACCATTTTAAAGTTGACCTTATCACAAAACTCAATTCTAAATGTTCAAAGTCTATCTTGGATCTCTTTTAGCTAAGCTTTGCAATGCAAGGTTTCGTTTAAAATCTTGTGATGGTATTTAACACAGTTATTTGTTGATATATTTTGCAGATATTTGCTATTGTGGTATTTGGTTGCATATCTGACGGCTGCTACATGTACGACATATGCATTTTCAATTCAGACTCAAATGCATGCAATTTTGGTATTGCCATTGGAGTCATTGCATTTCTTGCTTGTCTTGCATTCATTGTGCTTGACACCCAGTTCAACAACTTCAGTAATGCAGAAACAAGAAGACACCTTGTCATCGGTGATTTGGTATTCTCTGGTTTTTGGTGCTTCATGTGGTTTGTGGCATTCTGTTACCTTGCTGATACTTGGCGAAAAACACACTCATCTTCTTTCAGACAAACCCATATCGATCATGCCAGGTCGTCAATTGCTTTCTCATTTTTTTCAATCATTACATGGGTAAGTAGGCTTTTTGTTGCCCCTGCTTGTCCCTAACACCCAATACAATTAAATCTAAACATTTAATAGATATTCACTATCGCAAACTAAACATCCGATCCATTGCGCTGTTTCATCATATAATTCTATATTTTTGGTTTTAAAACTCCTTGCTTCTCAAAGAATTTGTTTTAACAGGATTTCACAGTTGAATCTCAGTAAATTACATGAAATTGTTTTAAATTGTCAATATTACTAATCAACATTGTATATTTTTTTCCATTAAGGGTGGGTTGACTATCATGGCTCTCAGAAGATTTCGTGCAGGTACCGATTTTGACAGTGGATTGCCTGGCGAAAGCAGTGCCTACAGAGAGGGCCAGTCACCCTACGCATCATTCCCAACACCTGGTGAAAATGAAGCAGGAAAGGGTTTTCAGTCGCAGCCATTTGGAGCAACACAACAGCCGCCTACAACTGAATACAATGTGCCAAACTATTAGAACTAACTCATTCACTGTCGTTGCATTTTTCATACTGCATTTGCTGCATTATTAAAGTAGATCATTAATGCTGAATAGTTATCACTAGAATGCCTGGTCTTGTTTATGCAGTATGATTTCAAAAAATTCATGTTACAGAGCTTATTTTATGTTATTTTTGTATTTCTTCATTCAAATCAGAAACATTTCTACTTTTTCCTGTATTCATAAGTAATTAACAAATTATGTGTCTTGTTCATTTCACTCACACTTTACTTGTTTATACTTTGCTTATTTCATTTTCATGTGCTGTAATTGCTGATCTGATAAAAGTTCTTTCCTTTGTTTTTCTTTCTCTGATATCATAATTTCAAGTAATAAAAAGCAACATAACAATAGATTGCTTAATATCAATAAAAATGAAGCTCTTACAAATGCATTTTTGCCAGCAGCAAATAATGTTTATTTGCTGACACAGACTGGATGTTCTGGCAGCTATACAGCTGATTTGGGCTTGCAACTTGTGTGCTCAGAATTATATTGTAGAACAAATATCCTGGATACATAGATATTTAAAGACCTCAAAAGGATGGACAGTTGAATTTGGTGACGGCTTGTATGTAGTAGCTTGTTGTTTTGAACAAAATGTAAGATGCGAAATCAAAACAATATATAGACACGTGTGATATACAAAAAGGCGTTAAGAAGCCAGTTAAGAATAACTAGATAGTTTTGGGCTCAAAACCGAAGAACATTGCCACCCGCAAAATATCATTATGCTTTATAAAAACGTGTGTAGCCTTCTAAAATATGAAATAAAAATTTACCTTCTGCGTGCTGATGTTTTACCAATTCTTAAATGAATCCTCATTCACATCCTTGCTTTGAGCGAGATGAAATGGCCATAACGTCTCCTAGTAGCAACTCTCCTCAGCAATAAATTAACAAAGCGAAAGGTAAAGTATTCATAATTTATTTCAAATTAAATTAATTCTTATTTTTGTCGTCACAGTGCATAACATTGGCAATTTATTTGAAGCTTTGCGGTGTGCGACTGTAAACCTCGTCCAGAGCAAATTCCAGAATGACTTTAGTTCACGTTGTTCAAATAGATTAAGCTCAGTGAAGCAGTAAATTATGGAAACCAAAAGTTATGCAAATAAATTTTCTCCACGCACAAATTTGTGGAAGTGAAACAAATATAGTTCCCAAGTGAATAAAAATATGAAAACACATAAGACCTTTGAAAAGGTTTGAAGATGATGGATGAATGAAAATGGCTGACCAATCAAATACGATGTTTATGATGATGTAGGAAATACTGGAATGTGATTGGCCCACCGTGCAAGCTGTAACCAATCATATTTCAGTATAAATATCCAGGTTGCGTGTGCGACTGTATATATGTATGATAACGGGTCAAGCCCGAAACGTTGTTTTAAATTTCAAAGTGACTGTTTTATTATTCTTCAAAATTGTTTATAATCATATTTCAGCATTGCAAAACCCACGCGGAATGACTTTCAGAAACTTTACGCGATATAAAAAATGCGCAAGGATAAAAAATAATGGATTAAATACTGCAAATGAAGTTCCTTGACCATCTTTATCATAATAGTGATCTCATACAAATCATAAATACTTCCTATCATCTTACCATATCTTACCTTATCATATCTTATTGCTATCAACAGACATTGTGCATACATTGTGCATCGTTAATAAAAAGAGTGTTAAAATTACAAACAGTTATAGAAAGATAGTATTTGTTTCAAATCAGAAGAATACGAGTGCACAAAAATAGTCAATAAAATCTGAAATGTACATACCACATATTCATAATAACGTCTAGTCATTACTACAGTTAGGCCCCACAAATATAAAAACAACTTTTTACAAACTTTCGGACTGATTTTTCGAAGAACAATAAAATAGAAGGGGATCTTGGCATGCAATGAAAATCGTGAAAACAAGAAACCTGCTTGTTAATTGCGGGGCCTAACTATACACCTATTTTTTTATTACAAACCTCGACATTGAGTACTTTATAACAAACCTGCAGTTTCATAAGGCATGAAAACATTTCGGAACTTAATTTTCTTGAAAGTTTCTTAGGGCATTTTTATCGCAATCCCAAAAATATCCCGCAAGAAAATTTCTTCAATACGTTATGTTAATCACTGCGTTGTTTTATTGTAAGTTTTACTCAATCCAGCCAAAACATTCAACGAAAAATATGAATTCTGAATTTTTATACATTTTTCAAATTAAACCCGCTTCTTAAATGTTTGCCTCAAGTACTGCAGTTTCTTCTGAATTTTGAGTAGGTGGTTTCTTAAAAATAAAATAGGTGTTTTCAACATACACAATATTCTGAAGTAAGCCACTTTATCCATTGTTCCTTATCCTCAGTAAAATCTTTCTCTTGATTCTCAGTCGTAAGTGATAACCCTAAAAACAAAACATGACAATAATATGAACAAGGAAAGAGATATGATTTTCAAAAAGGCGTCAAAATAAAGGCCTGACTCACACAATATGACTTTTTTTCGTTTTTATAACAAGTAGATTACAGTCATGCTAAAAGTGCGTTTGTGCTTACCAGAAAGCGAAAAGTGAGAGAAGCAATGTGGTGCCTTGAATCATCAATCCATTGGCTCCACTTCCATCTAAAACAAAAACAATGCATATTATTATCAAAAAACAACAGTTTCACTTTAAACGTTGGTATAACATCTGAATTTAAGTCATGATTTCAATTTTAATTTAAGCTCGAAATAATTACCGCACTCCTTGTTCACGCAAACTTCTACGCAAGTTTTCTCACGGGCAACAAGTAATTGTCCTGATGGTGGACATGTTGTTTCATTGTAGGGTAACTTTTTAGTTTTATCAACTCCACTCCAAGCCCCAGAGTTCCCCAAACAACATTTACTCGCAACACAACTCGTCTGGTTGGAAGGAACACAGGCCGCTGCTATAACAGATGATGAAGCTGCCAAAACAAAAATTAAAAAAATAAGAAAACATTGACCAATTGTTTACTAATAACACGACACAAAATAGATACAGGCTTCATTCGTGGCAAATGGACGTATTATAAGAGGATACGAGGATAAAACAAAATTGTATACGAGGATAGGTAGAAATTATGAAACTCACGTAGAGTAGGCTATTAGCAAAACAGAACAGTAAAATACAGTCAAATCTGCATAGTTCGAGCTCGTGTAATTCCAAATCTATCTAATTCGAACGAAATTCTCTGTCTCTTCAAGGACCACTAATGAACCGATTCTTAGCCTTATAATTCGAGCTTTTTGTAGTTTGAACATTTTCACGCTTCCCCAGGGTGTTAAGACAGAGTTGACTGTATTTCATACAACAGAAACTTATTATAATGATATTTTTGAAGGAATTTCCTCTCCATAAGCATACCTGGTGCAGATGTGGCTGTTGGATTAATAACAAAAGGCATTGAAGACATTGCTGCAGCAGCTGTTGTTGTTGCTGCTGCTCCTTGCCCTGGTGTTGTTGTTGTTGCTGCTCCCTGCCCTGGTGTTGTTGTTGTTGCTGCTCCCTGCGCTGGTGTTGCTGTTGCTGTTGCTGCTCCTTGAGCTGATGTTGTTGTTGTTGCTGCTGGTCCTGGCACCACAGCTCCTGTTGTTGTTGTTGCAGTAGCAGAAACCGCCGGTGTTGAGGCTATGTGATTAAACGGACAAAAATATCAATGAAAATTCCAAGCAAAATCGCAGTATGATTGAATCTACCCCCTTATAACAACATGCAAATGTGTTAGTTTATAAATGTTTGGAGAACATGGCCCCTCTTGCACCGTTTCATGGTGCAATTTAATTCAATCCCAGGGTGCCGCGCTCCTGTGACACAATGAAGCAAAATTATGTCCCTTCTATCGCGTTCTTGGGACCCCATTATATTTATTGGTACTTAATTCTTAGGATTTCTGAAATAAACAAACTAGTATGAAAATAAAGGTAAATATCATAGGCTTACTAAATGTATAATTTACAAATGCAGCAAAATGTCTATTTTTACAGTTTTGTTATGAATGAAAACCGAGCCATGAAAAATTAAATAAAAATCATATGAACCTATTGGTGTTGTTGATGTAGTTGCCATGGTAATTTCCATTGATGTTGTATTGCAACTGACAACTGCCAAACATGCGAGGAGACACCAGAGTGATTTGAGAAGAGCCTACAAAATGCAAACAGAACAGTGCAATTCTATGGGTATTGATTTGAAAAGCAGGTTATCAAACTGTCCATGGAAGCTAAGCTGTCCTTCGAACAATCCAATGAATACGAATATTATTCAACAATGACAAAATTAAGACAATACGCTTATCGCATGAGAAAATTCAACGCGGTGGAAAAGCTTATTATATCATATGCGATACATACATTATTATACAGTGTTACAGCATGTGTCATGTGAATAATGTTTCGATTGTGCAATCAGATTTGCCCAGTGTGGCGTAACTAAGTGTAAGCAACTTTTAAGGTCAACTTGAGAAATTTGAAATCGTTTTGTAAAATTCGCGATATTTGGATTGGTGTTCACTTCGATCAAATGTTCATATAACACAAGCTCAACTCGAAAAGCGTTGTCAAACCATCAACTGTATACAGAGCGCTTTAAGCTAAAGATAACCTAAGTCGTTGGGTAACTTTTAACATTATCCATGCAGCCCGAACAAGCCCTTGGGCTAGAAAGAGAAGCGATTTAAAGCGCCGTAAAATCAAACATCGCTTTGAAAATTTCATGCCGAAGGTCTCTAAGCACGCTGTTAATCAAGAGCCATGCAAATACGCAAGAGATCATAAACATTTCTCAACAAATCCGGGAATGACTCATCCATCCTCAAGATATGCGTATTAATATAAATTTGTTGTAATGATTTTAATCATAACTTTCTTGTGAAAGAACGACGGAGCGCTCAGCGCTCAATTTTGATCCACAAAGTTTGAGAAACAAATATAGATGGATTGCGAAATTTTCACCTACAACGCCTGAATTCGCTCTTATATATATAGGTACTCCAATTAATTGCTTCGCATATTCAATTTCATAGCTAAAATGTTTTAACTCGGTCCATAAGCAAAAATCCGAAATCACTCCATTTCCCTTGTTGACAGCCCGTTAGCAAGCTTTCAGACCGAAAGCGAAAAAGATTCTAATTTGAGATAACAAATAAAATCATCATATTTTACTTACCATTTTAATTTTGAAGATGAACTTTGTATTCAGTTAACAAAATGGTTCACAATTCTGCAATTCTACCGCTTGCTAGTTGGTCCAGGCGTGCGTCCCACTCTGTCAATTCAGAAAATCGAAAGCTAAGCGAATTTGAATCTCAATAAATTAATAACTTTCTGTGTTTTCGAAATGCTGCCATAACAACAAAATAACACTGTTACCTGTCCGGATGAAGAATTTTTTTCTCAGACACAAGGCATCTTCACAGGGGGGTTTGTGAGGAGAAATTTTGAACCATGAATTAAGTGGCTAAGCGTCCAAAGATTAGATCCAGTGGTTATTTCACGAAATTTCGTTCTGATTTGTGCAGACTATTTCCAGATTACAGATTATTTGGCGTTTTGTCCACTTTTTGGGCATTTCAAATAATAATAATTCTAGGGAAGCAGTTTCAAAGATAAAATGAAATACAGAAACTTACTGATGTTATGACAATTGTGTGACTTGAACCGTGGCTTTATACGATCCATAATTCAATCATAACGTGGTCATAACCTGGTGAAATAATATTATGATCAACAAATCTATTTTATTCTTGTTTACCGTATGCAAATAACACAGTTCCATACAAGTACACAACTTTTTATGAGAAGAAACTTTATTAGAAACAACAGGCTGAGACTTGCCCGAAAGACAAGAACAACTTTAGACAAAGCAACAAAATTCGAGAAAATTGCCGAAATTGAAAAACAACCAAGTAACAACAGAACCAAAGATGACAAAAATAAGAAACAAACTATGAGGATGAAATTATGTGGGAAAATGAGAAACGCCAGGCTGAAATTGAAGCCAAATGTTTTTATTAAATGACTTGCCAATGCATTCGACAAAGGGATGTGGTTTAAATTGCAACAATATTGACGGACATGGTATAGATTGGTGAAATGAAGAGAAATAGGTACAAGACAGGAGATATTCTGAAATATGATATTCAGATGGGTGCATTATGATCCCGTGCCTAAATGCGGTCAGCGATCATGTAAACAAACAAACATTAAAAATAAATAATAGATCAAACTGGGTTGGGAAAACAATGGATTACCTGTTTCTTAGCTCAGCTTTCTGTTTACTTTATCATGCTTTGCCAACCATGCCGGCTGCAGCATTGTACAAGATGCAAATGGTGTTCAGCCTTCAATTGTTCAACAATTGAAAGGGTTGTTAAAAGCAATCAAAATGCTCGTAGTAGCAAGCATTGACGTTGTGGCAGCTCAGCATTTGAACGAGCAATTCGAAAAGGCTCCTGAGAAACAAAACATTGCATGTTGTAACAAGTAGATTATCAATAATTCAAGTAGTAGGCGTGAGCGAGAAAATTGGAGATGCAAAGAAATCACCCGGGGTAATGTCTGTGCAGTACAGTGGAGGCTGTGCAGTACAGTGGAGGTTGTTCAGTACAGTGGAGGGATAACATCAGTACAGTGGGGGGATAACATCAGTACAGTGGAGGTTGTTCAGTACAGCGGAGGGCTAACATCAGTACAGTGGAGGGATAACATTGAGTACAGTGGAGGCTGTGCAGTACAGCGGAGGGCTAACATCAGTACAGTGGAGGGATAACATGATGTGTGTGGGGGGATAACATCAGTACAGTGGAGGCTGTTCAGTACTGTGGAGGGATAACATCAGTACAGTGGAGGGATAACATGATTCATGTGGGGGGATAACATTGAGTACAGTGGAGGCTGTTCAGTACAGTGGGGGGATAACATCAGTACAGTGGAGGCTGTGCAGTACTGTGGAGGGATAACATCAGTACAGTGGAGGGATAACATGATGCTTGTGGGGGATAGCATCAGTACAGTGGAGGCTGTTCAGTACTGTGGAGGGATGACATCAGTACAGTGGAGGGATAACATCAGTACAGTGGAGGCTGTGCAGTACATTGAAAGATGTTCATTGAAAGATGTTCCCTTCCTTGTGGACACTTGCCTTATGACTTCGTAAGCTATCGCTGGATTTAAACATCTTACCACAGCCAGGTGTGTCGCAACGAAACTCCTTCTTCCCATGCGCGTTCTGGCAGTGTCTTTTTAGGTCAGATTTGTCCCTGAAGTGGAGTTGGCAAAACGAGCAGCAAATCTTTAGCGTCCCATGGACGGTATCAACATGGCGTTTCAGATGGTCTTTTCTTGTGAAAGATTTGTTGCATGCATGATGTGAACAACAGAGTCTGGTTTCTTTTTCTTCCGAATAATGCGTGTTGTCCTCTTGGCTGTGGCTTGTGAAAGTTGATACGATGCTAGAAGACTCGGTGGCAGACGGGTTTAGATTTGATGCTAAAGCTTGCATTGCATGTTGCACAGGTGCTACGAAATTGGGTCCAAGATTTGCAATTGGTTTTTGAAAGTTTATATTCCCAATTTGCCTGAAAAATGGGTCCCCTTCAGCTGCAATTTCCTGCCCGTACTCTTCAAAGCCATGCTGACTACTCGCACTCGACTGGGTATTGGCCATTGCTTGCCCTCTGCCATCACTCTCTTGAAAAAAATTTGACTCAAACGTTGTTGTTGAGGAGGGAAACGGCCTTGGCAAATTTAGCGATTCATCAGCGTCTATTACTCTTTGTTGGGGCAAATTCTTATGAACTTCAATACGCTGAATCCCAGCTGAAGGACTCCGAAATGTTGGCCTTGCTTCTCCTCTTCTGTTCACTGACATTTTGTATTATTATTGATGAAATTAAATTGATCTGATCCCTTTTTTGCTATTTTCGATAAAATGTAGGTACCAGACAAGTGCTTCGTTTAACTAACGTCACCTTTGATCTACATGAGTTAGAGTAAATAAATTCTAAACTACTTGACTGAGAGACATTGATATTTGCAAACTTTTTACAGTCTTGCGGTTGCGGATGTGAATAATTTCTGTTTCTATTGTATCTTCAGTTAGTTTTATCATCTCATAACACATTCGACACATTTTTTACATTACATGCGTGTAATTTTTTTCTTATATTTCATTGTTGGGTAACGCATTTACTAATGGTTGCCTAGGTAGAATGTGAAAAATAGCTATTCTTTATAAAATAGCGTAAGTTGACAGGAAGCTGATGTTACCCCTCCACAGTACTGCACAGCCTCCACTGTACTGATGTTATCCCCCCACTGTACTGAACAGCCTCCACTGTACTCAATGTTATCCCCCCACAAGCATCATGTTATCCCTCCACTGTACTGATGTTATCCCTCCACACACATCATGTTATCCCTCCACTGTACTGATGTTAGCCCTCCGCTGTACTGCACAGCCTCCACTGTACTCAATGTTATCCCTCCACTGTACTGATGTTAGCCCTCCGCTGTACTGAACAACCTCCACTGTACTGATGTTATCCCCCCACTGTACTGATGTTATCCCTCCACTGTACTGAACAACCTCCACTGTACTGCACAGCCTCCACTGTACTGCACAGACATTACCCCGGGTGGAAATCGTTTCGGCTGAAGTGAAGAGGAATTAAAACACGTAACAATTATTAACAACATTATTAAAATAATCTTTGATCGCTACAGAGCTTCAAAATAGCGCTGAAAATCGGAAACATAGCGAAACATAATAACTACTAACATTATTAAAACATGAGTTTGTCAAAGATATGCGTCAGTCTCTTGTCGCTGCATTGTCTCGCGAGGTGGTCAGATTTTGGATTCAGTTCACCCCTTCATTCAATGTGGCCTGCTGATCGAGAAAAGAAAAACCCGGGAGACAACGTAATAACAAAGGTTTGCATATCATATCATATATCATATCATTTAACAAATATTTTGCAAAACCTGACTGTTTCAGCTTGGAAACAACTCAACTTTGCAACAATAAAGCTTCGATACATTTGTATCAATGCACCCAACTGAGACAGATCCCTCCGTTAACTTTCTGATTTCAAAACTCTTTTCCTGCTTTCTTATATAAACCCTTTTCACGTCAGATATTGTTGTTAAGAGTCCTCCCAATTAAGGCTGCCTTCAGTAAGACCCTCTTAGTAGCTACCCCTTTAATGAAGATCCATTCTATTAAAACCTATAAAAGGCGTGGAATTAAGTTGTCTCTTCTCTCATGATTACTTCATGTATATGAATGATTCTATTAAAATCGTAGCGAGCATTCTGGTGTAGATAAACAGCGTTGTCAAATATTTGCTGAGCAAATCTCAATGGGTATATTGTACATGTTTTTAATGCAAATGCCGCGGTATTTCTGTGCAAGTTGAGTTGAATGATTTTCGCCTTGCCGACATGAAATGTTTTGCAAAATATTTGTTAAATGATATGATATATGATATGATATGCAAACCTTTGTTTTATAAAAAGTTGACCGTGGGAGGAAAAGTTGACGCAGGTCCCAATCCATCAATCCATCAATTAATCCATCTACCAATCCATCAATCCATCTACCAATCCATCAATCCATCTACCAATCCATCAATCCATCTACCAATCCATCAATCCATCGTATAATCCACAAATTTATCTAACTCATTCGATGCATGTTCACTTGCAATGCAATACCTGCAAAATATGAAAATGTAATTGAACTTGGTAAACTCTTTGTACATACTAAATTACCCGAAAGCGCAAAGTAAATACTGAAATCATACAATACCATTATGCCGCTATATGCCCATAAATTATGTATCCTCGAGTCCGCTGTGGTCGTGTGACTGCGGAGGCGCAGTATACAAGAGCAAAACAATGAACGGGAAACAAAAAAATGTCAATGAAAAACTTTGTGTCCACAAAAAATGTTAAAGTGCAGGATCTAATCAAACTCTAATTATCTCATTCATTTTAATTGTAAACAAAAATAAAAAATAATCTTTCATTTGTATACATAGTGCAAGTATAATTGCTTTGCTTTCCATAAGTCATAATCTTTCAGTATTTTTAGAAACAGTGCATGATAGAAAGTATGTAATAATCTGGGATTAATTATGACGACGTGGGTCTTTCTCGTGTGGTTTATAAAAGATTACGGAGAAAGGGGGGTGCAGCAGACGCAAATTATTTACTTTGTGAAATCAAAAGAGAAGTCTACGTTGCTTCCTATTGTAAAATTCCTTTTCTGCTACTTTCAATCATTCAAGTTCAAGCAAGTTCAAGTCAAATCGAGATAGAAAAGTGGGGAGATACAACCTTGCGTGTTGCTAAACATCCCCCCACTTTTTCTCCTTCACATCTTCTCCCTTTATTGGTCAATCTATGCTCGCGTAACCTTCGCGATGTTGTTGTCTGTATTTCTTTTCGACGCTGAAGAATGAAATTGTCCCGAAGAATGCTGTTATCACCTGCAAAAAAACAAATTTTAGCATTTTGAGCCCATCTAATCTCCTCATCACATTTTAACAGTCTTCTTAACAGCACTGAAATGGATTACCCAGCTAAAACAAAATGAGAACAACACCTCTGTAGCCCCCTTCAAGCCCCCCAGAGGGGGGTAAAATAAAATTTACGGTATGCATCGAAAGACTTACCAACACAAGGAGTTGCCATTTTAATGGGGTAGAATTTGCATACGCGAAGCCAATCGCAGCAGCCACAGACTACGAGAAAAGGGGACGATACCTTGATAACAACTTAAACCTGAATGATAGCATTGGCCTCATGAACAAATTGTAAACATACTTGTACGCATTTGAAAAGCGCGAAGGCTGAAGAACTGTCTTCCGAAAACAGTGAGCCAAGAATTGAGTAGAGCTGCATAAAGAAAAACAAAAAGTTATCAAATACATTGACTCTTTTATGTAATTAATAATAACTGCCTAAAATTTCAGTGGACACTGTCATCATCTAGTTATGTTAGTACCACTGGTTAATGGTCTACACGTAGCCTCTAAATGATATCGAGGTTGTTTTGTTGCTGGATTTTGCAACCTCTGTATGAAACTATGTGGAACAAGTGACGTGGAAGGTGATGGTATAAAAATGTGACTTAAATTAAATCAAAAAGGAAGCATGAACAAAAAATAAAAAGATTTTAGTAAAACTGGGTGTAAAACTTCCAAGCCTCAAGCGTCAACATTTGTTTAGAAATAATCCACAGTAAATCAAATATGAACATCTTGGCGTATTGATGAAAATAACCAACCAACCTGTGTGTTGAAGCTGCTGTCTCCTAACCCAAGAAGAAACGCTGACAAACCAATAACATAGACGCTGTAAAAATATAAATGTCGTCATTAGAAGCCAAGCGACAATATTTGAAAAGAAAGTTATAAGAATAAGAGAATAAAGTTGGTCAGGGATACTAACTTGTTGTGGATGAAAGTGTCTTCTAGAGTCGAACCCATGGGTGCTTTATCCGGGATATTGATGAAGATAAGAAAGAACGTCACCATGTGAACAATGTAGCCGAAGAGAATTATGGGATCGCGGCCATATTTATTCACCCTCTTTCCGAATATGCCAAACGCAAGTCCACCTGAAGAAACGAGATATCAAAATTATGACTTGACCCCCGGCCATATTCAACACGCTATGCTGCTAATGAATAAAACAAATGGACTTCAGGGGGATGTATCGTAATAAGCTCACCAGTAATCTCTCCGATACCAATCAACATCCCAACCAAGCCAATCTCCCGTTTATTATCAGCCAACAAACCAGTATTACCTGACGGAATCACACAAAGAATGCATGGATAAATAGTTGACACAAATATCCACTAAGCCTCGTTTTCAATATAACATAAAGACGGAGGAGATAGCAAAGTGAGGCTAGTGAAACATAACATTTTATTCAACAAAAATTAGTAGACCATCTAGATTCACCACATTGCATCCCTGTGCTTCGCCCGCTTCTAAATCCAGTTCAGAAGTCCAGTTCCTCTCCTGATAAATAAAGCGGGCAAAGGACACAGGGACGCAATGTAGTAAGCCTGCAGATCATCCATAACAAGCGAACTCTATATAAGAAGTCTTATAAGAACGTGTTGAACTCTATATAAGAAGTCTTATATAGAGTTCACTGTCCATAACATACCAACGCTGTTGCCATACACTCCACTGAAAAATGTCAGTTCGAAGCCTGCAATAGTAAAGCATAAACGGTATAGCAAACAAGCTGTATTATATGCGCTGCATGCTCTCAGTGGTAATAAATCGAAATCCGAATATAAGATGCAAGCTTTACCAGTATAAGCAATTGTCACGGATAGAAGCATCATATCGTGGTTTGTCAGCAGTTGAAACGATTTCTCTGCAATAGAAAAGCAATATTTGTCAGCATTCGTATATTTCTTATCTAATTTCATATGTTCATAGTAAAGTATCTGTTCAGATGAACTAACGTGTCGCTATATGCATATAATGAAAAACAATAAAACCGTTGATTTATCCGTGTTGCGGTGCTCAATTGATAAGGGTTGGAAATCGGTAAACGTGGGGCGCGATATGTGTTAAGAGGGGGGAATTAGATTACGTCTCTGTTAAAAGCCAGCGAGTAAATCGCTTTCAGGAGATGGAGACGAAAGGAAAATATATTTTCTAGAAAAAAAACCAACTTACTGAATGCTTCGTAGGGCGAGGGGGGAGGAGAAGAACCAAATTGTTCGAGTTTCCTAAAAATAATAAAAATATAATCATCCTTCATTTGTAAAGAGTTAAAAAGAAGACAATTTTAAGTATCATGAAGAGTCGTTTTCAAATTGGATGGAGATTTTTTGCAGTGACGGCAAAATAATCCTGTTTACTTTTTGTTCATGTTTACGGTTAATTCTTCGTCTTCTGTTGAAACTGACTGATATATTCCAGGCTGGTAAAATAAATAAACAATTATTGAATGAAATGAAAGTAAGAGGCATATTGTTACGGCTGAGTCTAAAAGTCTGCAACACGTAAAAGAAAGAAATTGTTTGTGCAATAATCGAGTTAGCAGTTAAAACTTACCGTACGTGAGGTTTCTTCGGGAATGTCTTCTGTATGTTCATGTGGTGGTTTGCGTAGAAGCAGAAAGCAAAATGTACCAGCGAGACAGCATACACCAAGTACTATAAACACTGTTCTAGCTTCTGTCAAACCTGTCAAGAATAACATCAAATCCTCTATCACACGGCCCAGTTTTGACCATGCAAACACCACACATATATATATATTCTGTACTGTAAACACCAGAATGTAAGAACTTGCAAATTTTGCATCCAGCCCATTGCTCACAGACAATAGCCTGCTGCTTTTTGTGTCGTCTTGAGCAGGGACATTAGAATTAAAAGTTCATATATACTGGTTGTTTACTTCTTTTCATGTATACTGGCTTTTTACTGGTTATATAGTTATATTCAAATTGATAAATCTATATTTGATATTTGACTAGCTGTATTATTCTTGCACGAAGTACTTACTTATATCTATTGTACCCTTGAAGTAGAAATAAACAAACATGTTTCCAAACAATAAACTGGAAGAGAAATTGCATTGCTGAGAAATTGGAATTTCAAAATGTGAAATTTTGTTTCATAAGCACTTTAATTGTGAATTCTTAACTGTGCAATGCTAAGTCTAATTGGAGCGAAAGTTTACCTTCCAAGATAGACAAAAAAAAAGATAGTTAAAAGATATTTTCAATGCATAACATGATGCACTATGTGAAATTGTTGAAAAAACTTACCTGCATTGAAGAAGGGCCCAGAAAATTCCACTATTCCGCCCCATTGTATCTTGGTTAGAATTGATTGTTAGGAAATTGCCCTGAGCAGTCCAAATAACTATGAAAAAAGAGTATATACATCTAATTCTTCATAGGAAACCAATTATAAGTAACCGTAGGGCAATATTTTCAAAACTTGAGAAACTTTGGTAGAAGATTTCATGTGACTCAAAAAAGTTATGAAACTTTATATGTCGTCTAGCGCATTTAGTTTTGTTTTTTGTTCCTTAAAAGATATTTTAATTGTTTGTGATGGAATTTGCATTTCTCTTTGGTTCTCAATGTATGATCGACAGTGACAAAAGATAAAGAGAAAGATGGGGAATTAAGGAAAATTAGGTTTGGGTGTTAAGAAACTTGCTAAGAAACTTCTTGTACCATAAATAGGGTGAAAGCTAAGAAACTCTGGTATGATTTTGTAAAGTTTCTTCTAAAAAAATTGGTGCATTTACCGTAAAAGCTTCATTAAGCCCTGTATGGAGCCTCAAAAACTTAATAAGCCATTTAATGGAATATGGATTGGTGAAGCTGTGTATGATTACAGGGAAGGTATTAGGAAAGGTATTCAGGTATGCTTTGTGGTATGATAGAAGAAGTGTGAATTCAAATTGCACATACCTGCAGCCCCCAATCCAATTATGACAGATGCAATGTACAGAGTTGATACAAATGGATATATGAGACTGCCTATGAATAAGCTGAAATTTAGAAGATAAGATGTTTAATTGTGCATTATAATGGAAAGTATAAATTATAATAAGGGACAATTGGCACCACATAGTACACTTACCAATAACACAGTCCTCCAAGTATAAGAGACAATCTTGGGCCAATCAAACTTACGATTGGTGGTGCAATAAAATTGGCCAGAGAGAAGACGGCATAAATGATGGCAAGACTGTTGGATGAGAAAAAACAGGGTTAATTGGAGTGCGGAAGAAATTGTTGTTGGGGGGGGGGAGGCGGGCACAACAAGAGATTTTGAGAATGCGGAGAAAACGAAATGAATAGAATGAAGGAGAAACCTGACGTAGCCTTTGCCTGAAAATCAACAAAATTAAAGATTAGAAACGTAAAATAAGCTAAGATAATCAAGATTAATGATAGGCTTATATGCAAAAAGTCAGATGGTAGCATTGAGCAATGAATTTTTCGCACTTTTGCAGAAATTAATTTTACCTTTAAAAGGATGCTTGCCATCACGAACGATACTGTTCAATACAGACGTCTACAGCATAAAATAAAACACACATAATTGCAAGAAATTCCTTGGATTATTGATTATGATTTTAGGAAATTAGAAGCATCTTTTATTTAGCCTCGAAGTTTAAACAAACAGGGAAGGGGATTTAGTGATGGAAGGAAGAGAAATAGTTTTAGGCCAATTACTCTGAGCATTGCATGTTATATTTACAAGCGAGAGGTCTTGGAACAGCATTATAAAGCTTTCTAAAGTACTTACCTGCACATTGGAACTTGTTTGAAAAGCTGTAAACACGAGCATGAAACAAATTCCGTGCATAACAACATTGTAAAGAGCAATACTAAACGCCATTTTTAAGTTCAAATCAGGTCCTTCTCTTCTTTGAAGAGCTTCAATTTCATTGCATTCATGTGACCAAGTGTCATGTGACATCAGTTACCAACAAGGAAGTAAACTGGCCACTTTTTAGTTTGAATGGCAACCGAGGTTTATCTCAAATTTCAAAAATTCGGTTCCTCTATCGCCTTAAAATGTTTATACTTGAATAATCCACACACCACACTTTTCACTCAGTTAAGCAATCTATGTTACGTAGGAGTCTAATAGTAAGAAAAAACATCATTTGTTGATACATTATATATGCTTATATGCAAGTCTAATACAACTGCATTTTTCAAGACTCCGTATGTTGAAACATCTGTCCACATGTTAATCATATAATGAAGCTGAGAAAAATTCAACAATCAAAGCTCATAGTTACAACATTTAAAATAATATACAAAATGGTCTGAGTTGTCTGTTGTATGTTAAATAACTAACATTAAAACAATGTTTGAAAACAAGAAAAGATTATCGATCAACAGTGCCATTGTCATCTTTCTCATCCTTATCAGCAACCTGGTGGAGAAAAGAACTTACTTAGCAGAAATTACTATCATTCAGACGCTATATTGTTCTTAAGATGCTGTAATAAGTAATGCAGTAATGCAGTATCAATCAGAGCTACCGTAATGCTTCGATTAAACGTCCGGGCGTTTATTAATTTTTTGATATTTTACGGGGGCTTCTATTCGAGGGGGGCGTTTAAAAGAAGGAGGGCGCTTAATCAAAGCAATAGTGTAATGAAAAATAGAACAATGCAGAACAATGTAGATGAAGCAGGGACAGCCAGCAATTTCCAAAATCAAGTGAGTTTCAGCCACAATAAAAAAAATGTGGAGACAGCCAGAACAAAGGAGAGCCATGTAAAGGCAGCCAGAGCCAAAATGAGCCCCCCGGCATAGCCATCAATCAATATATAGACTGAGTTTTATCAGGGGGAATAACACGCGAGACTAACCTCTGTGTCTTCTTTATTAGCATTTTCATCGACCTTTTCTGGGTTGTCATCCAATGGCAATGCATCATTTTCCAATGCTTTTTTGGCTTCAACAAGAGCATTGTTAGCTGCGGACTCTTTCGTTTCTCTCGTCTTCTTCTCAACTTCAATGATCTTGTAAAACTCCTTTTCTGCTCTCTCGATATAGTCTTCATCAACTTCTTCAACTCTCTCAGGCTCTTCCCTTCAAAGAAAAAGTTCACATCAAAGTTAGAATATCCAATCTTTGGTTATTCTAACTCACGTACTATTAACATTGAAAGTTAACATTGAAACAGCACGCACTGGTAACATCAAAAGCTGCTCCACAGCACACATTGCTTTGGCATCAAGGCAAACCAAATGAACGTTCATTATCTATATATTGTTAACAAGATAAAAGAAAATTAGTTCTTACTTATCTTGTTGACTTCTTGATCTTTCTTTCAACCTCATTTCTCGATGTCTTGACTCAAGGATCTTCTCTCTTCGTGTTTCTCTTTCAAACATCTACAAACAAACAAAGTAAACAAAGTAAACAAAGTAAACAAAGTAAACAAAGTAAACAAAGTAAACAAAGTAAACAAAGTAAGCAAAGTAAACAAAGTAAACAAAGTAAACAAAGTAAACAAAGTAAACAAAGTAAACAAAGTAAACAAAGTAAACAAAGTAAACAAAGTAAACAAAGTATAAACTAATAAACTAAACTGAAGTTGTCTTATAAAAAGAGAGGCACTTACAGCAGTCATGGCGACTTTTTCATTTCTGGCTATGGTACACAGACCATCAGAAAGTTCCAAAAGAGTGGTTGTGCCATCATGAGACCCACAGGCCACCAATCGACCTTGGTCTTGCACTCTGAGCGAATGCAGCGCTTCATCGCAGACCTTGTAAATAATTAACAGATGAAAGTTAAGCGACCAATAAATACGCCTCTCTGTATGATACTGATGGAATGAACTTGTTTGCAAGAAAGCCTCACCTGAATACTGAGGGTTGGATCGTTCTGTTTGAACAAGTAATCCCAAACATCAAGACATCCATCCATTCTTGACGTGAAAAAAACAGCTGGTCGAACAGGACTCCAACAGCCATCAGTCAAATACGTGGAATGTTGTCTGACAAAATTAATAAATAAATGACTATTAACTATCATTATCAGTTATTAATAGTCATTAATAATCATTAATGTAATTATGGTGAACAGTATCGCAATTATCATGAACGCAAACAAAAGGAACTCAAAAACGAATCATAAGCCAAGATGTGCTAGAAAAATTGCTGCCAGTGATTGAGTTGGTGGCTTGCTTCGGCTATTCGTTAACCTACGACCTTCTCTTCGGGTAGAGAAAGTAGTAGATGTGATAACAAGATTGGGTGTTATTTTATTGGCCACTCACTTTGTCCACATTACTGAAGACTCTCTGATATCTTCAGACCAGATCTATTTGAAAAACAAAACGAAAGCAGGCACTGAGAAGTTTGAGTTATTACGAAACTTGCTATGATCATTTAAAAAGAAATGGCTTAACAGAACGCTTAAGAGGCTGATAGGAGAAAAGGCTTGTTACTTGATGGATGGGCTCAAACTATTAGAATATCCAGCACGTTTTACCCTAGCAGTCCAGTCGCCAATCGTCAAGAAATTCTTCGGAAAGAATGGATTTCTTTGCACAGAATAGATTGGTCCAAAATGTTGATTATAAACAGCAACTATCTTGTCATTTGCTGTTTTGGCCTTTCTGTTGCAAGACAGAACTGAACCTTGTTCCGTGCCAACCATGAATTTTGTGGGCATTGTTGGCTCATACTCAAGCGACACGCCCCCCAATGGACGAGAGGATTCCTTGATATTTGGGATGAGCTTCAGCGACTCGGTTGGCTCACCCAACTTACGAATGTCCCACCAGAATACCTGCCCATCAGTACTCGTGGAAAAACATTCAGCTCCTAGGTAAAGTGAATCAAATAATAGCAAAATAAAGAAACATAAAGCTTCGGTTTACATAGACAAAGAAAGGTACGTTTTTGTACAATGATATACTGTTCGATGACGTGACTGTATATTGTTTTTGATAAGAGTGCTTTATGCAAACCTGTTTTCGATTGAATGAACACAACTTTATAGACAGGGTCTCTATGACTTTTCTCTATTGGAGTCATCTCAATTGGGTGTGAACCCTTCCTTGTGTCCCAATAACCTGAATGAATGGGACGAAATTGCTATGAATTACAAGTAAGAAAAATACAGCCACGCATACCATAAATTGCCAAAGAAGCCCTCGGAGGCTGACTTGGCTTGGCTTAAACTGGCTGCTATTTGCAAGCAATACATTCACTGCACATCTTCAATGTCTTGATACTTGGACTCCTTGCAAACGACTATCCAAGTGGGGGCTTACTTGAAAGGGGCTTACTCAAGGGGGGCTTATTCAAGGGGGCCTTATTCGAAGACTTACGATAACTAACTATAGCATGCTGAAGACAACGAAAAGCAGTGTGAAGCAGTTAAGATCTTCTTCAGCTTAGCTGACTTTTGCAATCTTAACAAAGAATACAGTTCCTTATGATAACAACTAACAACATTAACTGATGCTCTTTTGACATATTTACCCAATTGTCCATTGTAACATCCACCAACCAAAATATGTGGATCCTTGGGATTGTATTCCAAGCAGATTATTGGAGAAATTGGTTTCAAGGCCAACTCTGGTTTGTTTGGGCTTTCTAAGACAAACAAATAACAACATATATAGTCACTGAGAGTAGCCACTAAGAGATTAAACCAGCACTTTTCAAATGTGCATACGTGTACACAATGCAAGGGTTTGAATAAACACACTCTTCATTAAACACCCCTTATGTGAACATAAGTCTGGATGAAGATATAGATAGCGTTTTATATGGCACTTTCAAAGTCTAATAAATGCAATCTTTTAAAAGCTAGAAAGATTGTCTGTGAACACACACCCCTTATACATACAAACTTGTATTGAAGGATAATGAGGTACAGAATGAAAACATCTCTCACCGATATCCCAAATATAAGAGTCCAAGCATGTTTCATGGGTTGACTTTTGAAACTCGAGAATTGAGTAAGCAACTGCAAGCTTTTTGGGTCCATCTGGATACCAAGATATGTTTGTAGCAGTTCGCTTTACTTCATTTGGATCCCTTAAAAGAGAGAAAATGATAGAGGAAAATGAAAAAAGATGAAAGAAGAAGAAAAAATTTTGCACGAAGTAAATTGACAAACTTAAGCAGCAAGCCTCCATTGATTGATAATCATGAAGCATGATATAAGAGATGGAAATTAGGAGATGAAAATTAGGTACCTGAAAACGTTGATGGTTTTAGCAGAAGGTGGTTCATTCGATGAATCTAAGCCAGCTTCAAGGAAATACTCTTCGTATATGTCAATTGCATTGTTCTGTTGGATCGTGTGCTCCATCACCTATTTTATGAAATAACATGAGATACATACAAACATTCAAAGACTTAAAGTCCTTAAGTCAAAAATGTTTTATAACCAAATCTTTACCTGCATCAGTATACCACAGATTTGTAAAGATTGATACAATAAAAGGACATAAGAATAAAACATGAAAAATAAAATCAATAATAAACATACCCCACCAAGGTTTTGAATTATGTTAGTGTAGGTTTCATCTTTTTCGACCTTCTTCCTGAATCTTGTAGTTTGCTCAATCTCAGCTGGATTGATATCTTTTGGCCAGCCACCTTCAACATGATTTATACCCCTACTCTCGGTTTCAAATCTTTCAGTGTTCACCTGCAGAAAAATGCAAAACTCAGTTCGCTGCATGCAGTTATTTCTTGCAGAGCTAAGACTTCTAGCTATTTACAACACATTTGGAGCTGTTGTTTCCTTTAAAGGTTGCAATTAATATTACTACGATCGAAGCTCACTTCATGCTCGGACATTTCAGCAACACATTGAATGCCAACATTGCATGGATTCCGCTCGACATAATCATGCATGAGTTTTTCATCTGGGCCAACATCAAAATGAAGCTCAGCTGGTCGATCTGAAAAATTGCACTGTCGTCCAAAATCGCTCCTCTTCTTTGTATAGACATACACAATCTCCATGATGCTTATCGCTTTTTCGCGTCAACAAACAAAATCTAAAAGCAACAAAGAACTTGGTTCACTTTTATCGCAAACGAAGAATAGGTACAGTAGATCCTGGGCGCCTGTTGTGTGGACATATAATTCATATTGTTAATATTTCAACAAAACCAAAATTCGTAAAGCATGATACTTACCAAAATAGATGCAATGAATTGGGGGCAAAACTGCAAAAATCAGAATGTTTTAAGGCTTTTTATCGCTCCCTTTTAACACGAAACTGGTTGAGAACTTAGGAGTTCAATTATTTTTAGGAAATAAGGTAGCCATTTTGTATCCATAACAACAAAAATTAAAAATCAGTGGCCTCTACTCCACCTTATGCAATATATTGAGATGGAGGTTGATACGCCCCTGACTATCTGTCCTTGAGGCATTGGGGGGGTTAAGGCTGGGGTTATTCAGAAGAGAAAGGGTCGGGTTCGGGTTACACGAAAAAAAAGGTGGTCAAAATGCGCAGGGGCGTATATGACGTAATGGTGTCTTAATGGCTGGAGGCATTGGACTTATAGGGTTAGGGTTAGGGTTAGGGTCGGTTAGGCTTAGGCTTGGGGTTAGCCTATGCGGAGGAGAAAGGTGGTCAGGATGCACAGTAACATAAAGATTGGTACTGCGCAGGAGCATATATGACGTAATGGCGTCTTAATGGCTGAGGCATTGGCCTTTGGGTTAGAGTTATGTTTAGGGTTAGGGTTAGCCTAAGCGGAGGAGAAAGGTGGTCAGGATGCGCAGTAGCATAAATATTGGTATTGCGCAGGAGCATATATGACGTAATGGTGTCTTAATGGCTGAGGCACTGGCCTTAGGGTTAGGGTTAGGGTTAGGGTTAGCCTATGCGGAGGAGAAAGGTGATCAGGATGCGCAGTAGCATAATTATTGGCACTGCGCAGGAGCATACATGACGTAATGGTGTCTCAATGGCTGAGGCATTGGCCTTTGGGTTAGGGTTAGGCTTAGGGTTAGGGTTAGGGTTAGCCTATGCGGAGGAGAAAGGTGATCAGGATGCGCAGTAGCATAATTATTGGCACTGCGCAGGATCATACATGACGTAATGGTGTCTCAATGGCTGAGGCATTGGCCTTTGGGTTAGGGTTAGGCTTAGGGTTAGGGTTAGCCTATGCGGAGGAGAAAGGTGATCAGGATGCGCAGTAGCATAATTATTGGCACTGCGCAGGATCATACATGACGTAATGGTGTCTCAATGGCTGAGGCATTGGCCTTTGGGTTAGGGTTAGGCTTAGGGTTAGGGTTAACCTATGCGGAGGAGAAAGGTGGTCAGGATGCGCAGTAGCATAAATATTGGTACTGCACAGGAGCATACATGACGTAATGGTGTCTCAATGGCTGAGGCATTGGCCTTTGGGTTAGGGTTAGGCTTAGGGTTAGGCTTAGGGTTAGGGTTAGCCTATTGCTTAGGAGAAAGGTGGTCAGGATGCGCAGTAGCATAAATATTGGTACTGCGCAGGAGCATACATGACGTAATGGTGCCTCAATGGCTGAGGCATGGGCCTTTGGGTTAGGGTTAGGCTTAGGGTTAGGGTTAGGGTTAGCCTATGCGGAGGAGAAAGGTGATCAGGATGCGCAGTAGCATAATTATTGGCACTGCACAGGAGCATACATGACGTAATGGTGTCTCAATGGCTGAGGCATTGGCCTTTGGGTTAGGGTTATGCTCACTGGTTATGCTTAGGGTTAGGGTTAGCCTATGCGGAGGAGAATGGTGGTCTGGATGCGCAGTAACATAAATATTGGAACTGCGCAGGAGCGACGAGCGTGCATTTTTCTTTTGCCCACTGAAGAAATGCATGGTCCACATGGTTGGCATTGGCATTGGCATTTGGTTTACTTTGGAAAGTGGCAATCGCCTTGAGATAACTCAATCTTCGAATTTAACAATTTTAGCTACCATCATGAGGAGGTTTGTGAAAGCTGGGCCACTGGTTTTGCTTGCAGGGAGCCGGTTTTTACGATTCAGCTTCGGCACAGGAGGACCAGGTCGTCTTGCACACAGCGCCTCAAATGCCTCTTTCTCCAATCAAGATGAATCATATAATTCTGTCTCTACTTGGCTTAAAGACTGCTTCAAAAACAAGTCATATTTGCCGATATTTTCGGTCAACGGAGACAACATAACAGTTCTACGAGAGCCCTGCGAATTCTATGAAATTTTAAAGGTGTGGAAATGCAACCATGACTTTTAAATTTTAAATCTTAGCTGTTGTTAAACTTGATTTAAAGCCAGATTACGGCTGATTTCAATATAAAAGCAGTTACGTGTTCAGTTTTCAAACTGATTATTTCTCTCAAAACAGTCAAAAGCTGCAGTTTCAAACAAGAGAATTGTCCTTGCTTCTCTCTATCTTGGCACTGGACATTTGGAACAAGATTTGGTTTGTTCAATTAATATCTTAAATCCTGTGTTCTCTATTCCACAATATTGATTCCAATCTAAATGTATCTGCACTGAAAGCTTTCTCAAAATTATTTTTACATAACTTTATAATTTATTCTAGGTTAATACCATCCATGAAAGATCAAGAGAACTAGCAGCAAATTCAAATGAGTTTCAGATCAAGATACTTCTAGAACACACTCGTGGATCAAGAGGAAAGAAAAATTCAAGAACAATGCTCTTACCAGTGCTGCAAGAATTTCCCAACAATGTCAGTATTTCTCTTTACCACACACCAAAACTGAGAGGATTATTGCGCGCCATTGTGCCTGAAAGGTTCAACGAGACAATCTCAGCAATGCATCTCAAAGTTTACATATTTGATGACACATTGGTTATGAGTGGGTTTGTACCTTTATTTATCATCTCTGTTAACTAAAATTATGTCCTTGTCAGTCACCTTAAGATCTACTCGGGATATTTTATATAGTTATGACAAGACTTGGTAGCATCATATAGCCAATAGAAAACAACCTTTCTGTTGACTATAGTAGCATTTTGTATGATTCAATAAACTTGTGAGCTTACATGACATTTTAAGACATTAAAAAATTGATTACAAACGTTTTACCGATAAAGGTGCTCTGGATTATATGCATGAAAAGTCATTTTCCAATTGCTATACTTACGAATTAGATTAGTGTCCCCAATAAAGAAGTATTTTATTTTTTGAAAATAAATTGATTTTAATTCTTCTTGCAGTGCCAATCTCAGTAATGATTACTTCACAAATCGCCAAGACAGATGCATTGTGTTTGAAGACTGCAGAGAACTCTGTGACTACTTTCATGAATTAGTCAACACAGTCAGCTCCTTTTCACTTCAACTTTCTCCACAAGATACCACACATGTACATAACAACTTGTGCGAGCATCCATATCTAGGAGATAATAAGAAATATATAAATGAAGCAAGAAAGAAAATCAAAGATTTCATGCAAAAGTATTCGAATCATGGCAACTTGATGGAAACTGTGGATAAAATGTTGAATTCTGATAAAGGGATAGTGTCTGAAGAGAGTAATACAAAATATGAAGCAAAGGACTGTTTGAAGAGTGTGGTAATGAATGATATCGAAAATAAAAGAAATAACACAACATTGCAGATTTCAAACAAAAGTGAATGTAATAATGAACAAAGAAATATGGAAAACATGGGAAACAGCGATTTAAAACACAAGGCTAGCCAGAAATATAACTCTGTGAAAGATACATTTGTAATACCATTGATACAAATGTATCCGTTGGGCGTTACAGATGACGAAGAGATTACGTCGAATCTATTACGTCATGCTCCTTCACAGTCGAAAATATTTCTTGCCACTGCGTATTTCAATCTAACGCGAAATTATTGGAATCGAATATTGAAGTCACGTTGTAATGACGTAGATGTTGTCATGGCTCATCCTAAAGCTAATGGATTTTTTGAAGCACCGGGTGTGGCAGGTTGGTATATTTAGAAAACAAATAGCTGCAAACTAATGCGATATATAGCTGCAAACGAATGCGAGATATAGCTGCAAACTAATGCGATATATAGCTGCAAACTAATGCGAGATATAGCTGCAAATTAATACGAGATATAGCTGCAAACTAATGCGAGATATAGCTGCAAACTAATGCGAGATATAGCTGCAAACGAATGCGAGATATAGCTGCAAACTAATGCGAGATATAGCTGCAAACTAATGCGAGATATAGCTGCAAACGAATGCGAGATATGCTGCAAACTAATGCGAGATATAGCTGCAAATTAATACGAGATATAGCTGCAAACTAATGCGAGATATAGCTGCAAACTAATGCGAGATATAGCTGCAAACGAATGCGAGATATAGCTGCAAACTAATGCGAGATATAGCTGCAAACTAATGCGAGATATAGCTGCAAACGAATGCGAGATATGCTGCAAACTAATGCGAGATATAGCTGCAAACTAATGCGAGATATAGCTGCAAACGAATGCGAGATATAGCTGCAAACTAATGCGAGATATAGCTGCACACTAATGCGAGATATAGCTGCAAACTAATGCGAGATATGCTAAAATCTTGCACGGGGCTTTCGAAATGAATTCATCTTAAAGTAATTTGAATTTTTCTGCATTTGTTTCAGGCGGTATACCTCATGCCTATACATTAATAGCAAAACAATGTTATAGAGATGTTGTCAAATTAAAACAACAAGATCGAATATCATTTTGGGAATATTTAAGACCCGGTTGGACATTTCACGGCAAAGGGCTATGGACCCAAGTCGGTCCTTCGCTGTTACCATACCTAACAATGTTTGGCTCATCGAATTTCGGAAATCGCTCAGCATACAGGGATCTCGAGGCGCAAATTCTTCTTGTTACGAGAAACGAAACACTTTCGCACGAGTTGGAGAAAGAAAAAAATAATCTGAAGGATTATTCAACTTTTGTTGGTGCTGATACGTATAGAAATAATGATAGACGAACACCTCTTTGGGTATTTCTTATTAGAACGATTATGAAAACGTTTTTTTGATGTTTGCAAGGTTAAAGTTTATGTGGAAATCACTCTGGGGTCTGTGCAGATCATAGAATTGAAAATTCTAACCTGCGTAACTCTAATTTAATCGAATGAAAATTGTAAAGAACCAGCGGGATGAAACATCTCAACTTATCTACAATTTTGTACAATTACAATCTATAATGTTTTGTCTCTTGAGTGTTCGATGTTATTTATCAATGAAATGTCAATGTGATATTATTCTCATTCAAAACCTGCCTAATATTTGGCTTTAGCGATAAACGCAAACTGTACCAGCTGGATCGTTCAACAAGCTTAACAGCTTCGCTTGTAAATCAACAAGGCCCTGTGCTTAAATTACAATTTCGACGAGAGCAATAGTAGAAAACATTCAAGCAAGGAAACTCAGAAACCTCACGGGTGTATACAAATTAGGACTTGATAATGCAGCATAACTAATTTAGCACATTTGCAGAAACTAACCTTGTCCAGAAATCCATAGGGTTGCATATAGTCGTCAAAACAACTCGATACCACTGTCATTAACACCTTTAATAAGAATACATAAATCACTATTATCATGGAATTATTGAATTTTGTTGGTAATCAACAAAGCAGCGACATTATAGTAATAGTGCTAATTAAACATTGGAGAAGGACACAGAGTAGAGTTTGCAGGAAAGGACAGATTGAAGTTTGAATGCAGGAGTTTATAATGAAGAAATAAAGCAAAGATGAGCAAAAGCAATAATCTTTACAAAAGATCCATGTCTTTGTCATTGTCAACGTCCATCAAGAAGGAGGAACAGCAAGGCCAAAAGGATATCGAAAACAGACGATTACAGTTAAAAATTGACATATTGGATCGTCATAAAGAAGCATGGTTGAAACAACATGATGTGGACACAAGAAGATTCTTGGCTAAACATCCCGGCATGAAGAAGAGGCATTCGGTAAATGGCGGCATCAGTAACAGCACAAACAAATCAAAGGATAAAATACAATCAAAAGAAATGTCTGTGCACGAGTCTCCAAAAATAAAACATCGAATGTCTTACGACCAGAATATGAAATAAAAATGTTTTTCTGCTTTCACGTGTGGAGATTTTGCGTTATTGTAAATATAAATCTGTGAAAATAATAAATCTAATTGGTAAAATGTAAATAAATTTTCAATACACGTTTTTTATAAGATACTTATTTATAAGAAATAGCGCTAGGATGGCCAAAAATTTAAGAAACTTTAGTAGTAAGTAGGCTCAAGAAAAGCCTTTCATTTTCTATTGAAACTGTGCAATTTCAATCCAGGCTTCTTAAACAAATTCGTGTATTCAAGAGAGAAAAAAGAGACAATAAACAGAAAATATCATGAACATAGAAAAGTGAAAGGCGTTTACAAACAGCATCATATGATGAATAATTTTTCAATCAATTTCCTAGATTGACGATATAAATAATGGATGGTGTGTCAACAAAGGTTTTTTTAGCTTTTGTAAGTAATATGGACTTGCTTCTTGTCAAATCAAAGTAGGGCTTCAACAACTCGATATACAGGGATGAGTGTGCGAGTAGGATTCGGGCGTTTTCTAAACATTTTACATGCATTATCTTGCATGTTTTTGCTAACAACTGTTGCAGAGAAAGAACATTGGAGCACAAAGCAGGCAGCATTTTCTATTGCTCAAGCAGACGATGCAACTACGTCAAGAGATCTAATTGAAAGTTTCAATTCACCAAGCGATTTGGCTTGCTCTCAAAAATGCCTCCAAAATGACAAGTGCAGATTCAAGATATATCATGTTGAAACAAAGAAATGCGAATTGCTGGCATCCATTTATGAAGAAGATTTCATGGATGAAAAGGCAATACCATTCAAGAAAGAGAAGATCTTAACAAAAGTAAGAGTGTCGAACAAAGAACCGTTTTACAGCTTGAGCTTGACAAATTTAAATACAAAACATGAGATGATAGCTACTCATCCATTTGTTTCTTCGATATAAAATCTACACTGTACCTTACTAATTTCTAATCGTTAACCTGTCATTTTAGAAGGATGGTTTTTGCAATTCAGCATCAAGCAGTGGTTGCAGAGAGAGCTGCGAATGTGTTAAATTGTGGCAATTTGGCAAAAATGGATACATTTGCGACTGCACTAAACAAGGTATTGTTTCCTTAACTTCGCACCTAAAACCAATTCAAAACTGAAAACCGTTTGAATTTCACGTTAAAGTTTGATGTCAATATTTGCTCACTTTCATTTGCAGGTGTCTATGGCTCATGCAAAGAAGCACTGGACAGAAACACAGGACAACAAGCGATATATTCTGTTCAACCAGCTGGTGAACAGAATGAAATACAAGTTGAATGTATGAGCGGAAAAAATGGAATTTCACTTGCTGTATTTCATCACGACAGTGAATTATTAACCCAAGTTGAAGGATACGAAAATCCAGGATCATACGTTAAAAATTTCACGTATGAGTTCGACCTGAATAAGATCATATCAATTATCGAACTATCGCGCTACTGCGAGCAACACATAAGGGCTGATTGCTATGACTCAATGATTACCACCTATACTTGGATGAAAGGTCGAAATGGCGCAAAGCTGGATTTCTGGGGTGGTGGGCCTAGCAACTCCACTGGTTGCGCATGCGGAGTAACAAACAGCTGTGCCGACGTGAGCAAACAATGTAACTGTGATATAAATGATGACAAATGGCGTGTGGATGAAGGATACGTTAAAGAGAAACGTGTTTTGCCAATAACAGGAATAGCAGTTGGAGATACGGGACATCGCATCTACTTTGAGCGTTTTCGCTACGCAATAGGACCATTATATTGCCAACTTTAAAATATGAACTCAAACTTACTAAATGCACTGATATACTAATATGTATTCATTGAAAATATATTTTAATTTACATGAATAATGTTAAATTACAACTTTCAGAGTAGTTTTGATTCCGATAGCAATGCATGATACACTCAGGGAACTGCGGGGTCTTTATTCGAGCAGCCGTGATAGATACTTATCATAATTAGACATGTTAAATATGGTTGAAACTGTTTCATTAATTATAGGTTTCTTTATGTCTCGTATACCTGAAGACAAAGATAACATATATATAATAGATACGATGCAAAAACAGGTGTGCGTATAAAAAAGCTGAACCGATTCTGCTTAGCAATTGTTACTTGAGTTTCTGCTGACTACACAGTCATGTATGTGCGATTAAGATTCGGGCGTCTTGTGAACATTATACATGCATTATCTTGCATGTTTCTGTCAACAACTGTTGCAGAGAAAGAACATTGGAGCACAAAGCAGGCAGCATTTTCTATTGCCCAAACAGACGATGCAACAAAGTCGAGAGATCTAATTGAAAGTTTCAATTCACCAAGCGATTTGGCTTGCTCTCAAAAATGTCTCCGAAATGACAAATGCAGATTCAAGATATATCATATTGAAACAAAGAAATGCGAATTGCTGGCATCCATTTATGAAGAAGATTTCATGGATGAAAAGGCAATACCATTCAAGAAAGAAAAGATCTTAACAAAAGTAAGTTATGAAAAACCAACAAATAATATTCAGAAAACAATATACCAATAGTACATGAATTTGAACTTCAATCATGTTTTATCAACTCAAAAATCAAATTATTTTAGGATGACTGGGTTTGTGAATCTGCACTTGGGATGCAAAACAGTAAAGAAAATTGTGAATGTGCTAATGTTAGTCATTCTGGAGAATGGAAAAACATTTGCAACTGCACTAAACAAGGTTTGGCTTATTTCAAATTTTCTTTTAAGGGTAGAAGTAACAGAAATTTCTTTCATTATTCAACAAATCGTCCTTTATCAAATTAAATAGGGAATTTTGCGATACAAAAGATAAAAGAGTGTCGCATACTAAATAGTTGATAAGAGTTAGAGACATGAGTTATTTTAAGGTTCAATAACACCTTCTGTCTGAAACGATATGTAAGATATCAGAATTTTGCGGGTTATGAATATTTCAAATGTCTCGATTGCAAGATAAGGGAATTTTCAGCCTCGAAGCAGATACGGGTGGTAAGCAAACATGTTTCGCAAATGGCGCAAAACTACAGTCAGATATACATAGATATATAATTATATATACGCTATCTATTATATATAACGTATATATAATAGATACGATGCAAAAACAGGTGTGCGTATAAAAAAGCTGAACCGATTCTGCTTAGCAATTGTTACTTGAGTTTCTGCTGACTGCACAGCTATGAGCGTGAGGTTAAGATTCGGGCGTCTTGTGAACATTATACATGCATTATCTTGCATGTTTCTGCTAACAACTGTTGCAGAGAAAGAACATTGGAGCACAAAGCAGGCAGCATTTTCTATTGCTCAAACAGACGATGCAACAAGTAACATTGAAATCAGTGAACAATCAAGTAACATTGAAATCTAAATTTTCTCTTTGTCGTTTAATTTGATGTTAATTGATTCCTTTTCTTTGTTTACATTTTTGACATTAGGTTGTATTGTTGTTGTTATTTTTTCAATACGCATTGTGATATATAAACTACAGTCAGACTGGCAACATTTTTCCCTGCAAAGGTTCTCATAGGATGCTGAGTTCTGTATTTAACAACAATAAAATAGTGAAATGTTGTGACATTATTGCCTTGGTAACCGTGTTGAATTACACTCACTTTTGTAGGCGTGTACAAGTCATGTAAGGAAGCACTGTGTGTCAACACAGGGCAACAAGGCATTTATACCATACAACCAGGTGGTATTGAAAATGCGACTCAAATTGAATGTATGAGGAATGCGGAAGGAACATCATATGCCGTTTTTCATCATGATAGTGAAAACCTATTTGAAGTACATGGATACGAGGGGAAAGGAACATACCAAAAGCAATTCACGTATGAATTGGATCTCAATTCTATCATTCAAATCGTCAACAGATCAAGCAAATGCAAACAGCACACTAAAGCCAATTGTCATAAGTCAGTTATTTCAGATGGTTATACATGGCTTAATGACCGTCATGGCAACAAGTTGAAGTTTTGGGGTGGGGGGCCTAGCAACGGTAGGGGATGCGCATGCGGAATAACAAACAGCTGTGCTGATCCAGCAAAAAAATGTAATTGCGACGAAAACGACAGTGTATGGCGTGTGGATGAAGGAGATGTGAAAGAGAAGAGTGTGCTGCCAATAACGGGCATAGCAGTTGGAGACACGGGTGGAGCTTCAGAGTTTTTACGCTACACTATTGGACCACTAATTTGCATAAATTAATAGGCACCCCACAAAGACAGCACCTCATTTATGCTACAATAGAAATTGAGCCACAAATTCTGATTAATTAGAGCATTTATTCCGTAATCTTGATCTTGTTCACAGTATATTTGATGTTAGTCCATGTAACTTCTCGTGTAATAAAACAATAAATTATTATTATTATTATTATTATTATTATTATTATTATTATTATTATTATTATTATTATTATTTACACTTACACACAGGAAACTCACTAACAGCACGGAATTATCTAAATACATCTGGAAGTTAAAAGACAACAACATCAACTTCACAACGAAATGGTCCATTATTGCAAGAGCCCGCCCCTATAGTAATTCCAGTAAACGGTGCGATTTATGCCTTACAGAAAAGCTCTACATCATCAAGAATAGTAAAAACAATCTACTTAACAAACGATCTGAACTTATCTCCAAATGCCGACATGAAAACAAATTTTACCTAATGAACTATTGACATTCAACCATATCTATTGTATCACGCTTTCACACCTTATAACTTTTCGTCATGTTTTGGCTAAGTACTTTGCAAACTTTTATTTCAAAAATTTATCTTTTGCCATTCCTTGAAGTTGCAATAAGTACCCTCCTTCGAATAAACACGGAGCTGCGAGGCAGGAAGTCAGAGCGCTGCGAGGCTTTTTATTCAAGCAGCTGCGCAAGGTACATAACATAATTAAAAATCATAAATATGATTGAAACTGCTCCATTAATTATAAATTTTGCAATCATAAAGACTTCTGAATTTTCTGGTGCGACAATCCCGAAAAGTACATATATTTTCAAGTCTTGTGTACTCGAAGACCGAAACGATGAACATTTAAATGAATTAAATACGACAAGAGAGCAGATGAGCTTATAAAACAGCTGAATAAATTCTATTTAGTAATCGTTACTTGGAGTTTCTGTTGACTACACAGTCATGTATGTGCGATTAAGATTCGGGCGTCTTGTAAACATTTTACATGCATTATCTTGCATGTTTCTGCTAACAACTGTTGCAGAGAAAGAGCATTGGAGCACAAAGCAGGCAGCATTTTCTATTGCTCAAACAGACGATGCAACAAAGTCGAGAGATTTAATTGAAAGTTTCAATTCACCAAGTGATTTGGCTTGTTCTCAAAAATGTCTCCGAAATGACAAATGCAGATTCAAGATATATCATGTTGAAACAAAGAAATGCAAATTGCTGGCATCCATTTATGAAGAAGATTTCATGGATGAAAAGGCAATACCATTCAAGAAAGAAAAGATCTTAACAAAAGTAAGTTATGAAAAAGCAACAAATAATATTCAGAAAACAATATACCAATAGTACATGAATTTGAACTTCAATCATGTTTTATCAACTCAAAAATCAAATTATTTTAGGATGACTGGGTTTGTGAATCTGCACTTGGGATGCAAAATAGTAAAAAAAATTGTGAATGTGCTGACGTTGATCACTTTGGAGAATTGAAAAACATTTGCAACTGCACCAAACAAGGTATGAGCTATTACAGATTTTGTACCTAGGTGATTTGGCCTGGCCAAGTAAAATCGGTTCACTTGTTATGATTACATATCTGCTTTCTCCTTCAATTTATTACGTTGTTTTTGTCTTCAAGTATATTAGACATAAAGAAACCTATAATTAATGTAGTGGACCTATTGCATTCATTTTACATATGCCTCACATCTGCTTAAAACCTTTAGAATCTCTTTGTTTATGCCTCACGACTCCTGGAGTTAAAAATGCTCTGAAAACTAGTTTGGTTGTCGTTATGCTAACCATATAAGTAAAAGTTTTCATACAACGCCACTCGTTCAAAGTATTGTTGGGTATTTTCTCTCTACATCTTTAGCGAGTGTCGGCTATTATAAAACAGAGAAATTTGCGACGTGCAAAGTGGAGTCGCAGAACTAATTATTTTCCAATAATTAAAAGACGGCGTATTTCGAAATTCAATAACAATTTTAATATCTTCAGTTGAAGAACTGATTTCACGGTAATCGGTTATAGCAAACTTTAGAAAAAATTGAATAAGGTCGGCAAACAAACTTGCCATTAAAAGGCAGGTGGCTAGACAACAAATATGAAAAATAAATCATATAAATAAAAGAAGATCAAAGCAATCCAAAAAACTTGTGAAAAGTTTGGCACAATGCATAGAATGCTGAGTGTTATATTTAACAACAAAAAATAGTGAAACATTGTGACATTATTGCCTTGGTAACCTTGTTGAATTACTCTCTCTTTTGTAGGCGTGTACAAGTCCTGTGACCAAGCACTGTGTGTCAACACAGGGCAACAAGGCATTTATACGATACAACAAGGTGGTATTGAAAACACGGTTCAAATTGAATGTATGAGGGGTGCAAATGGCACAGCATATGCCGTTTTTCATCATGATAGTGAAAGCCTATTTGAAGTGCAGGGATACGAAGGGGCAGGGCAATACCAAAAGCAATTCACATATGAATTGGATCTCAATTCTATTATTCAAATCGTCAACCGATCCAATGACTGTAAACAGCACACAAAAGCAGATTGCCGTGGTGTAATTATGACAAATTACGCTTGGCTTAACGACCGTGATGGCAACAAGTTGAAGTTTTGGGGTGGGGGGCCAAGCAACGGTATGGGTTGCGCATGCGGAGTAACAAACAGTTGTGCCAATACAGGACAAATATGTAATTGCGACATAAATGACCTTGTATGGCGTGTGGATGAAGGTGATGTGAAAGAGAAGAATGTCTTGCCAATAACAGGCATAGCAGTTGGAGATACGGGTAACAATGGAGAATACTTTCGATATACTATTGGACCATTATTTTGCATAAATTAATATGCACTCCAGAAATACAGCACTTCACGTACATACTACAATAGGAATTAAACCACACATTATAACATAACTCGAGCATCTATTCCTAATCTGTAACTGGCTATTGGATATTTTCCTTTGTAGAGATTTCGTTTATTTGCTTTTGTAGCATTGCGAAAGTTCATACAGATTCGCGAAAGCTCTTTCGAATGATCTGCAGTGAAGATTCCTGCGATGAAAAATTTCTGCGTTCCGTATTTTAGGAGCCTTCCAGGTCTGACACCCTCGTTTAAAGCTTATTGTTCTTAAAATCGCCATGAAATATTGTAGACTTTTCGTGCTAATAAAATCTATTACTACTAATCAAAAATTGCTTTTCCAACAATATTCTTAGATATTTTCTGGCTAACGTGAATATCCCGTTGCCTCTGGAGATTTTGCGAAAATTTTTCTTATCAAAATTTTTTTTACCAACATATCAAAGTGATATGAATTTGGTGCGCTGTATCAGCGTGATTCAGAAATATCTATTGGAATATAGATATAGTTCATGAAGACTTTGTTACCCCGTTACCCCTCCTAGGCATTCCTCAGTTCCTTTCCTCCTTCGTTCCTGCTTCCCTCGTTCTCAGTTTCCTCGTCGACTTCTTGCGCAGGCGCGGATGGCAGAAACAAGTCCGAAATAGTCAAGCAGGGTGAGACTAGGTTAGAATAGCAAACGCAAACACGATAATAGGATAATCTTAACACGTATCCTCGCAATGAGATTTTTTTGTTGTGATGTATGTGACAAAGTTAACAGTGCGCTTACCTTGTTGTCTGAATGATTTTGTTGTCTTCTTGTGTTTTGCAAATTTTCATTTCTTGACGTTCTCAGTTCGCAATTTCATTTTATGTCAGAGCCAGATGTCCTTAGAAAAGAAATTCCCACATTAGTGAAGAAAAAACGATAAACAAACAACAAAACAACAAAACGACAAATTATAAACAACAGTAAGAAATAAGCATTAAATCAAAATATGACTTCAAACGCAATTTCAAAACAACAACATATAATTTTACTTGAGACAACGAAACCCGCCTAAGATGTTAAGAGAAAATACCCACCAATACCTTAAACGAGTTGTGTTGTATGAAAACTTGTACTTATATGGTTAGCATAACGACAACAAAACCAGTTTTCAGAGAACTCCAGGAGTCGTGAGGCATAAACACACAGTCAAAAAAGTTTTTAAGCAGGTGTGAGGCATATGTAAAATAATGCAATAGGTCCACTAATATTAATTATTGGTTTCTTCATGTCTCGTATACTTGAAGACAAAAGAACATACGAAGGAGAAAAGAGATATGTACTCATAACAGGTCAACCAATTTTGATTGGCAATCATTACTTGGAGTTTCTGCTGACTACACAGTCATGTATGTGCGATTAAGATTCGGGCGTCTTGTAAACATTTTACATGCATTATCGTGCATGTTTCTGCTAACAACTGTTGCAGAGAAAGAACATTGGAGCACAAAGCAGGCAGCATTTTCTATTGCTCAAACAGACGATGCAACAAAGTCGAGAGATTTAATTGAAAGTTTCAATTCACCAAGTGATTTGGCTTGTTCTCAAAAATGTCTCCGAAATGACAAATGCAGATTCAAGATATATCATGTTGAAACAAAGAAATGCGAATTGCTGGCATCCATTTATGCAGAAGATTTCATGGATGAAAAGGCAATACCATTCAAGAAAGAAAAGATCTTAACAAAAGTAAGTTATGAAAAAGCAACAAATAATATTCAGAAAACAATATACCAATAGTACATGAATTTGAACTTCAATCATGTTTTATCAACTGAAAAATCAAATTATTTTAGGATGACTGGGTTTGCAAATCTGCACTTGGGATGCAAAACAGTAAAGAAAGTTGTGAATGTGCTAATGTTAGTCATTCCGGAGAATGGAAAACTTTTTGCAATTGCACTAAACAAGGTATGAGCTATTTCAGATCTTATATCAAGGGTGATTTAGGTTATTTTAAGAAGGAAATTTTATTCATTATCGGAGGAGTCGGCTATCATAAAACAGATAAATTTTGCGACACAACAGAGGAAAGAAAGTCGCACTGTTGGTTAACTTCCAGTAATCAAAACGCGACTTATTTCAAGCTTCAATAACAACTTCAATGTCTGCAATGGTGAAATTAATTTCGCCGTAATCGGTTAGCGAGTCAAGTTTTCAAACCTTTCGCTATAAAACAGGTGGATGCAAAACAAACATGCAATATATCATTCCTAAATAAACAAAATTTGTGAAACGTAAACAACCCAAAGAAATTGTGAAACGTTTCAGGCAGTTTGTGGAAGTCATGCTGGCTAAATATTTCCATGCAAAGGTTCTCATAGAATGCTAAGGTAGTGTATTTAACAACAAAATAGTGAAGTGATATGACATTATTGCCTTGGTAACCGTGTTGAATTACTCTCTCTTTTGTAGGCGTGTACAAGTCATGCGACGAAGCATTGTGTGTCAACACAGGGCAACAAGGTATTTATACCATACAACCAAGTGGTATTGAAAATGCGGTTCAAATTGAATGTATGAGGGGTGCAAATGGCACAGCATATGCCGTTTTTCATCATGATAGTGAAAGCCAAATTGAAGTACAGGGATACGAAGGGGCAGGAACATACAAAAAGCAATTCACATATGAATTGGATCTCAATTCTATCATTCAAATTGTCAACAGATCCAATGACTGTAAACAGCACACAAAAGCCATTTGCTATCATGTACTTATTGCAAATTACGCTTGGCTGAACGACCGTGATGGCAACAAGTTGAAGTTTTGGGGCGGGGGACCAAGCAACGGGACGGGTTGCGCATGCGGAGTAACAAACAGTTGTGCCAATACAGCAAAAAAATGTAATTGCGACATAAATGATTACGTATGGGGCGTGGATGAAGGATACGTCAGAAAGAAGAATGTCTTGCCAATAACAGGCATAGCAGTTGGAGATACGGGTGGCCCTGATGAATACTTTCGATATACTATTGGACCATTATTTTGCATAAATTAACATGCACGCAACACTCACAGTACTTCATTTAAGTGACCAGAGGAATTGAGTCATATGTAGTTTCTTACTAACATAATTAACATAATTAATGTGTATCTATTGTTAATCTAATTCCCATTCCACAATCCGTACTTTGGCATATTCAAAATGACTATATTTACACGTGTTAATGTATATAAAGTAATATGTGCTTACCTTGCTGTGGTGTTAATGCTTTTTCGTTTGTGCTTGGAAGACTTTTATTTTTCAGTAATTCTTGTTGATAATTTTGACTTTTGTCAGAAGAATGAACTCGTCCTGACAAAAGAAATGCAGACATTAACAACAAAACAATAAACAACAAACAATAAACAACAAATAATGAAAACAATAGACAAACAACAAAACAATAAGCAAACAACAAAACAATAAGCAACAGCTAATGAACATGAAACGCAAAGTAATAGACAAACAATCAAAATACTATTCAAAATGCAACTCCACGCAACAACATGTAATTTTACAATTTACAACACAAAAAAAGCATTTTCTAATAGAAAAAAAATACCTGAGAACATTTTGAATTCAACAACGAAACAATTAATTAAAAGTATTCTATCATAAACACAATTTTAAAAATAATTAAAATTATGCACATTATATGCAATGGTCAGACATAATTGTTTATTGGTTCAAGAGTTCTAATCAACCTTGCTAGGGCTCTGAATAATTTTGCAAATAGTGCTTAAGAAGCAACAAGTCCAATTTAATTTGATTGCCACCAAGAAAGAAGACCCAAGCCAGGTTCACTAATTGATCCCTGGAAAAAATAGAACAGGAATCTTGTACAAACTTGGCTTAGGTAAGCGTCTAATTATTACTTTAATAATCATGAGGCAGCTAGTTGAAAAATGGCAATTGCTGCTTCAAACAATGAAGCCTGCTACTCCAAGCATAATAATTGCTAGCACAAACAATAGATTGCTTCAGACCATTGCAGTGTTAAATAAAGTCCATAGTGTTTGCCTGTCTTGAATGAAAGAGCTAATGAAGAAAAAGTTTTGATACATAGATGCTTCAACCACCAAGCAGATAAATTTCAAAATTTCTTACCAGCATGCTGTAAGGTGCTTTTTTCTGTTCGTTTATTTCCAAAGCCTCTCCACCAGCTGGGGTAGCAGAAGAGGTTGAGGGTCCTGTGGGAGTCAAATCAACAAATTCCTCATCGATAACTCTGAATCTTATTGGTTCGTTTATATCCATGAAAAGATCATGTGATCCGTCTTCAGTGACATATTCCCAAACCCAAAGCTGTTCATCATCGTCACTGCAAGTTCCGTTAAGGATCTAATTCAAAGGGTCGGGAGTCAGAGAGATAACACACAATTTCAAGTCACATGTTCAATGTATTTGGCAATATACTCAGATATAACTTGCTTTGGAAAAGGATACAATTTGGATTTTTGCTGCAAATACTCAGCAGGAATTAGAATGTCATCAAAAAAGCCCATTGAAACTAAACAAAAAAGAAATGCAATAAAATCTAAAAAGCATAATAAATTGTAGAAAAATCTAGTGGTTTCTTGAAATCTGTAACCATTTTGCACGATAACTATATTCCTTTCCGTTACGGTACAGAACCCAATAATTGGTAATACGCACAATTTGGCAAGCATAAGCTGGCACTACGTGCAGACTACAAGGTATCATTTGGTATTATCATACCTTGAACTCCTTCAGAACTAGAACCTTTTATTTTGCCTTCCAAAATTTCGTCAACAAAAGGTCGAAAGACAACGTATCTGAACTTTACTGTGAGAAAAAAAATTGTGACTTCAAACAAGCTCTTATGTAATCATCATGGCACTCTGTTGATGTAACAATGACTGGTTCATTTCGGACTTGATACATCTGTATCCATTATATTACAGTTGCATTGCATGCCACCAACGGTACCAAGATCTGCATTCAGGGAAGGATTTGCGAATCACAAATATTGCATAGTTTTAATCATCTTCAAACCTGGTGTATGAGCAGAACCATCGCCTGGTAAAATGTACGATTCAGAAATCTCCAATATGTCAAATAATGTGACACATAAACCAACTTCATGAACAACCTGCAAATATTATTAATTAAAAATAATAATAACTTCATTATTTTTTAGAAACTTCATCCAAACCGACTTCTAGGTATAAGAATTATTTCTATCTATTCTTTGCAAGATTTATCATTACATTTCTACTTGGACATAGCATTATACATGTGGTATTTTCCTTTACCTTGTTCGCCAATTTCTTATTCAACTCATAAATTACAGATTGTCGCAGATCTTTTGAGAAATTCCACGGCTTAATACAAACGACATCTTTTATTTCGGCAAGTACAAACATTGTAAATGCCTTTCTTGCTGACAATTTATCTATTATAGCTGCCTATTTGCTATAAATAGATGCAAATGTCTTGAATAAAATGATAGCAAGGCCATTTCGCTTCCATTTGGAATGCTTTGCTTTCATAATCATGCTTTGCACGTGTTAACAATGCAATTCAATATATTGTGTCCATTCCATGCAAAGTTCCAACTTTTCCAGAGACAATTAGCTTGCCACATCCTATGCCAAATCAATTACAAAACGCATTACATTACATTCAGCGGCAATACATTGCATTTCCATCTTCCAATAAAAAATAATAATGCCATAAATTATAAAACAATCTATGGAATTTTCAATTTTCAGACCAGTGTACTAATCAGAAAGGCTTTAAAATTTCCACAATTAAATTTCACCTCATTTGCATCTACGTATAGTAACCCAGAAATGTAATAAATTGAGAGATATGAACAAAGAAAAAGACAAGATTTTTGAAAACAACATTTTCATTATTGATCAAAGTAATCTTTATTCTTCACATGATCTGAAATAGAAAATAACACAGTTAGCCACATCATAAAAACCCCATAAAACTGTCTAGCTGGACTATACAATATTAACTTGAGCAACAACAAAAGGAAGGGACCTCAGGTCTTATATTTCACCTCTATAATTGCATACTAGTACTTGTATAATTCTGTAGGATTTATGAAATACAATTCACAACAAGAAACCACTGGTAGTAAATGGTGAACCATGTCTTGGCTGCTAGTAAAGGATGACAATGGTTGGAAGATTTATAAAAAAGAAGAAGAGATGGAGCTGACCTAATCTTCCTCTTCTTCATCAGCATCACCACCACGTCCCTTCTTCATGTTCTTCCTCTTGACTCGGCCAGCTCTTCCACAACCATATGGTGAATTCAAACTGAAGTCAATATGCTTCTGTGAATCCAATCTCACAACAAATGATGGGATGTTTACAAGCTGTTTTCGTACACTGGAAACAAAAAAATACTGGTTAGATTTGAAAAACACAACAAAACTTTGCTAGTGACTTCTAACCCCCAATAACTCGGACGCTCGTTAACCAACTCGAGCCATTTTGCCCACTCAAATTAATCGAAATTTTCGTGAAGGTACCTACTACGTTTACAAATACAGTTATAGAATTAAACATACATGAATAAAAATATGATACACTGGAAGATCAAAATTGTATTGAGGACCATAAAAATATCAAGAACAAACAAGTTTAGTTGATATTATAAAGAAAAGGAATGTTTAGGCCTAAGTCTCACCGAATGTGTCTCTGTCTGATAATGACGCGGGCATGGTGGATTGACTTTGCAAGTCCGAGCTTGAAAACCTGAGTTTGCAACCTTCTCTCAAGGAAATCTTCAACTCTAAGTCCGAGGACGTAATCGAGTTTCATCCTGGTCTCATCAAGCACACCAATGCGGACAAGTCTTCGGAGAAGGGCATTACCTTCGAACAAACGACGAGAGTCCTTCTCGGGCAGGGTGAGAAGGGTACGAGCTCTCTTACGGATCTTGGCCAAAGCGTACTTGACTCTCCATACTTCACGCTTGTTTCTCAAGCCATACTCGCCAATAAGCTTCAACTCTTGATCAAGACGAGCCTTCTCGAAGGGACGCCGGGGCGTTACGTAGGTTTTTGAACTAACGTTCTTTACCATGGCTGAATTTTCAAGATGGCAGAAAGGAAAGAACGTGGTCGGAGAAGAAAGCGCAAGAATTGGCAAAATGGAAGACTAAGTACTAATCGCGAACACGAGGCACTGTGAATCTAAAGCGAGGCTAATGGATAGGACCCTTGGAAAGTAAGCAGGGACCTGAAGTAAACAGGGACCCCAAAACATAGAATCGTGGAGCGCCGATTTTAAGAAAGATGCATGTGACATAATTTGGTGCTTTTCAGTAAACAATAAAAATAATTACTGAAAAAGAATAAGTTAGATTACAAGAGTTAAAAATTCAATTTATGATAAACTGATTGAGGACACTAGTTGATTAACAATTCAAATTATCCTTTTAGGAAACTAGAAAATATTGCCTACTCTGGAGAAAGGGAAAACCCAGAGGATTAAAAAATTACTATTAATTTGAATTAAACCTCGAGTTGGCAAGGACAAGCGATAAATTCAACTAAGGTCGCTAAAGAAATAAATACTAAATAAACAATTAAAAATATAATTCCTAGTTTTTTGTCAAGTTTCCAGTTATTCAAGTGTATAGCTAAAACAGTGAATATAATACTGCCAATTAGAAGCAAAGCAGAGACCATGATGCTCTGACTTTGAATCTCAACAACTGTTCCGGGGTTTATAATGGTCGTCTTCATGAGCCAGGGAATGCCCAAGCATAGCATGTCAAACACATTGCTTCCTATAGCATTCGACAGAGCCATGTCTCCTTCGCCTTGCCTTGCGACTATAACACTGGCCATCACATCCGGGATACTTGAACCGGCGGCAAGAAACGTCATACCCATGACGCAATCCGGGATGTTGTACGTGTAGCCAACAATGCACACCATCCACACGAGAAGATAGGAGAGAGTGCCCATCCACAGAACAGACATGAGAAACGTGACTAAGAACCATTCGCTCCATCTTTGCTTACAGCAAGGCGGTATTGTGATGTAGAACAATAGACAAACCGGCATGCCTAAAATCCACCCGATCTTCGCAAAAAAGCCGTCCGGTACTTTAAAAGGCGAATCCTGCTTGTGTTCGAACTGTGATAAGTCGGCCTTTCTTGAAGTCGAACAAGAAACATCACTTGTAGAGATCGAATTGTCTTTTAACGTCGTCTGTATCCCAATGTTCTTTGCGAGCGCGTGATCATCAAAATATCCATGGTGGCCGTCGGCGTTATGACCTCTATTGTCTTCGCCATCGCGATTCTTCTTGCCGAGCTGGAGAACTTCCATGGAGATATCGGCAACTGTCTCATCACCATTAGCGACCGCATCGTCGTCATCGCAACAGCCTGGGAAGTATTTTTGCACCAGGTCAGTGAAGAATCTTTCCAGCGATTTGTTATTGTACATGACGACTATGTACAGCGCATAGACCACAATAAACACCGATCCTTCGTACCAGTGAACCTTTCTGTCGCGGATGGTGATGACAAGTGCGACAGTTCCAAGTGTGTACATGAACGAGTCACGTAGCAGTGGATACCAAGACAGCTTGATGATCTTGGCAGTGGCAAGACAACACGTGGCTATGATAAAAAGCGTGTTGAATATGGTCGAGCCAACAACTGTGCCCAGACCGACATCTCCGCCTGATTCGGTGAAGAATATCGAGATGACTGAGATGAAGAGTGTCGGTGCCGAGCTGCCGATTGCCATGAAAGTGGCTCCAGCCACATCATTGTCGAGATCGAGTCGGGCGCAGATGTGGTACAAACTGACGACGAAATAGTCATCGCATACAACAGCCAGTAGTCCGAATGTATAAAATGTCACGAGTAGGTGGACTACGATGGCGCCTTTTAAACGCTGTTCTTGCGTGAAGAAGTCCTTCGGGAACTCGTTGATAGCACTGTTGACAGGCAGACAATCCTCATCTCTCTCTGGAAATAATAGAAGTTGTCGCCCATACTTTTGAGCTGCTGAGCGTTGATTAAAAAGATGATTATTATCGCGATTCGCTCCAGTCGTCACATAGTGATAGGCGATAATAACGATAAAACTCAGCAAGAAAACGCACTTCCTTGAGCGTAAAGACATTGCCAACGCCATTGTTATTATCCAGGCATTCTGTAGGAGCAGAACTGCAAATAAGTGATAAGATAACGCATTGTGCAGTGTTTCCGTTGAGGGAAGCAAAACACACGGCTTGTGGAGATGGATGCTCCGCTACATAGCTGAGCTATGGGATATTGCACCGGCCACAAGTGTTGGCAATCAGTGATGCACGAATGAATTTGAATAGACTTGACCTGGTATTCACTGCACTAGATCAGCACCTGCAAACAAATACAATCAAACGGAGACTGATCTATTTAGAATTGCTCGTTCTTAAATCAGCCAGCAACAATCATAAGCCGTTGAATGCAATTAAAAGCACCCACTTTCAATGCACAGTGATTTAATAGAAATTTTCATAAATCCCTGGGCAAATACAACTTGAAATCACGTCAAAATGATAAAAACGATAAACGTTAAAGCGATACCTGTTGTTGCGGTAAAAAGCTTCAGGTTCTTGACTTCTTCGCCGGAGAGGAATTCGATGAATCTGTAAACAAAACATACACAAATTTCTTATTTATTAGACGAAATATTAATTACATTGCAAATAAAGTTGTTGACATAAAATTGACGTTGCTCCTTTAAGAAAACAAATCATGTTCAAAAACAGAATAACTTCAAAATAAAAATACAAGACAAAATGCAGCAATGAATGTAGAAATTCTAACAAAAGTAAATACCAGCTTGTTTAACTTCGATGTTCTCTTCTTTACGTTGCGTTTTCTTTAGAAATGGTTCATGGCAGATTTTGATAAGTCGTTCAGCCTGACGTTCAAAACAATTAAAAATAAGTTGCTTAGCAAATGAATTGCATAGGTATGGAGAGTTGGTAAATTCATGGGCAAAGATTGCTAAATTGCAACGTACCTTTTGAGGACCAAATCCAGGGCAGAGGGAAATTTCGTCTTTTGATGCTTCAAGAATGTTTTTCAATGACTAAAATTGAACCGATGCATAAAACAATGTAGAATAAAATGGTTTGATCACAATTTCTCAAATTTGGTACAGGGACAGGGAGGATCATGAAACGACGAATGATAATGATGAACTTACGCCAAAGTTGGACATTAATGTCACCGCATCTGTTTTGTTGACCGATTTAACGTTTGTCAAACAATCAATCATCTACAAAAAAACGAAAGATAAAAATCTACATCTACATCTACCAGTTACTGTCTTCCTTCTATAAAGAAGATTCTGACAGGGGTGAAAGCCAGAATGGAGAGTAAATACAAGAGTATGATTGATCCGTAGCAGGTTGTTCTTCATTTCAAAGAGTTGAGTCTAAAGTTACATGGATAATGAAGAATAGAAAACCTTTGAGTGATAATCTCCTTCAACCCGTTCTTGCAAAACATCCGATGGTTTATTTTCATATGATTTGTATGTCTCCAAGTACCTCCCTGCCTCCTCCGGGCTTCATGAAAAGATAATCAAAATAAGAATGCTGAATTTGAATGCCAGCAATAGATGAAAAAATTGACACATTAAAAACACTTACAGGTGCAAATTCAGTCATTACAATAAGGGACAACAGTTCCTGGGACACTTGTACAATGGCAAAAAATACTATCAACCTGTAAACAACTTTTTCTGGGGGCTTTATTCAGCCCCCTACTTCCCCCTAAAACAGTGTTGTTCTCTCAAGATATTGTATAAGACTATCTTTCCAGATAACATTGTTTGGGAGAAGCAGGGGATGAAGGATGCCTGCACAAATCCCCAGTGAAAATTGTCCCCTATTGCAGCACCATAAACATAATAATAATCATTACAATTATCTGATAATTAAAAAAGTTTATTTAAAAAAGTATATTTATTATTTATCTAGAGATTCAACATACCTCCATGATAGGATGAGAGTGCAGTCTGCCAATATACAGATCTTCGAGAGCTCTTTCAATGATGCATGAGGATCTTTCTGGAAATTGTAATCAACCTCATATAACAGCAAATAGACGACTATTTTAACAGTTACCTTTTGGAAATTACCAAAACAAGTAATTGTCATTTTAACTCACCACATCAACTTGAACGAGAAGAATCCGGAGAGAAAACCGATTGCCGAGTTGTTTCAATCTATCGTGGATATAATCCGGATTGAAGTTGTGATATCGCAAGCTGAAATAATTAAAGTGATTGCTTGCTACATTGAATGCTTCTCCATCTTGCAACAAGAAACCATGATAGTTTTATTGATGTAGAAATGGAAAAATATTTGATAATTCACCTGAGAAACAAAGCACAAGTTGTCAGTCCAAGAACGTAGTCTGGAACAATGTCACCATATTCCCAAGGAACATTTCTAATGTACTTCAACACAGGATTGCCACGCTGATGAGATTAAAAACCTTGTGAGTGATGTTATCATTGAATTGATTGAAGATGACATTATTGGTTGATTTTTAATCAGTTAAGGATGATTTCAAAACAAACTTTATTTATTTGAAATTACACATGGCAATACATACCTGTCTTGAATTCACAATGATTGAATTTGTCGAAAGCTTTGCATTCGTAACTGGAACATTGCTCTTTGGGTCACTAAATCGAAATTGTATGCACTTTATTATCAGTGCCAAAATAAATTCATGGATGTCACAGGCAACATGTTTGAGGGGGCGATAGCGGGGATAGGAGTTCTATGCATAAAATATTGGGGCGTGGCTAACAGGGACGTGATGATCAAAACAAAACAGACCATACACTCCCATCCACGCCACGCCCCCTTCAATTCCAAAAAGGCAAAATTTCTTGAATTCTGCATACTTTTCTAACGTAACAGCATAATTCGTATAAAATAACAAATTACCTTTCTGGATTATTGTCAGCTGATGACTTGATGTCTGTTGCAGTCTGTTTTTCTGCCTCCATAGCAATGCAGTTGTCGACTTTAGAGCAGCAACCTAGGCCCTCGTGCTTTTTAGCATCATCAATGATATTTTCTTCGTCATGAGTTTTATTTGCACTTGCCTTTCTTTTCGCTTGGAAAATGGCTCCAGGTTGGATTCTTTCATCAGATTTATCAAGATCTTCCAGATTAGGGAGAATAAACCTAGTACTTTTATCAGCCATGCTTTCTTGTATAAACAAAGGTGGGAGAGACAAGTAAATAAAGCTTGAACGGAGGCGGATGTCAATTAGGATAATACTGCGCAGGAGCATAGAAATTGTTTGCAGAGAAAAGCATAAAGAAATCTGTGTGTTAAATATGCATAAGAATCATAATATATTTTGAAATCACAAAGTACATAAAAATATTGACGTAGATTAAGAATATGGTAAAAGTCAAAAGATATATTGATTAAACTATGTCAATGACGCCAGGCTCCTCCGAGGTGGCAGTTGGAATATTAGATAAGTCCGGTGAAGGTGTCCGAAATTGAGCTGTTTGCGGACGTTCCGGAGTTGATCGTTCCGAGGAGCGTTCCGGTGTTGAGCTCCGGTTCATTGCTGTCTTTGGTCGACGGGGTAAAAATTGAGCCTCCGAAGCAGGGCTGACAGCGGTGTTGCTAGTTCTCATTCCCGCATGCGCTGATTTCGGCTTTATTCTGCCGTTCTGTTGTTGCCTCTGAAACAAAAACAATTAAATTTTGTAATTAAATCTTGGTTTTTAGGGTTTATTTAGGGTCTATTATTTATGGCTTTAGCAATTACTGTATTTTTGACTTTTATTATTATTCTGGTTTTAAAATTTAAATGTCTTACTCTGTTAACAACTGGAAATTCATCATTGCTTTTTTCAACTCGTCCTTTGTAGAGTTTTCCATCTTGACCCTGAATGTCAACTTCACTTCTGCAGAAATAAAAGAAATAAAAATAAATCCAAGTAAATTCGATAAAACACAAGTTGATTTTGTTGACGTTGAGCAATGCTACATGAAGTAGCTTGCGTATCTTACCTCGTGATGGGCGGTGGTGGGGGCTGAACTTCTTCGTATGACGAAATGCATGTGCTATGAAATAAGAAAAAAATATCAAAAGAAATCAAAGTGACATCATATGAAGCTGCAGAGCAACCATTGGCATGGCAACAAATGCATGGCAACAACAGAGTATAAAGCGATTGAATTTGGAAGTGATAAAATAGTTCATAAGAATGTTCCAATGATAAAATATTACTTGAGTTTTGCTGAGATTCGTTGCTTGTTAGGATTACTTGATGTATGACTTCCTCCACAGCTTCTGTAAGTATTGAAGTCGTTTGCTTCTGGTTTTAAACTCCTGCAACAAATTCCATTCAATTCATTACGAATCTACGACCTTGTGTACATGTATAAAAGCACCACCAAGCATTGCCGACGTCATACTAATAATGGTATAACATAAACATACATAAACAGCGTATAACAAGCCATAAGTTAAAAAAAATTATTTTTATAAAAAAATGATTGGTGATTTCAATGACGTATCTTGTCAAAAGAATAAAAATACAAAGGCTGCGGAGGTAGATAGTTGAGCCATCATAAATGATAAGAGGATCTGGAAATGTGCAGCACTTTGTATTACGTGTTGCGCAGTTCGCCTGGTACAGAATAACATAAATAGTGAAGTAGATTGTCATACCCTTTTTGAAGCATGCGCAGTTGGTCCAATTCATATGCTGTGTATGGTCGATTTGATCGCTGCATCGGCATGCCAGAAAAACCTTGCATCGGACTAAAGAAAACAAGGAGAAAAGCCGGGCGATGAACCAAATGGTTACAATAAAACTTTGCTTATTAGAGAACAGAAAGGGTATGGTCATGGTACAGTGGTGGTATACTCACCCGCTGCCTGAAAAATACACTGGTCGATCACAGGATAAACAATTGAATTGCAGCATTCTGAAAAGATACATGGAGTATGTAACAAATCACGTGTCATTAACTATCAATCAAGCAAAATTTCACGACATAGGATTAAAACGAAAAGAAAGAAAAGGAACAAAAAAGATGAGAAATTCGACCAACTTTTTGAAGGCAGCGGCAGGGTCCTCATCCATCATTGGATCTTGCTTCTGTTTTGCTTTCAAAGCCTTCAATTTAGCATCTATTAAAATCAAAAGGTAGTGGCCAGAAATGAAGTGTGATCAATAATCAGCTACCACGTTAAAGACATGCGTTGAAAATCGCTTCATGTATGTTCCAAACATGCGTTGAAAATTTAACATATCTTAAAAATCGATTTATGTATGTACAAGATTTGGTCCCTGATATCTGGAGCCGCAGAATCGATTCAGAGAAATGTTTCCTTGGTGTTATGGTTTGACAATGGAGTTTCTCCGCTGCATGTCACGGAAACTGTTGGGTATTAAACTTGCAAGACTAGTAGCAACGATTCTGAGCAACATAATGGAGCCATAAAGGTGGGAGGGGATGATTTCATTTGTTCTTACCAATGTAGTCTTTGAATTCTTTAAATTCATCTCGGTCTAGCTTCTCTTCTAAATCATTTATCAATTTAACGATCATTTTATTCAAAGCCTCGTCCTACAACATCAACAAAACATCGTTCTACACAATGCTGGACACATTAAATCAACCTGTGAATTGAGTGGACTAGATAGCATAGTGCTAGATACAAAACTAAATGTTATATTTATATTTAAAATATATGTTGGAGGGATAAGAACTTACGTTGGTTCTGAACTTATCAACTAATTCTTTTAGTAAATCGTCGATACGTGTAATGTTTGTATCGAATCTTTGTCTGCTGACGTAGCCTTCCAGGTCAGTTTTATCAGCTTTCTAAAAATGATGAAAAAAATGAAATGAAGAAAATTTCTAATTAACCGAATTAGTTCATTGCGTTGATCAAGGAGAAAAGAAGAAAATATATGATCCAAAGAATAAAACAATAAGTAAAGAAGATATTTGTGTTGAAAAATCAAATAAAAAAAGGAAACCTGTATTGAACAAGGGAAAAGTTTGTTGTAGAAGAAAGAGAAAGGTATGTTTCAAAGATAAATAGAAAAGAAATCGAGGATGAACTGTAATTGTAGGTTTTAGGGTACATATTGGACACCAAATCATACCGAGCTGAGCTGCATAAGTGCATCATCTTTATCCATTTTAGTTTCGTTGAGATTCGAGGTTAAAGAATTCAAATCCTAAAAGAAAAAACAAAATTAATAAATGCATAATGTAGAGGCAAGAACGCGAGCGACAAGAAAATTTTCTCTCAAGAAAAAAAGATGACAAGTAGTGATAATGTAATGGAATAAAATCAGATTACGGCAGGGAAGCTAAATAAATAATAATTCTGATACATACGTCAATTTGTTTTTGTTTCTTTCCATGCTCATCCACAACATGTTTCATCGTCTTTTGTAAATATTCAACCGCTGATTCTAGATCACGTAAGCTTGTTTCCATGGTTCCGATTTTGCTTATTTCCTCCTGAAGGTAGCAATAATAGATTGTATCAGTACCCAGATCTCTCGTAATGGGATACCATGGGGACAGACCACACACTTGGTTTGCGTATCTGTTAGTTTACAACAGTTAACATGCAAGAAACATAACTATACGTACACTAGCATCGTATTTCCATACTTTAAGGTCGGTAACATCGTCATTCAACTTTGCAAGCTGCGCTTTCAAATCTTCAGGAATGTCTGCAATAACAAATCACGGATGATGAATTTAAGAAGTCAAAACAGCTTTTCGCTGGAGGTATCTCTCCCACCTTTTCAGATTCGTACATTTGTATGGCTGCTCCGCCACGTTTCATATGGCAGTCAATTGTTGAAATTTAGGATATGGAAATGCAATTAAAAGCACACCTTTTGAAGCGAGGTTTTCAAGGTCTTCCAAATTAGCCTTCTTGTCCAACATACTCTAAAATGAAAACATAAAATATAGACAGATATAAAAGCAAGTACAATGAATTGATTTCAATAATAAAACAATATTTGTTGGTACCTTCAATGCATTAACTTCTTCTTCAAGTTTGTAATGTTCAAGAATCAATTTCCCCAGCTTACCAAGTGTTGTCACAGCTTTTGGATCTCGATTCACAGGAAATGAAGACTTTTCTGTCGATATCTGAAAAGATGTTCCATCGTCTTCTTGACCACCCATTACACCTGTTGCATTCTTCGACAATGGTGTTGTTAATTTACCTGATTCAAGAGCAGTTTGCAGTTGTGGCCATTGGACAAATACTTCCAAGTCTCCTTTGACTGGCATTGAATCAAGCTTTTTCCTCAAATCACTCTAAAGTAAAGAAATCAAATCAAATCAGCCAGCAATTTAATTGCTAATAAATACTCAAAGAGAGAAGTTTCGGGAAATAAAAATAACTTTGCAATGTTGTTCAAGCTTACCAGTTGTTGTAGAAGTTCATCAATCTTTTTAGCATCGTCTGTAGTAAAATAACAAAGAAAAAATGAAAAGCAATTGGTTAGAGCTTCCTGTAACATCATGCTTGTAAGTTGACTCAGTTTATCATGAGTTTATAGTAATGATACATTAATAAAATTGCAGTGTGATTAATTATCTACCCAATAACTTGATCTTTTCTGTCAATTGGTGTAGCTGCTGCTTGAGGTCTCCAAGCTAAAAAAAATTGAAAAAATATGTTGGCAGCCACTACTCATCTGCACTACAGCTAACTCTTTCCAAGTTTACAGTTATGCCCCACTAAGCCTGCAGCTATTTCTCAAATCAAAGTTTACAACTGAATCTAAAGCTGAGTTTGCAAGTTGAAATAAGTTTCTTAACTGATTCTCACATCTTCCATTTTCTTCTCCATGTTGAACATTCTTTCTTGAAGATCAGATACATTGTTCAATTGTGACAATATCTTGTCAACGAGAGAGCTTATCTAAAGAAAATAAAAAACTCCAATGAAAAATCATAAAAGAAGAGTTATTCCTTATCTCAAGGGTTTTAAAGACAATGCAAATTTCTCCAGGGGCTCGTGTTGAGGGATAGGGGGGAGGGGGAGGGGGCGTAACACGTAAAAGTATCAATAAAATTTCCTCAAAATACTGCACCTTTTTAATTCCATTCTCTGTTGCGTCGATCCGTTTTTGCATATTCATAAAATTCCACATGTCTGCAATCTTAGTTTTTGATTCATCTCGACCCTTGGCCCATTTCAAAATCTCATCATTGGCAGCGAAAGAATCAAGAAGTTTAAGTCTGTCTTCCAAGCCACGAACCCTCGTCTCAACCGCTCCATTGTATTGGCCAAGAGCGTCACTTTTACCACTTGTAGGCATTGAAAAATCACTGCTAATCTTCTTCTCTTCAAGTGACGGAGTTTCATCATTGTCTTTATCATCATTTTTGAAGTCTCTAACGTCAACTTCAACGTTTGATATCGAGAGATGGCCTAGCATATTTTTTAGAAATCCGTGTAAAACCTTAAAATTAACAGCTCCCTCTTGTTGCTGGCCGAGAGCTAGGTCAAGTAATGACCCTAGCTCCATTTTACTGCTCATCTTTGCTCGATAAAAAAATTGTGTCTGTCCTCCAAGTAAAATAAACAAAAAATTCCTTGACTCGTAAGAGTTTGTATGGGCCTGATGTAAACTTCCCTGTATCCAAGGGTATTGAGCGCATGCGCTTCTCATGTTATCACGCCCACAAAAAAAGGTTAAAGTACCAGCGTAAAAGCAAAATATAGTTAAGACCATATATTTTCATTGAACGAAAGCCGTGGGGTTAAAGCTCCCCAAAGCGAATAAAATTAGAATATACATACAAAAAGATGTTCCAATATTTAATCTATCTGTTGTAGGGACAAGTCTTCTTTGTGTGACCTAAAAAAAGAAAAAATGTAACACTTACGAATGTAATCCAGAGTTAAAGATTGCTTATTGATAAAAAAAAAGTCATAAAAAGCAATGTATAAAGAAAAATATACAGGGTATATATAAGCAAGCCATCATGACTAGAGTTTGGGATAACGAGTCTCATAGTCAGTCATAGATATAATATTAAGCAAGACTTGAATACCTTGCTCTCCACATGATCCACATTTCCTACTGCGTTTCTGTCCTGTGTTGGCATAACCACCTCGTGCACTGCCTCGTCCTCGTGCACTGCCTCCTCTCCATGTTGATGATTGATTGTTGTTGTTGTTGTTGTCTTCATCTGCCCATTGAAAATAGGAGCAAGATTGTCCCTTGGGTTTGGCACATGCGAAAAATGAACGGCCTTTGTTTGGTCCATCTTTGTTGACGATGCGGCTGGGTACAAAGGAGGATAATGCAGACATGGAGGGGGAAATTGGGGGTTAGTAATCTTAGGGAATAAATTGTGTACATGGGAAGAATGGGAAGAGAAATGAAAATGGAAATGAAAGGAAAACTGTGACAGAAAAAGATGAACAAAAAAGACGGATGAACAAATTAGGAGAAAAATAAAGATGATCAAGAAGGAAAGTAAAGTGAAGAAAGATTAACAATATGGAAGATTATAAATTAAAGATAAATAAGCATGTGAAGAGAGAAGAGCACGCGAAGAATAAAAGGAAAAAACTTGAGAAGAAGAATGAAAAGGACTTGAGAAGAAGAATGAAGAAAACTTGAGAAGAAGAATGAAGAAAATCTGAGAAGAAGAATGAAAAAACTTGAAAAGAAGAATGAAAAAAATTAAGAATAATACCTGACGGCGTCTTGATTACAATTACATTTTGCTTCGTCGTTGGATCTAAAAATTACAAACAGTAAACTTAGTCTACGACAATTAATAATAATACGAATGAGCTTCAGCAAGAACATTGGTGTATATAAATGAAGAAAATACAGACAACTGATTTGATATACCTTGATGAGTTGGCAGAGCTCCCAAAATTCCTCGCTGCACCTATCAAGGCAAAGCAAAAATAACGTAAAAACATGAAAATAATGGCAACCATCAAAATCAAGCTGAAACTGTAGAGTTTGAAATTAGTTTAAGTCAAAGCTTTAAGAATTGAGATGCAAAATCTCTTGAGATACGATCCATTTATAGAATACCTGTTTGTGCGGTGTTGTTGTTACCAGGGCCTTCGTCAGCCCAGAGGAAAAACTTGCACTTGTTATCATCAGCACATTTGTAAAATTGTCGACCTGAAGAAGCAGAGAGATTGATCATGAATGGTACTAATAGGATGGCATGGCAGTAATTTGCAATTTATGGCTCATTGTATAGGGCGAGAGACAGCAAAAACGCAAATAAAACGATAAAATGTGCCAAAATAATCTGCAATGAGCCAGCTTATACTGTTCAAAGGGACAACATGTTGTATCATTGCAATGTGAAATCATATCATTGTCTGATACATCTATTGTTAAATTCTCACAGGTGTGGATATGACATCAAGCTATGATAATCTTTTAACAGCCAATAATCGTTTTAATCGCCTCTTCAAAAACACTTGAAAATCGTCTAATCCCAACCTTGGTTTGGTCCATCCTTTCGAACCGTAAGCTGCAATGCAGGCTTTCCACAGCTGCAAACAACTGAATTCTCATCAGAAGACGGCCTGAAGCAAAAACAATATCAAATAAATCTCAAATACTACACGTGCATCGGATGGAGCTGTATCGCGCTTAGTCAAGTTGCATTTTTGAAATGTCCTACCTCATAGTAGGAGTGCCCATGAAGGAAATGTTTGTTATGGTCCTGTTAGCAGCCGCTGCAAAAGTGGCATTAGAAGGAGCAGTGGGTCTTGGATTTTTAGAATTGCCTGCGTTGATTGGTCTTTGATTGCTATTAGATGCCTCGTCAGCCCAAACAAAGAATTTGCAAGTGCTATCGTTGCCGCATTTGTAAAATTGACGACCTACAAATGCAAATAGACAACGTAAAATCAAATGAAAATGAGAATGACCTACCCATGTTGAGCAAAACCGATAGATCTGGCCCAGAAAGAGATTTAGCTGCACATTTGATGCATTTGAAAACGGCGAAGATAAAGAAAATCCATGTGAAAACAACGAATGTATCAGTAAGTAAGAAATCGCATCTACATGCAAGAGATATATTATGTACGGACAACAAAGGAAATGTAATGGTTAGAAAACAGCTGAGAAATGCTTTGCCTTGGTTAGGGCCATCTTTTCTTACTGTCAGCAATATTGCTGGTTTACTGCAGTCGCAAGCAACGCCATTACCATCTGAATCAGGCCTTTTGTGAAAACAAAAAGAAACATTAATCAGTATTAATTACGTATCAATGAATTCATTAATTAAATTGTAATGAAATCACTGGGTTGATTATTATTCAAATTATGACGTCAAAATCGTTTGATAAAGAAGAGAAGAGGTGAATTAAGGAAGAATTAGTGAAATTGGTGTAGTGAAGATTTAGCTAAAATGGAGCTGTTGAGACTGGCAGCAGTGATTTCTTTGGTTTGCTTAATAAGCCAGCACATCGAAGCAGCTGGGATTGCAACAAAAACAAGCAGAATCGATGAGATGATAAGAATTGAGGAGGTTTTTGAAGTTCCAGAGTTAAAAGAGGATGAAAAGAAGAAACAACTGCAATACATCGAGATCTCCACAGCAAATGAAAATGAAAATATCGAGATGAATGTCGGTGAGGTGAAAGAATTCGAATTCACGTTAAAGTTCTTTGACAAGCAATTCCGTTTGAGCATGCAAGAGAATGCGGTGATGTTGAAAAGAGGAGTGAAGTTGGTTACGTTTGCTGATAATGGAACGAGAGTTGAATCAGATGCCCGTGATAACTGTAGGTATTACCAGGGTCGCATTATAGATAGGGAAGAATCGACTGCGGCTTTGAGCATATGCGAGGATGAGATGGAAGGAGTTGTGTTAACAAATGATCAAAGGTTTATGGTGAAACCAGTGGCAAACACGAAAAACAAAGATGGAGCAGGGGGAATGGGGAGGAATGGAGCAGTTGGGATAGAAAGGAACGTTGGAGTGAAGACAAAAGGTACAGTAAACAGGACAGATGAGGCTACTGAGAGACATAAAAAGCGACTCTTGTTGCTAGGACCACATGTAGTGATCTTAGAGCCTGCAATCAGGGCAATCAACAATAAATACGGCTTTGTGCGGATTCCAGCATCAAACAGTACACATTTGAATCAACGCATGCGTAGAAACTCGCTACACCTGAGCGAGACAAAATACGTAGAGCTGTACATAGTGAATGACAGAAGTGAATTCCTATGGCTAGGCAGCAACACTGCAAATAACATGAGAAGAATGAAGCAGATTACCAACCTCATGGATTCATTCTATAAACCTCATAACATACGAATCGTATTCACTACATTGGAAGTGTGGACTGCGAGTGATAAGATCGCAGTATCAAACAACATTCAGAATACACTGACAAGCTTCCTGAACTACAAACTGAACACCATATTGCCTTTGACGTCACATGATAATGCGCAGTTGGTGTCGCGCATCGATTTCACCGGCCCGACCATAGGATTGGCACCGCTGAACGGAATGTGCCGCGCGGAACATTCCGGTAGCGTCAATCAGGACACGCATAACGGCTTCGCAAATGTGGCTGCGACAATGACACACGAGATGGGGCACAACTTCGGCATGGATCACGATGGGGCAGGATGTGTGTGTCATGGAAACAACGGCGTTTGTCTAATGTCCCCGTACGCGCAGAATCCGATAACAATGAAATTTTCCGCATGTAGCGTGACGTATTTAGAGACATATTTGAAACAAGAGCTAGGCGGATGCTTAATGAACAAGCCCGAGACCGGGCATTACTACGATGTCAATCTGTGTGGTAATAATAAAATCGACCCGGGCGAGGACTGCGATTGTGGCTATCCGGGTTTCTGTCAGAACCCGTGCTGCGATGCAAGTACGTGTAGATTCACGACCGGATCAGAATGTGCCACGGGGAAATGTTGTTCCGGATGTCGGCTTCTTACAGCCGGTACAACATGCAGGCAAACACAGGACCCGTGTGACATTGTAGAAATATGCGATGGAGTGAATGGCGAATGCAAAGAGAATCTATATCGCCCCAACGGACATCCGTGCAGTGAACATGCAGAAACAGGTTATTGCTACGACGGCTATTGTCGCACGCTCGCTGGACAGTGTAAACGAGTTTGGGGCGTTGCTTCAACCAGGGGTGATCATGCTTGTTACTTGGTGTTAAACGTCAGAGGAGACCAGTATGGCAATTGTGGAACATCAGGTAATCATTACGTCACATGCAATACTGCAGATGTCAATTGTGGCAAGATGTTCTGTGATAACATGCCCCAAAGTAGCTTTCCGATTATTGGCTATAACAAGGCTCGATCCAGCGTCAGCTTCACAATCAACGGTCGCGTTGTTTACTGCAAGTCAGGACAAGCAAAACTCGGTCATGATCAACCGAATCCTCGTAAGTACCCAGACTAGCACACAACTCGTACTTTTACATGTAACATGTAATTGTGCAGCCAGCAAAGATAATAGCATACAGTATTATCTTTGCCGGCTGCACGATCACTTTCTTCAATAAACAATTCCACCCTCAATATCGCTCTTTAGCCCCACACTAACCGTGAAACCTCAGGCAAGCCCCCCTAGACAATCATTTATAAAAATAAACCCCAGGGGGTTTATTACTCGAGAATTTACAGTATTCTCCACGTAGCCTCGTTCTCATAATTAATCTAAACACCATTGCACACATCGTTTGATACTCTCTACAAAGCATGAATGCCTCCTTCACCTTATGAATCTATATTGCCGTTTACTACATGTAAACTGCAAGAGCACAATATGCCCTAGAGATAAATCCAAATCTCTCTATATAGATTGTCTGATTATATTTTTCAGTGTTGATCAGTAACGGCGTCCCGTGCGCACCGGGCATGGCATGTCTCAATCAAAGATGCGTGGCTGCATCACAGATCACAACAACAACAACATGCGCAAATGACTGCAACGCACGTGGCATATGCACAAACAAAGGCACGTGTGTTTGCCAATCAGGATGGGAGCCACCAACCTGTTTGAACAAATCAATCCCAGTTCCAACCATTCCAACAACCTCCTTTAGCAATACCATTCTCTATGGTAACAACAGTAATTCGACAACATCCCTGGCAGTACAAAACAGTTGTTCGACTCTAATGTTGTTTGTAATAGCTATGTTATGCTACATTGTTCAATAGTTGCATTCGCAATACATTATAGCAATACAATTGTACGATGCCACGATTGTTGGCATAGCTTTGTTAATCGCTGTAAACAAGTAAATAAAAATGTAAACAAACCTGTGGTCGTTGTTGTTGTTGTTGGCTCCATTGGAACCTCGACTGGGTCTATCACCGCGGTTACCACGATTACCGTTGTTCGGAAGAAGTGGATTTCGTTCTTGCGGCACGTCGGCTCTTGCACCTAAAAAAGTTTGCATAGCTGCATTGATAATTAAGTGTTATGCCTCTACCTAAATACATGAGCATACAAGCCTCTACCTCGATGCATAAGACTGCAGCGTAATATATAAACAATCATTTAATCACTAATAGCAATCACTTAATCACTAATAGCAATCACTTAATCACTTAACAGCCACTTACGTGTTTGCTGGGCAGGAGCTCTTGGTTGTTGGTTGCCTCGTTCTGGTGCTACTGCATTGGCTATACGATTGTCTCCTGCTCCTGTTCCAATGAGCTCAATGAGTTCTCTGTCGCACTGGATGCAGCTTGAATACCTTAAACATTGATAATAGATCGTAATGAAAAGCATCTAGATCAATAAATGTTGTTGTTAACTACTCTATCCTACATCTGTTGCTACATCTAGCTTGCCACACACAATCACGTACAAAGCAATCTAGTGTGAATTCATAAGTCAATGAATATATGAGGTGGTGTGTTCGAGTCGATTGGACGAGGTTCGAGCTTCAACTATGTGTCTATAGTGATTTGCAATAACTTCGATTGGTTTCCGAGTCAGGTTGAAGAACATAAACAAAAACAATTGTCAACTTACTTTAGTGGCATCATTGGTGGAACGGAGCCTCGTTTGAATGTGAACTCGATCTGATGTACAGGTCCGGGACACTGACGACAAGTCGCTTGACTCCGATTGGCTTCCAGTACGAATTTGGGGAAGAATGTCCCATTTTTACAGCCTGGAAAGCCTTGACAGCCCAGCATAAAACTGCAAGGAATAACTCGATGTTTGAAGAAGAAATATGTGAATGCACAAAAAGAAATGCCGATATCATGGATCTTCCACGCGAACCCTAAATCACATCGCTTTATCAGAAGCTTTCGGATACCCAAGATAAATTATAACATGAAGCTGGATGAGAGGCAGAGTTCGTAATATTTAAATGTTTGGTGTATGGAAGGTTCCTTACATCGAGATTTCAATTCATGTTAATTAAGCTGACAGCAAGCATCTATGACTTGTTTGATGTGATAATGAAGCTTGTTACCTGTTCTCTTTAGTTTTTCGTATGACCATATCATAACGGCCGCATTTCGGACATTTTCGAACAGGTTCTGAGACATCTAGGTTCGGCCCAGCCAAATCTCCTGCAATGATGTAAATATGTTACAATTAACAACCTACTTCATAGCTAAACATACACAAAGACTAAGCATGGTAACTAATACTGACAATTACTGATCATACGTGTCGTATGTCATATGTCGTATGTTTGTCGTATGTCGTATGTCGTATGCGTCTATAGAGATTGAAATACCTGGAGCAACTTGAGTTGGAGCACCGAAATATGTTGACAGGGCTTCATCTAACTTTGCAACCTGGCATAAAGGAAATACAAAATAAAAACCACGGCACATAAAGTAGAGTAGCTGCAAATTAGATTATTACTTTATGTTGATATTAAAAACACTTCCCATGTGATACAAATTAGATTGATATATTTTCTGCTAGATCTTGTAATTGGTACATACACAGGTACATACTCCATCCCACCTTTACATACCTTTTCAGAAGCTTTGCCGAATACCTCTTTGTATTTTTGAATCTGTTCAGCAAGCACAACTAAATTGATAAACAAGAAATTATTAATAATGCAAAGTTTATAATTAGTGATGCCATCGACAGTTTCTTTAACATAATATGAAAATTTCTTACCATCCTTCTGCTTTCGACCTTCACATATACTAAATAGAAAAAGAAGTGACAACGTCATTAGTAACAAATAACAAGCCATGTATTTGTGCAACCACATACAGAGGTGCATATTAATGTGGATAAATGTGAAATGAATCTTGGAAGCTATAGATGTGATCATGTATAAGCGACAACGCACCATTTCAAATCGTTTTCCAATTCAGCCCTGAGATGTGGCTTGGACATCTCAAACCCCATTGAATCGTAACCTGTTCATTCAAGTAAAGCACATAGCATAAAAACTAACGCAAATAGCATAATTCAAACCAAGTTAAGTCGAGCGAAAACAATCCAATCTAATCCAAGCTAAGCTAAACGACGCCAATCCAATCCAAACCAATCTAATCCATACCCAGTCGAGCCGTGGCAAGTCAAGCAAAGGCGAATTCATTTAAATCTAAGCTTACTCCAATAAAGACCCCTTACCTTGCACCAATCCCATTCCGAGTTCTCCGGGTACTAGTGTTCGATCCGGTTGCTCTCCTACGTAGTTCCGGTTCTTTATGGTTTCAATGTGCTCCGCATGGGTGGCATCAGTCCCTAGAAACAAAACAGCAGTTAACTCCACATGATTGACGTACTTCTCTATTAGTATCCGTTTTAATACGTTGAAATTAACATATTTCAAAAAATCAAGGATATCATATCAAGGATAATACATTACATTGTTTCATGCATCACATTATATTAAATTAAATTAAATTATATTACATTATATTACATTACATGTGATAATATCTAATATATCTACTCCTCAAAATAAATGAATTCAAATAATCGGAAATAACATTACGACTGGTACAACTATTATTACACTTCCCAAACTTAAACAAGCCTTGCTTCACGAGAGCTGATTTTAACTGATAAAAGTGGGAGGGAGATGGATTTGATGCATATGACTTACCAATGCCATGTTTTTCCATCAAAGCAATCAGATCTGCTTCTGTTAGCAAAGACGGGGGTCTCGTCTCACCAGTGACAAACTGTAGACAAGAGTTACGCAAAACAATGAATAGAATATGAGAAGAATAAGATGCAGAATGGATTAGACTCAGCTAATACCTCGATATCATCTGGCTGGAAAACTGATCCTTCATTGTATGATGGTATGGTCTGCAATAAAATAGTGAACTTAGCGACCTTGAGATCACTGGATGTTTCTTACTTGCACAGGCAAATGCAAGTACGGTTGCACTTGTAGCAAATACGATGTAATGATAAATAATAATATCATGAAATGAAAAATTCTCACCTTGGCACTCCAATAATCAAAGGGGTAAACATTGAGGTAATTGCGTTCAAGAATAACCAGACCATTAGCCGAAAACTGAAAGACAACAAAACAAGACAATGATTAACAGGTTATATGCACCGAATATGCCAACCTGTATACGAGGTTGACATTATCACTAAAACTAATTAATTCAAGTCATGATCACGATTTTTTGGGATAGTCAATAATCAGATAATCAGTGGTTCAAGTCTTGTCTAATTAAGTATAGGTTCAATTCCACTCAGCTCAAGTACGTAACACAATAGATTCAGTCACTGTTTGTTACCATTTCATCTGCAACAGTGATGGTCACTGTGGTTTCTTGACCTTTTGCATCCTAAAAAAGAAAAAAATATTGCTATTATCACCAATGCTTTTATATCATTCTAAATTATCGCGTAAACCGTACTGTAACATCTGAGTTAAACGTCACTTCTCTCGTGCGCAGAATCAAATAGGTGAATTAAGTGCATGACAAAAGAGACGTTTAACTTGATTAGCACAAAATTGTAGTTGATTTGGCGCATGAGAAGAGCGACGTTTAGCTTAGGTCTGAGTCTTACGGCTGGTGTGAAAGTTGGTATACCTGTGACAAACAGGCAAGAAAATGGCGAACGATGAACTCGTATATTCTCTTCTCATTTCCCTATAAAACGAGAAAGAATATCACTTCAAATAACACGTTGATAAGCTAAAGTATTAGCCTCAGGTACGCAACAATGCATAGACTCAAATGTCCATTAAATACATGTAAATTAAGCAGCATGAAGCAGCAAAAACCTATGTTGCATTGCAGTAGAGGTTGGCAATATAAACTGGTCAAACCTGAAGCGTGGAAGTGTATTTGATTGGGTGAATCGGTGGATGGGCGTTGTCTGTTTTTTTACCGTTTCTTGGGTTCACGCCATGGCCCAGAATATTGGCAGCAAATGCTGAATAACATGAAGGAGAAGAAGGGGATTCATTGTATGTTAATGCGCATGTGTAATTACCCAGGCTCTTTCTACAAGTGCTAGCATAAACAGATGAACTATTCACACCGAACAAAAAAAAACAACGTACCGCCCCAATTTGCATCTTCTGTTTGATTCTGGACAAGCGTTATCAAATCCAGGTCCTTTGGAAATATGTTTGTTTCTGTGCGTGGATAACTAATAAATCTAAAACAACAAAATCTAATGATTTCGAATGGGAATTATAGTGCGAAGTATTAGCAAAAGTAAACTACAAAACTTAGCTGAAAACGCCAACTCGTAAGCTATATATACTCACGCAAGCCTATAACAAGACAATGACAGTGCAATATTTTTCACACTTACCCTTGAGTATATAATTTCTCTGCAATGCCCATCGTCTGTTTGGCTGAAATCTTCAATTTTCTTGAAACAGTTTTCTCTAATTCCTGCAATAAACAGAAGAAACAACTGAAAGACAGCCCATACAAATGGAAAGCCTTGGCAATATATGGCATGGTTCTATATAAAGATAGGTACAGGATTAGACGAAACAATACGCGCATGAGCACATACCACTGTATCCAAGGCAACAGGCCTCCATTTGCTTTTTGGTCGCGAAGTAACACTCACAACAGTAGCTTGTGGCCTCTAGAAAAATTGCGTGGCAAAAACCCCTTACGAATCAACATTATTGGTACAGAAAGAATGAATTGAATGGCAAAATACGGGAGTCTGAAAGTGACATTACCTGTAAGCACATATTGTGAAACATTCTACAGACTCGTTCGTGAAATAGCCGACCTCGTTCCCATGAAAATTCAACTCTTTCATTGTCTTTAGAGTGGATTACTTTGAACAACGGAAAACAAGCAATTAATAAGTTCAGCTAAACAGAGACTAATTACAAATGGTCCACACAATATAGTGGATAGATAAGGCTCTGTTGCATAAAATAAACTAAATAATAATAAAAAATAGTTTCACAATACCTTTTATCTTGTAAAACGGCTCCGATATAAAATTTTGAATTTGCTGGTACTAAAAAAGAGTATTAAATCTTCTTTATCTATTCATATACAAACTTTTGATTATCAAACTTTTTACGCAATTGTTACCAAAATGTCTCCAAATTTTACGTACTCGATTTATTGAGTTTTGACTTTGACTTACCCTTTCCACAACGAAGCCAAGAGTAGGAAACTGGCAACTGCCTGTGGTAAGCAAGAGACGAAATACAATTTGCAACAAAACATCATTTGCAGAAAACGAAATGCTAATTGCATAACGCAACACAATTAAATGCAAAAACTACTCACGGGCACAAAAGGGGCGTTTATAAGGCTTCACGACCTTAATAAGGGGCGTCTATTTAAGGAAGCGTCTGATATAAGGGTGTCTATTTGAAGTATCAGGGTATCAAAATCCCAACACAGTAATTCATGTTTGGTGAATGGTCAGCGCTCTCACGCAAAGTTTTCCTGGATAGGTCTAAGGATAGGATAGGTATAATGCACAAAGGGCATTCTCATTATATCATGGTTTTTCCAATGTTTTCACCTACCATAGCTGATTAGCTGTTGTGATAAAACTTCTGGGAATCTTTTCTGCAATCGAAGTGTTTGGAAGCGAGTGAACGCGGCGCCTGGGGCGAAAGAAGCGTTACAGAAATGATAACGTTGAAAGAGAAATTGAAGCTATAACATATAGGAATGGTATATAATAATAACATGTAACGATAGATAAATGATAATTGATAATTGCGATTCGTATTACCGATTCGTAGATCAAGTTCTCTTCTCACTTCAACAGCATTAGAAACATTTGCATCGGGAGGAATTAAATTTCGGCATGCTCGAGCTATTGATCTGTTTGGGGAAATCAAGTAAGAGACATTAGAGAACAAAACAGAGTCAAGTGGCAGGAAAGGATCTATTGCATGAATCTGGTTTCATGGATTTGGTACAAATAATAATAACAATAATAATAACAATAATAGCAAATTCGAATCTCGCTATTTCGAACTCGGTTATCTCGAACAACTCGCTATCTCGAACAAATTCCCATTTCCCCTCCTTCTCTAGCTGGGTGAATTTAGTTCGAATATCTCGAACTCCCGCTATGTCGAACAAATTTTCATTTCCCCTGCGAGTTCGAGATAGCGATAGTCGACTGTATTGAGATAAAACATTATAAGAATGATAACCACGCTAAAATTCCACGGCAAAATCATGCTATGCTTTCTAAATATCTTGTGGTAAAGCAAAATAAAAAAGGTTTAAAAATTATGCTTATTATGTAATTGTTAGCTTACTGTTGAGTGATTTCGGAGAACTTGGCCCTGTAAACCTGTATATTTTGTTTAACTGAAAAAGAGCAAAACCCCAGTATTGTAAATAGAAGGAAACATTGGTTTATACCCCCTGGAGTCCCCATATAGGAGACACACTTGTGGGGTTGAGATTGTGTCCATTGTAACGATGTAAAGGATGACAAACTTTGAACAATTTTGGGACAAATATATTTATTTGCTGTTCAGAGGTATTTGCTGTATTGAGGTATAAATTAATTAGAGGTTCCACTGTAAGTAGATTGAAAATGAGGAATTTATTGTAAATCAACATGAAATAGAAATAAAATTGAAAAATATAATAAATTTAAAATACCATTTTTGCAAACTTCAATAATTTCAAACCCAATATTCTCTCCTTCTCTATCTCCATCTGTCCAAATAATCAAAGTTTGACACTTTCGAATCTCTCTTTCCAACGTTCTCTAAAACAAAATAGCCAATTCATATTGTTTATTTACATGATTAACAGCTCTCCTATTCTGAACAAATTCTGCAATTCTACACCTACACATTGGTTACGGTGGTGTAGTCTAGTGGTTAGGGCACTGGGTTTGATCCTTTAGAGGTAATGCCTTCATTGGCTTAAATCCACGGATGGTCAGAACCACGAACGACAAGCCATCAACCAACTCAGCTGTCTATTCTTCCGAGGTCGGTAAATGAGTACCCAGAATTTCTAGGGGTAAGGGTTTATGCTAAATGGATCCACACTGACAACAGCTATCATAGCTGGAAGTGGCTATCAATTATAAATATTTGTACTTACTCACTTACCTTTATATTGTTAAACTTCTCAGGGCAAAACCTTTCAACTGGTGCATTGAACAAAGCAGAAGGGGGGCACCCCTGCCTAAAACACAACAACAACATTCATTCTTTAACATAGCAATTTTGGTGTGAGCTAAAAGGTATTATATCGTGTTATAAAGGTTAATTGTACTGATAAGCAGCTCAACAAGCCTTTGTATCAGATACAATGCATGCCCCAGACTGCAAAGTGTGGTACTTTTCGGGGAGATCTCGGGTGCACAAGTGGAAAAAACAAAGTGGCAAGTGTAGAAAATTTACTATTTTCACTGAGGTGTACTTTTCAAGCCAAGGTTTGAATCAAACAAGGAATTTGAACCTGAAATTTAATCCCGGGTGCATATGTGACACACTTATTATTTTGCAGTGCATGACCCTTTAAAGGATTCCCTATTACTAACTGCATCACAAGTAAAAGAAGAGGTTCCCTTAAATATTTCCTAAGAACTTTAAAATCAACTGCCTTGGATTGAGTCTCACCAGCTTCGATAAATGCCACCAAATTCAAGATCAAGAAGGTGTCCAGACACAGATGTCATGATCATTTTGCAATTCTAGAATTTCAAATTAATACTCATCAGTCATATCACAAATTATCATCAATTATTACTTAATTAGTGTAAATTTTATGTAAATGTGCCAAATCTGCAAACAAAAACAAGAATTGGATCATACAGCAACAAACTGTGTGAAAGGAAATTTTAAATAGAAAAAATTTTAAATTGCATTTTACTCACAGAATTCAAAATATTACTGTTGTATTCGTAAATCTTGTTAAATTTTGAAAATCCTTCCCTCTGCAATAAAAATTCGAAAAGTGCAATTATACTTTATTTATTTACTTTGATAATCATAGCAAACAATTAATTTGGGCTATTAAAAGATTAATCACGCAGGAGAGCTAAATTGAAAACGCCCCCTTCATAACTTCAGCCAAGCACATGGATGCAATAACAAACAGCTCTTACCCGTTGAAAATGTCCCAAGGACATTGCTCTTGCAATTTCCTTCGCCGCATCATTTTTCTCCGCTACATTTAAAACTGTCATATTTCTTTGGCCCTGTTGCGGCATTTTGGATGCAAAAATGGCAAAAAAATAACACTCAACTCCACAGCAAGTACTAGCACAAGAGCTTTCAGCTGTATCGGCTCCAAGCCCCGAAGCCCGAAGCCTAAAGCCCCAGAATATGGGCGAGCAAGAATATGGGCGAGCGAGTGACGGTGCCAGAACATATTGGTGAGTTCTACTCTTTTTGCTTGTTGTTTGGTATTTTATTTTTCTAAATACAATTGCGGAATATCAGGAAGGTCTTTAAGTTTTCTTTTAGGGCATGGTATAGATAGGGTTAGGGCACAGTGTCTTGTCTTGTCTGGTGTGATGATCAGGCAGGGTTGGGGTTAGTGTGGCCTAAAGGTGGGGTGTACGTGCAGTAACATAGATAGGACACTGGGAAGGAGAACCTATGACGCATTCATATTCGCAATGTCTGGTGTGGTGATTAGGGTTATGGTTAGGGTAAAGGTTAGGGTTAGGGTTAGGCTATGCTGATGAGAAAAGTGGTCAGGATGCGCTGTAGCATAAATATAGGTACTGCGCAGGAGCGTATATGACGTAATGGTGTCTCAATGGCTGAGGCATTGGCCTTAGGGTTAGGGTTAGGGTTAGCCTATGTGGAGGAGAAAGGTGGTCAGGATGCGCAGTAGCATAAGTATTGGTACTGCGCAGGAGCATATATGACGTAATGGTGTCTTGATGGCTTGGCCTTAGGGTTAGAGGTAAGGTTAGGGTTAAGGTTACCCTATGCGGAGGAGAAAGGTGGTCAGGACGCGCAGTAGCATGTATATTGGTACCGCGCAGGAACGTATGTGACGTAATGGTGTCTTAATGGCTGAGGCATTGGCCTTAGGATTAGGGTTAGGGTTAGGGTTAGCCTTTGCGGAGGAGAAAGGTGGTCAGGATGCGCAGTAGCATATATATTCGTACCGCGCAGGAGCGTATGTGACGTAATGGTGTCTTGATGGCTGAGGCATTGGCCTTAGGGTTAGGGTTAGGGTTAGCCCTTGCGGAGGAGAAAGGTGGTCAGGATGCGCAGTAGCATAAGTATTGGTACTGCGGAGGAGCATATATGACGTAATGGTGTTTTTAATGGCAGAGGCATTGGCCTTAGCGTTAGTTTTTTGTTGTTGTGGGAGTTTCAAGACTTTATTGCTGAATTTTGTACTGATATACTAACAGAACGTTTTACTATGCTTCACTTCTGAAACCCTAACAAGAATTTTAAAAACTTCTCGACCATGACAGGAGAAAAATATCAAAAGGTGATAGCTTCGTTTCTTTTTTCTACTTTGACTGAGATATTTTCATATTTGCTTCAGCTTTGGTCTGCCTGCAGCGCCTAGGCCATAAAAACAGTTGCACTTTGTATGATTTTCCACTGATTTTTTGTTAATTTTGAGGGTTAATAGTTTGAAATTGTGTAGTATTTGCCTTAGGGTTGGGATTACTGATACTGTTAGGGTTAGTGTGGCCTCAAGGTGGCGTGCATGCGCAGTATCATGAATAGGCTACTGCGCAGGAAGATCTATGACATATCAAGAGGGCAAACAAAACCTCCAGTGGATTTTAGTGGCTCCGCCATGATGCTCGAGAGTTAGACTTCATCCAATATGTACTCGCAAGAGCTCATGGTAGTACAACACGTTCTTAGCGCAAAAAACTTTTATTTTTGCTTTATTCGTGAGTGTGCTGCAGAGTTAAAATGGCTGAATTATTTCATTTATGTTCTGGATTTTGTTCAAAGAAAGTTCATTCATCTGTTTTGCAGATTGTTATAAAGGTTAGTAATATTTTGCAGTAATATTTTAAGAGTAAATTTCTTATTTTGTGGGAACAGGCAACGTGATTCAATAAAAAGGGGCTTTCCCTCCCAAATGATGAAACTATTCAGACGTGACATTCTTTAGCATTTCTTTATCATAAGTATTGTTTGTTAATCATTTGATGGAAATAAAAGACTTGTGCATCAACAAAGAAACCATTGTGTTTATTTTTGTTTTCACTTTCGGTTGGTAGTTTAAATACTTCCCTGTTCAAAGTCGTCCCATAACAGGCAAGGTCTGGTCTCTATTTATTCTGGTCTCTTCCCTGTTCAGTTTGCAATAAGAATTTGTGCCACAACTTGTGCAAATTTTGAAGAAAATAATTGAGTGGAATTTTCACGTGTCCGTTGGAATACTATTTGGTGTTATTTATCAACTAAATATGAAGAGTGAAGCAGACATAATATAAATATCGCTTCGTTTATATTATTGAGCCGTAAAAGAAAAGTTGTTTTCATCGAAGATTTTGAATAGATTTCATTTTTCAACCTACATCATATGGAATAAATACGATTTAGTAATGGGTATTGAAAAGCTAACTTTGATACCAATGCTCATTTTGGTTTTGTCAAAGAATACGTGTGCCCTAACTTTGCCAAGTGGGTGTTTTTGGGAGCAAAATAATTATTTACAATGCTCCAATGCTGGATTTAAAAATGTTCCCCGCAACATACCACAGTCGACAATATCAATTGATTTATCTGGTAACCCTGGAATAAAGTTCCAAAAAGATTTCTTCGCAAGATTTTATAATTTACAACGACTTTACCTCAACGGCTGTGTGCTTAAGGACGCCTTTCTGACTCCATTATCTTTGACAGAGTTGTACATCAGACAAAATGCATTCACAGATGGACCAGCGATAAAAGTATTCAAAAATTTGTCTTCTACTTTACGAACTCTTGATATCGGTAACAATAAGTTGTTGTCATTGGAGAAAGTTCTTAAATTTGTTCCCAAATCCGTCGAGGTTCTTCAAATTGGAGAAAACAAATTGTCAACAATACCAAGAAATTTATTTTCTCATTTCAAGAGCTTGATATTCTTAAATATGTCGCATTGTGGTGTAAATAAAATTGAAAAGAATGGATTTGATTTTTTGATTCAACTTAAAACGCTTTATTTGGCATACAATAATCTACGAGAAACTCCAAAGAAACTATTTCGCTTTCTTAAAAATCTCCGATTGATAAGTTTGGAAAGCAACGAATTTTCAAAACCTCCAAGTATGTACGGCCTGAGAACATTGATGCAGCTAGAATTGAACAACAACAGAATTGAAAAACTTTTGCCCACAGATTTGCAAGGTTTAATAATTAGTCGATTATTGTTACGTGCCAATAAGATACGTACATTTAACCTTCGAAATACAAAATACTTCGAAATACATTTGTCCTACAACAGATTGAAAAGACTAGAAGCGTTTTCGTTCAAAGGAAACCGAAATATTAAATCAATTAGTCTACAAAATAACAGCATAAGTTATATATCGCCACAGACATTTCAAGGCCTACATCAAGTCATGTATCTACACCTGGAGAGAAACAAAATAACTAGCATTCCAAGAAAAGTTTTCGAGAATATCTCGATGAAGTCTTTATTTGCGTTTGGAAACAATATTAGCTCCATGGAAGGGGTTTTTGAAAACATGAAGTCCGCACCAACACTCTTGTTATTGTTTGCAAACCCTCCATTGAAGAACTTAAAGTTGAAGGAGTTTCGCACCATGTCAAACGAATCAAACATCTATGCAAGCTGTAAAAACTTGATGGAGGTGACAAATTATGCTGAGTCCAAAGCTAACATTAAATGCTTTCCATCAAAGTATTTCTCGATAATTGACGGAGAACGAAGTTTATCAGAAGATGGCTATAATTGTACATTTCATCCACCAACTAATTACGTTTGTGTGCCCTGCCCTGCAGGTTATATCACAGATCATAGTAAGGTCCCGATAACTTGCAGAAAATGTCCTCCTGGTTCATTTTACCAAGATGAGCTTGCGTTGACGTATTGTAAGTCATGCCCATCCGGACAGTATGTTCCACCGGAAAGTTCGCCGGGCAAGAGTCCGTTGGATTGTTTGACTTGTCCGGACGGTACCAAGAAGAAGCAATCCGCTGGTTACCGCGCATGCGCGTGTCTTGACGGCTTTGCGCGGACGGATCGCTTTGGTGAGTGTAGAAAATGTGACATAACAGGTATCAAATGTTCTCGTGACTACCCTGTACTTAAAAAAGGCTACTGGTGGATATGGCATGATCAGACCCCATCTAATTACACTTGCAAGAAATTTTTTATTGATTTCACCAGAAATCTAGACACAAATAGCGATGAATACAACCGGAGCTCAAGTAAGTTCACCTGCAGTCTGCCATCGCCTCATGCATGTCCAGTAAAGGCATCATGCCTTGGAGGCATCAATGCCACGTGCTTAGCTAACTATACTGGTCCACTGTGTGCTGTGTGTAATAAAGGCTACAGTCGACAGTTCAATCGTTGTGCCAAATGTCCCAAACCAGTGTACTCCGTGTTACTATTCATTGCTTACATCCTGTTGTTTGTTTGCATCTGCGCAGTCGTGTTTTGGTCAGATGCCTCTTCAAGTGAATCAGCCCCGAAGAGAACATTTTCAGAGGTTATGCTGTCAAATTTGAAGATATTCCTTGGGTTTTATCAAGTTCTCGTTGCCGTTATACAAGCCTTCGCCTATGTGAATTGGCCTCGTTCTATGCAGACAACGATAGGCTTGCTGCTTTTTGTTCAAATGGAAATATTCCGTGTTCCATCGCTGCGCTGCATCAAGCCGGATTGGGAACTGAATGCAGTCTCAGAATTCTGGGTTGCACTTATCGGAACCTTTGCTTTCCCCTTGCTGGTTCTCCTGTATTTTGCAGTGAAAATGGCTTATCTATACGCAACGAAACAATCAGACGAGGTGCAAAAATCCATGCGAAAGTGTATGAAAGTAGTTGTTCTCTTTCTTTTTGTCACTTACCCCGTGACGTCACAAAGAATTATCCAGATTCTACCAATCAGCTGTAAGCACATCTGCGTGAGTATGGCCAAAGGTCGCTGCCTTCACTATCTGTCCTATTTGAAATCTGATTACAGTGTCAAGTGTTTGTCTTTGTCTGGTGGAGATGAGTCGAACCCCATGGCCCTCATAGTTGCAATTGTTGCCATGGTGATTCCGTTTGGTTTCCCTCTGATACTCCTTTGTCTTTTACGCAAGTACCTGGCACGTGACAGCACCCCAACAGAGGAGCAGAGCGCGTTACAGGGGGCACTGAGATTTCTCCACGAGAACTACGACAAAGATAACAAATATTGGGAGCCTTTGGAGATGCTTAGAAAATTGATCATGACTGCCGGAGTGACGTTCTTTGCTGGCTACTACAAAATCGGTATCGGAAGTATAATTATCCTGGCTGGATTCTTTGCAATACTACACGCGTACAGGAAGCCTATAGAAGATGGCTTTGAAAACAAATTGCAACTGTTATCATTGTCTGTTATACCGATTAACCTCTGTCTGGCGACGATATTGAAATCGAGTAGCATTGCAGGTCAAGGTGATGGTCGTTTGCACCCCGAAGAGGATAACGCCGCCATTGGATATGTTATGGTCGTATTGAATATTTCTGTTTTCGTATTGGTCTTGATTCGATTGGCAAAGCACCTGGTGGAGCATGGCTGTCCTTGTTGTTGTCATTGCAATTGCAATTGCTTCAAAAGGCGGTCAAATGGAGCAGATGATTCTACTCCTCTCATGTAGCTTCATTGTTCAACAATTTACCTGGTTCTTTCTGCTTATCTACCGGTCAGCATTATGATGGAAGAATATAATCATAGAATCCAGTTTTATCAAACCGATGCATTCAATGGAAGATGTGTTAACTGGACGAATCACAAGGTTACCTTGCTATTTGAAGTAATTTGAACATTAAATTATTATCTTCTGGCTAATTAACTAAAGTCTGCCTATATCTTGGATTATTTTTACTATATCGATAGATATTAATGCTTACACGCAAACAACTATTTAGTCTGATTTTCATGCTTACGCAAACATCTATTTCGTCAGATGATATTTAAGCTTATGCAAAAATCTATTTTAACAATACAACGTACCATGTGTACCACGTGCCGTGTGTACCACGTACCATGTGTACCACATGCCGTGTTTATGTGCAATATTATTTACATCAAAGTGCTAAAAGCTAAATACAAAGCTGTAACTTCTTTTGTTGTTTTTACTGAACGAGTACAAAGCCTTTTGAAGCCTTTTTTCTCGTTATCGAACGTGTAGCCCTGTTCCCAGTGTACACATCAAAAGAAGAGCTGCTAAAGCCGATCCCAATTGCTGAATCAATTGTAAGGCAATCATTCTCGTTGTTGCCAAAAATACCAATCCGGACATGTTTGTTTTTGCGGTTGTTAAAGCCTTCTCTGTTACAGCTTGACTGCAAAAAGCTTCCACTGATCAATCCAATCCAGGCCGACCGTCCGATGTTTGTTTCTAATAAAGAATAGACATTTGTTATTTTACAGTTAATACATTGATACCACAAACATTTATTCTCCTTAAATGTTTCTCAGTGAAGCTTTCTCGGTTTTGCTTCGCTCAGCCCCGATAGCAGGGCCGCGCTTACCAAAGGGCCTACTCATCTCCGGCCCAGTTTCCCCAATTATGGGTCCCGCAAAGTTTAAAGATAGTGATTTTGACATTTGAAGTAACACGATAATAGAGGACTCCAAGTTGGTTTGGGCCCAGAGCCCTACAGGGGAAAATGCGGCCCTGTCCAATAGACCAATGCCTGACATTTTCAAGACTGTAACTACCGCAATGCTTCGATTGAACGCCCGGGGCGTTTATTAATTTTTTGATATTTTAGGGGGGCTTCTATTCGAGGGGGCGTTTAATCGAAACATTACGGTGTATTACTACTCCAGCTTGGATACTCATAAGCTAATTTACATTCATCTAAATACCTAAAAAGCACCGAGAACCTCAACAATGTTGATAATCATGATTTCACGTACGTTTGTAGACACCGCTTTGCATCAGACTTAGCATCGAGGTTTCAGTTGCTGGTGTTTCCAAGAATTTAGTCACTCCATCGTAGCGCATTCCAATGCAAACTTTCGTGTAGGACAACTGATTGAAAGCGGGAAATTTCGCTTCTTGTCCATGGATTTTCACATTATACTTCAATGCATATATATGGTTATATACATTGTTAGTTGTCCAGTAGCTGGCATCGTAGTTGAAAGTTGTCTGCAATAAAGAAGCATTCAAATCTACCCTCTCATCTCTCCATATAACGACATAACTTCATATATGTCCATCTTTATATTTTAAAAATTATATCACGCCATTATAATCTTGCTGTTTTTTTGTTATTATTACTATTATTGCTATTGTAGTTTAGACACGTCATTAACTGTACCAATAAAAAATATTGTAATTAGGCTCTTGATGGATGATTATTATCATGCTTCTATTGTGTTTACATGGCAGAAGGAAAGAGCACCTATTTTGAATACCAAGAAAACTGGCCTGAATTTGCTTATTTTTCAAATTTACCTTTTGTCCATTGGTTTTTAAAATCAGGGTCCACCCACCGCCACTGCAGCCTGCTAGTGCCGAAAGTCGACACCTGTGATAGCCCATTCCTTGCAGCAAGTAAATGCCGTCTGTTCTTAAACCAGCATCGTAAGCTGCCTTGCAACTCGCATAGGCTGAAAAGAAAATGAAGAAACTATGACTTCAAAAGTAGCTGCAAACTGAGATAACTCTTTATTAATTTAAGCATGATATTATGTCCTCGAATTGTCCCCCCTCTTCTTGAATAAGCCTCCACCCCCAAAATATAAGAAGTAAACAAGCACCCATGGAGCTAATTCCGGGATTTAAAATAACATGCATCATTATCACACATGAATGTACCGGCAATTTACCTCGTTCATTTTCGCAATATGTTCCGGAATGAAATTGGTCGCAAATGCATTTGAATCCGGATGCGGTATCTTGTTCAACACACCGGGAACCAACTGCACACGGCGAAAGCATTTTACAAGTAGGTCCAGCCTGAAAAAAATAAACAAGGTTTAACGGCTGAAATATCCAGCCTCAATTTTAACGAACTCTTCTCGTTACGAAGCGTGTTTTGGGTCCTGTTTAGAAGTGTTTTCCTGGGGGGTCTGGGTCCCAGTTCCCTTGGCGAGACTTCTGAGCACATGCGTATGCGTTCAATTTGGAACAGTATGAGTTCTTTTACGAACTTGGCATGGTCCCTGAACAATACTTAATTTTCAAAGCTTATTATATAGTTCATATACTTCATATGTTATATATAGTTCATATCCCAAGACAGTTGGAAGAAGTTATATTTATGGGAAACCGAGGAACTCTACTAAAACTACTTGTCTTGACTGGAGCTCAGTTAAAGTCGTGTTTAACACTTTGTGAAAGTTAAGGAACTATTTCGTATGACGTAGCTGTACATGGTGATATGTTGCTGGTACAGCAATGTGACTATGCAAAAACTTGTTGCCTAGTGTTTGCCTAGTTACACTTTTTCAGCCATACTTTTTTTCTTTCTCGCAACAGGACGACCTTAATAAGAGTTTTATTGTACACAGATATTTTTAATACTTTTACATAACTCTGACGTTCTCATTCCACACAAATATTCAAATATTCGCAATGAATAAATAAATATAAGCTCACATCAACTTCTTCTTGATTTGTTGATAGGTACGTCCAACCTGATCTTGGTTGAAGTGCGGATGCAACTTGATTGAAGCTCCTTCCAAGCAGCTCGCAATTGCCTCCATTCTTCTTATAGTTCACTGATTTACAAGGTGACAATGACACGCACTCTAAGCAACACTGTCTTCTTGACTTCAACGTGAATTGCTTTAGGACAGTACCACCATCGACCAGTCTATCTAACAAGACGCTAAAATCTGCATATATCTTGGAATTAAACCTTATCACATTAGAAGCAACAGCGCCGGTGGAAAATAACACCAAAAGTATCCAATTTTGATACAACTGAACTTCCAGTGATTGCATTTTTATTGCAAATTGAATAGAAATGCAATGCGAAAGAAGTTCAAAATGCTTTTGACGTCTGAGAAACTTTTGTTTTCGCAAGGAGTTTAGCAATTTTTATGACACCTTGCTGAGTTGAGGCGTTCTTCTGGTTTGGTGGTTCTCGGTTGATTCACTGGTAGCCTAGTAGTTCCCTTCATGTGGTTTTTATTTTCCAGGTCAATGCAATGCAAAAGTAAGTACGCAGTGCGTCTAAATTGACGCACCTGTTATAACAGTACTCACGACTTTGCACAAAACCGTATGTTATGTATTATGTATTAGGTGGCAAAAATTACCTCGTGAAAAAAGTATATAAAATTATGCGTGTGAAATTGTGCCTGCGTTTGTTTACAAGATTCTGCGGAGGAGGTCCTTACGGAGCTCTCAAAAGTGAAATGCGGAAAGGTCGAAACTGCCAATGACTTGACAAACAATTATCGTTGCAAAGATCCAAATGTCTGTATATATTGCTTCAATATTTGTGCAAACAGTTCAGTAGCTATGATACCAAGAGGTAGTGGGCTAAATGTGGTTGGCAATTAAAAGAAATCTTGCATTCTGTGGCATGTGTCTATCGACTCTGGGTTCTTCCGCAGCGATCCACGTTTGTATAAATCGAGTCAATGTTGTGAGAACTATTTGAGAACATCAACGCACCATGTGAAACGACGTGCCATGTTATGTGCCATTTTTACATCAAGGTGCTAAAAGCTAAATACAAAGCTGTAACTTTTTTTGTTGTTTTTACTGAACGAGTACAAAGCCTCTTGATTGTATTTTTTTCGTTACCCCATATGAAGCCCTGTTTCCAGTGCACGCGTCAAAAGAAGCGCTACCAATGCCAATCCCCATTACAGAATCAACTGAATTGCAATCATTCTCGTTGTTGCCAAGGATACCAATGCGAGCATATTTGCTTTTGCGGTTGTTAAAGCCTTCTCTGTTACAGTATGGCTGCAAATAGCTTCCACTGAGCAATCCAAGCCAGGTTGATCGTCCGATGTACGTTTCTTAATAAAGAATAGATCTTTGTTATTTTACAGCCAATATACATTAATACCACAAACATTTATTCTCCTTAAATGTTTCTCAGTGACGTTTTTTCTCGGTTTTGGCTCGCTCAACCAACCCCTATAGCAGAGGGCTCCAAGTTGCTTTGGGCCCAGAGGTCTACAGGGGAAAATGCGGCCCTGCCCAATAGACTAATGCCTGACATTTTCATCATCTAAAAAACACCGAGAACCTCAACAATGTTGATAATCATAATGCTACGTACGTTTGTAGACACCGCTTTGCATTAGACTTAACATCGAGGTTTCAGTTGCTGACGTTTCCGAGAATTTGCTCACTCCACCGTTGCGCAGTCCAATGCAAACTTTCGTGTAGGACAACTGATTGAAAGCTGGAAATTTCGCTTCTTGTCCATGGGTTTCCACATTATACTTCAGTGCATATATATGGTTATATAGATTGTTAGTTGTCCAGTAGCTGGCATCGTAGTTGAAAGTTGTCTGGAATTAAAGAAGCATTCAAATATACCCTCTCATCTCTCGCCATATAACGTCATAACTTCTCTTGTGTTTAAAAAATGTCAGCAAAATTTACCCTTTTTCCATCGGTTCTTAAAATCAGGGTCCACCCACCGCCACTGCAGCCTGCTAGTGCCGAAAGTCGACACCTGTGATAGCCCATTCCTTGCAGCAAGTAAATGCCGTCTGTTCTTAAACCAGCATCGTAAGCTGCCTTGCAACTCGCATAAGCTGGAAAGAAAATGAAGAAAGTATGTTTTTAAAGTATCTGCAAACTTAGACAAAAATTATCTCAATTCTTTATTTACTTAAGCATGATATTATGTCCTCGAACTGCCCCCCACATTTTCTTAAATAAGCCTCCACCCGAAAATGCAAAAAATAAATCAGCCCCAATGATGGAGCTTATTCTGGGATTTAAAATAACACGAATCATGATCACACATGAATGTACCGGCAATTTACCTCGTTCATTTTCGCAATATGTTCCGGAATGAAATTGGTCGCAAATGCATTTGAATCTGGATGCGGTATCTTGTTCAACACACCGGGAACCAACTGCACACGGCGAAAGCATTTTGCAAGTAGGTCCAGCCTGAATGAAATAAGCAAGGTTTAGCAGCTGAAAAAACCAGCCATAAGTTACGAATTTTAATTTGCAGCACAAAGGATCTCAAATGTGTTACCGAGAGAAAAAGTAACAAATTTTTCTAAATGTTCAATGACTTTTTTGGGTTATCTTGGCATAGTCCCTGAACAATACTTAATTTTCAAAGCATGTTACTTATAGTTCAAATCTCAAGACAGCTGGAAGGGTGTTATATTTATCGGAAAGCGAGGAATTCTACTAAAACTATTTGTGTCGAGTAAAACTCAGTTAAAGTCGTATTTAACACTTTGTGAAAGTGTGGCTATAAGCTTACATCAATTTCTTCTTGATTTGTTGATAGGTACGTCCAACCTGATCTTGGTTGAAGTGCGGATGCAGCTTGATTGAAGCTCCTTCCAAGCAGCTCGCAATTGCCTCCATTTTTCTTATGGTTCACTGACTTGCAAGCTGATAACGACACGCACTCTAAGCAACACTGTCTTCTTGACTTCAAAGTGAATTGCTTCAAGACAGTACCACCATCGACCAGTCCATCTAACGAGATACCAAAATCTGCATATATCTTGGAATTAAACCTTATCACATCAGAAGTAACAGCGCCCGTGGAAAATAACACCAAAAGTATCCAATTTTGATACAACTGAACTTCCAGTAATTGCATTTTTATTGAAGATTGAATAGAAATGCAATTCGAAAGGAGTTTGAAATGCTTTGACGTCTGAGAAACTTTTGTTTTCGCAAGGAGTTTAGCAATTTTTATGACACCTTGCTGAGTTGAGGCGTTCTTCTGGTTTGGTGGTTCTCGGTTGATTCACTGGTAGCCTGGTAGCTCCCTTCATGTGGTTTTTATTTTCCAGGTCAATGCAATGCAAAAGTAAATAGACAGACCGTCTAAATTGACGCACCTGTTATAACAGTACTCACGACTTTGCACAAAGCAAATAAGTTAATTGCAGGCTTAGAACCACCTGTCGAACTTGACACAGTGCACGTCTTTGACAAGCCAGTTGTTTATAAGGTACTTTGTAGATAATAAGAAATTTAAGCAATTTCTAGTGCTGTGTGGAGACTGTCAGGGTCTGCCAGGCAAAACAATTCCTTTAGGTATCTTTCTTGTAGGTATTACGTATCTTAATTTTTAAACAAACATGATCGTAAACAATACAAAAATATACTTTTCCAGTTATTTTACGTCTCCTATCATTTTCACTTCACGACCCTACATTATCAATAATCTTTCAGCCTATATTTATCTTGGCAAAAATTACCTTGTGAAAAAAGTGTAATAATTATGCCTGTGAAATTGTGCCTGCGCTTGTTTACAAGATTCTGCGGAGGAGCTCCTCACCGAGCTCTCAAAAGTGAAATGCGGAAAAGTCGAAACTGCCAATGACTTGACGAACAATTATCGTTGCAAAGATCCAAATGTCTGTATATATTGTTTCCATATTTGTGCAAACAGTTCAGCAGCTATGATACCAAGAGGTAGTGGGCTAAATATGGTTGGAAATGAAAAGAAATCCTGCATTTCTGTGGCAATATCAAGAGTTGGTCTTCCTGACAATTTATCAAAAATAAGCCTCACCGAAGAGGATGCAACAGACTCAGGAAACAAAGAAAATGAAAGGTAAATTGCTGTAAATTTATTATTAAATGGTAACGAAGAGTACGAGTGTGTTAACTAAGCCAGGTTTTGGCCTATGGTGCGTGTATTTTAATGTTACACATATCTGTATCTGGTTGATATGATATTGCTATTTATATTTAATGTTGAATGGGAATTGAAATTTAAGCTCCATTGAACGTAATTTTGATATTCAAACAAATATTGACGTGTCTTGAGTCATATTGTATACTTTATTCAATAATATAATTTGTTGCTACATCTGTAAGGTAAAAATTTCTGTGAAAAATCTAATATTTTTATTAAATGCCACACCCCCTCCACATTGAAATGTAACTTACATGGCCCTACAGTTTTTAATTTGTATAAATTTTCTACCTCAAGGGCAAGATTCTTAGATGGAGCTTTCTTTGAAGCATTTGCTACTGTTGACGAGAAGCAGAATGGTTCGATCAGAAAGGCAAAGCAAGAAACCAAAAAACAAATGCTTGATGATAAAGACATGACAGATGGAAATGCTACTTTTTATAAACTATTCTCCAAAGATTCATTTACGCAGGATCAGGTGAGAGAATTTGGTTCATGTCGGGGTGTTGGGAAGATGTCCAGGACAGCTTGAAGTTAGTAAATACTCAAGCAGAGAATTATAACAAGGGACATATTGCTTCGTATTTCTCATTCAGATGGCACAGCCTAGACAACAGTGAACAAGCTATACATGTATGTTGTTTTCCCTTGAAGCATTGAGTAAGATAACACTTTGGATGACTGGTCCTATTCTGGTCCTACTGGTCCTACTGGTTAAATTTCTTATTGATCCTAATAATAAAATTAATACCAGCAATTAGAATTTCATGAAAAATTCAATGTTTGGATATGCATGAGTAATCCTCCCCCAAGGAAGTTATTAAAATTTCATTTGAGCATTCAGAAGAAATTATAATTTATTTATTAGAAGATCTATGAAACTTCTATCAAACAAATACATCAATACCTGCTCATGGAAAAGAGGAATTTTTGTCATATTTAATTCATAGAGTATTTTATTCAATTATCACTTTTGTGTCATTCAATTATCACAGGCCGACTTGTCATTTAATGCAAGTACTTTTTAAATAAGAGAGCTTCCTCTAAAGGTTTTTATTAACTAACTTTTAGTCAATAAAAAAGGTTTTCCTGTTGATTGCCGTAGAATAAAATGAATTTCTTTTCTTGTTATGACGGGTTAAGCTTTGACCTATAATACTGCTGTTTGCTCTTGGCTTATTAAAATCCTGATATAACAAAGTAATTCAAGGTTTTTTTTCACGATTAATAACAATGAAATTCCGTCTAAAGTCTTTTTTCGTTGTCCTGACGCTTCCTCTCGTCATAGTAAATGTCTCTGTTTTAATTGGCTGATTCTGAAGTGACGCAATGGTGATTTTAATTCATTGAATTACACTTTTTTTTTTTAATAAGCAACTAGACTTTGGTCCAGCCCTGAAAGTTGCTTAAAATTTTGGATATTTTAGCCCTCAAAGTTGCTTAAAAGTTGCTTAAAATTTTTTGTACCTATAACAGCCTCTCCTGTCCCCAGGGTACCACTCCTAAGTTTGTGGGTCAAAATCATCAACTGTAACGCCTACAACACAAAACTTAAGAGACAGTACGTGTAAACATGTTAGTCAAGAACTTCAACAGCACAGTGAACATTTGTGCCCAGTTTTAGCATTTTACGTTTGAATTCTTAGTTGCTAACAGTAATTCAATTGAGCCCTCGAGTTGCTTAATGTTAAGGTCAATCCAGCCCTAGTTGCTTATTGAGCGGTTGCTTATTAAAAAAAAAAAGTGTATTCCCATCATGCTTCACTCGCTCCGTTAAATGATATGATAAATAGTGGAGAAGCAACTCCAAGGAATATTATTATTACTATTATTACGGTATTTCGTGTGTCTATTCTGGATAGAAGAGTGCTCTATGCCATGGGCAGAGCGGAATATACAGAGTTAGACTTCAAAAAAGACACATATCTCTGTTGTGACTCGGAGTTTCACGCACTCGGAGTTTCACGCGGGCATAAGTGCGTGAAACTCCGAGTCACAACAGAGATATATGTGTCTTTTTTGAAGTAACTCTGTGTATTACAGATTCAGTTTACAATTAAGAAAGTTATGAATGTTACAAAATTACTACGTGAAATTAAAATAAACTTGTATGACTATGGGCTAATATAGCTAGCTATCCCTGCCTATCCAGAGTCCATCCTCTCCTCTCCTCCGCCCGTTTTACACTCGGTATCAGAGATTTACGATTGATATTGTTTTGCAGGCCAAGATCATGTACACGGAGCTGCTATATGCAGTGACGTATCGTCTTGGGAAGAAGGTGTTTAGAGCTGATGACATTAATGATGGAGATCTTTTTGTTTACGGCCAACAAGTGGGTATAATCTTTCCTTCATTTAATATACCATATCTAATATACTTTATTGTAATTTAATGTCCTATATTTACTATACTTTATTATAATTTAATGTCCCTTATTTCTTGCGCGCAACGGAGGAGCATCATTGCCCGTTGCTTCTGGTTTTATATATTATGTTTCGTTTCTTTTTTTTAGGCTTTGGGATTAACCAGGGAGCAGCATAAGGAGATATACAAAGAAATGAAAGACCGGCCCGTTAGTATTCGAAACTCGGGTAACCTCGGGTAGCCTCGGGTAACCTAGGGTTTTAAATAGGGTAACCTCAATCACTCTGTTTCCAAAACTCTATTTTAAATAGGGTAACCTCGATCACGAATTTCCATCTGAGACAGCCGTGACATTGACATTTTGCCCAGCTGATATTTTATGCATACTTTGCTCAATCTTAAGCATAGTCTTTTATAAAGAGTACTATGCTATTGTTAATGACAATCTAAGCAATGCACTCTGTTTATTTCCATCTTCAGCCCCCGAAGACCTTTGTTCACGTGACCGGTAAGATCAAGATGTTTTTATGATACCCACTAATGCCGATGCTTGTGGTATTCGACTGCTTCTCAATAACCTTTGTATGCTGGTAGTAGTCTGATAGACGTTTGCTTGTTTGATTTTCAGTTGTTGAAGGCAAGAATCTTGAGGCGAAAGATGCAAATGGTATGCTGGGTTTTGTATAGATAATTGTTGTTGTGTTTCTACAAGGGGACCATGGGTGAAATGGATGGGAGGAACAGCAGTCTTGGAATGTTTCGGAGGAGATAACATTGTACACTTCTTTTTTTAAAAATGCTAATATTTTCTTCAAGACTCGAGTTTTTAAAAAAGTTTTAATTTTGAGCCTGACATTATTAGAAAAACCAAACATATTAGTCTTGGTGGCTCTTGCGCCTGGCTTTATTCTTAAACTATTCTTTAACTTTCGAGAATTTGAGCCTCAATATTCTTAGAAATTACATTTATATTAGCTAATGTTTAATGCGAAATCTCGCTTCTTTGTTTATAGGTTTGAGTGATCCATATTGCATGCTGTCAGTTATCAACAGCAAAGAGGGGAGCAAACCGAGTAAAGATGGAAAAAGGGTGAAGAAAATTGTTTTGAGAAATATCAGAGATGAGGACAACGTGAAGTTGACAAGAATTCGAATGAATACACTTTATCCTGTTTGGAATGAGCACTTTGAATTGTAAGTATTTCGTTCTTAGCATCGAGTACGTTTAATTGAAGCATTACGGTAGTTAATGTTTACTCACACAGGTACAATCTTTTTTGCAGCGAAGTCAATGATATTGAAAATGATGTTTTACGAGTAGATGTGTGGTACGTATGGTTATTGACCCTTTTTTACTTCTCTTTTGCTAACTATGCACACAAGATTAAATTGTATCATTTACTGTTATTTCACCAACGTCAGTTCTTCAATACATATGTTGCATTACAGTAAACACCCGCATATAAGAACCTGTGAATTCTGCATCATCCAGCCTATTGTTAAAATTTAATAGCCTATTGTCTCTCCTATTGTTTTGAGCAGGGTTTTCAGCCTTGAAGGTTCTTAATTCACTGGTTTCTATATGCGGGTGTTTACTGTATCATATAAGAATGCAATCTTTGTCTGCACTCAGATCTGCATAGTTCCAACTTGTATAATTGGTACTTTATTTGATAAGTTTCAATCTTGATTAACAGGAACGAATTTTAATTTTAATAGGGACAAAGATGACTCGTCTGTTTTTCTTGATGAAGACAACAGAGTTACGTCAATCAGAGGATTCAGTGGATTAAACAGGCATACATCTACCCCCGTCTTAAATCGTATTTTATCAGTTAAGGGCAGTGTGGTTACTCTAATTGGACGGGGGAATTATCATTTTGTAGATTCTTCACACAAGTTGCACAGTCGTCGAAATGCGATTCAAATACAATGGATGATTTCCTAGGAATTGTCGAGATCTCTGTCAAGGTAAGTCGTAATCTACCATGCGTTGTCCAGTCAACTAATGTCGAACCCTGCAGCTATTTTAGGCCTGAATCTGGTGCTATCACAAGACCAACCTTTGCCTTACATTACCCCAATGATAGCAGCCGAAAATGTCATATATATTTGCAGCCATTGTTAGCTGATACTGTCAACAAAGCTACCTATTTGTTCATATGCAGTTTCACTAGTTACTTTTATTATTGCAGGACATTTTGTGGACTGGACTCGACTCTGATTTCAATTTGGAACCAAGAAGCCACAAGTCCAAAGTCCAAGGCTCCTTACATTTGAAAGTTCGATTGGCGGCTTCCAAGGTTTATATCATGAACTTTTATTTACAATTAAGCTATGCAATAACACAACTAATCTCGTGTTCTTTCTTTATTATTCTTATCATTATAAACTTGCTTTGCCTACCCTTGATATAGAGCACTATATTTGCCGATTAAGGGATTTCGCTACAATCGTATAAAAATGTGCAATTTCCGAGTGTTGTATAACATAGACCTTGGAATGCGCTCTTTATGTATAACTGTACTATTATCTTGCATCTTAGGAGAACAGAACTCGCATAAGTGAAGAATCAATATCGACTCCAATGAAATTTCAAAGACAACTTTTGAAGCAATTCCTGAGACATGAATATGAAGTGTTCTTCAATTCTGAGGTACCTTAATTTCCATCTTTGCAAGTTTCTATTTATTTCATACAGGTAAACTCATGGGTATTGTGGCTTTAGATTGAACAGAATCTACTCATACTCATTTTGTTTATTTTGCAATGATGATGATGCGTTATTTCAATATTCTTGCTTAAAAGCCCAAGACACAACAATTCTATTTGTTTGAGTTTTTTTGTCCATCTTTTAGGAATCGCGCACCCAAACATGGCCAATGAGACTATCCGATGCTGGAAATCAACTGTTCCATCAATTTGCCATTCACAACTCGTTAACACGCTTCCAGGAGGCTGTCATGTAAGTATGACATCACACTGTATGACGTCACACTGTATGACGTAACATTGTATGACGTCACATCAATTGACGTCACCCTGTATGCATTATCCTTGCACTGTTCTATATTGATTGCTTTATCATTTGTCTAGTAAATGGGAAGTGTATTCACGTTGTATGCATGACATTGCAGTTCCAATGGATGAGCTAATTCGATTGATTGACTTTCTCAAAGCCCATCCAGTGGCAGAAGACCTCGACAAGGAAGAGGTATATATGGTTTCGAAGTTTCACAGCTACGTTTTCCATGGTATACACAAAGGAAGTCTCATGCCTGAGATAAATCTGGCGTTCTTTCTATATTATTGTTCTTTCTATATTATTCGTCGTTCTCCTGCCTGAGATTTTTTGAGTCGTAATAGAACTCTGATTTTTTTGTGGGATCTGTTGACAACAACGAGGACGAAAAAAATGGACTCCAGTATTTTTAATTTTGATTTAAGTGACGCTGGATTCCACCCTGAACGCTGAATTTATTGCAGGAGGAAGTATTCATCAAGTCCATAGATGATTTCATTGCTTATTCAATGGAGTTGATTAAAAAGCATCGCTCAGTGTTTCCACCGGTCAGCTCTGAACAATTATTGAGACTTGGACAATTGTTACTGTAAGCTGATAGAATTACGACAATTTATATCTTATTACAACTCATATTCTTATCTACGGATGTGTCAATGTTCACAAGTTGATATTGATATTTTTTTCCTCTTGCAATGATGAAAGTTTTGATCTCATTTATTATTCATTTTTAATTCCAGAGCTTTGCTGAGTTTGTTCAAACTGCCATTGTTCAAAAATACTTATCCAGACAGAAGATTTGCTCGTGAACTTGAAAAAGAGTTAAAGGTTAAATCGAATTAAATGCTTAATTTATGCTATTTCCTTTCCTCCATCTTTCTTTCTCTTAGTTCCATTTTGTTTTTCCTTCTTCTCAATCTATTTCTTTTCTCTATTCATTTGTTATTACACTTATCTTTCACTTTTCCTGTCACAACGTAACAGATTCACTTCACCCTTCGCTTGCTTCCATCCAACCAGTTTTATTACATATCATCTGATTGCTAACACATTAATTTCTCGTTCTTTAGATTGGCACAGAGGAATGGTTCAAATTGACAAAAGCTTACCACGAACCAATTATGAATGCAAGTTTCATGACCAAACATCTCATAATCTAAAACAGTCTAAAACAATAAACGATTCGCGTGGAAATTCAAACATCACAATTAATATCAAACTTTAATTTCATGTTTTAGTCAGACAAAGCAACACTTTCCAGTTTGGTCTATTTTACAAACTCTCTTGTTGTCAGTTTGAACCGGGCAAGAAAGAAATACGATAGATTGTTTAAGCCGTGAGTCTTCTGGTTTCAATTCATTCTCAATCTTTCATTGTCATAACTGCACCATACATATTTCTGTATCAATTTAAAATCATTAGTGATCCTTTCCAATTCGTTATAGAACCGGAGTCGATTATTACCAACTCGCATACAATCACCTTGACAAACTGGTGAGTTCATAACATTACGTATTTTAGTTTTTTAATCACAACCTTCTAGCTATACCTCGTGGTTGCCTCTTCTAACAAGGCATTGTCTGATTGATGCTTTCGTTGCAGTTGATGGCCGCAGTACAGCCAGCATTGGCAAGTTTCACTGAAAAAATTGAATATGATTTGCGTTATGATGACTTTGGCACAGTTCTGTTTGAGCTTTACTTGGCTTTAAAGAACTTCAAGGATAAAAAGGGATATATTCCAAACCAGTGAGTGAATTTACGCTGATAAATTAATAATAAAGAGTTTTTCCCTGGCTATTCAAATTGAGTGGTTGGAAACAAGTTTCCCAATAAAACAAATACCTCAACGACTGCTAGGATAGATTGTGTTAAAGTCAACTTTTTTCTGAACCTCATTATTGCCCTAGTTATTTTAATTCTTTCAATCCTTTGTTCTTCCACTCTAAGCTCTTTGACATCCGCGTTCTTTCAGTTATTTTCCATTCCTTTCTTCGATTTTCCTCCGGGTCTTCATTCCCCGTGTGCTGCTCTGCTATTTACCCCTCTCTATCCCTCCCACTCTTGTTTTAGGGTACAGACGAGCGGACCTATTGATTCGTATCACCAACACTTTCGAACAGCAGTATCTAAATGGTTGGATCTTGCAAAGCTGAAAGCAATTGAGAGGATTCGTAAAGCAGTTCAACTTGATGAGGTTTGCAATGTCAAAGCTATCATCCAATCTATAATATAATATTCATTTGCAATTTGATCAGTCAACAAAATTCCAAACCTACTTGTCCGTTATCAATCAAACATACTCACTATGTTATTACAACAAACTCGAAGAATTGTAGATATTTATTATATGCTCAAAGCTTTTTCTATTTTAAGCGGCATAACTATAGGCATCCTTGCACACGTTTGAAGATAGTTCGGGCCACAGTCCTTCATGGCTTAATCTACAGTTACTTTGAGTCTCATATTGCAACTATTTCCCACTCAAGTTTCACCTATCTTAAGCCTACTTCAAGTCTCACTTTGCAACTATTCCTCACCCAAGTTACACGCATCTCGAGGCATAGCATGCAGCTATCTACTGCTTACTTTCGCCGTGTTTTCATGCCACCCATTAACTGTCTCGAGCCAACGAGGATAGGTCTTATGACTGTACTTACGTTGCTCTGGATTAATCCACATAGGTACGCGCTGTAGATTCCAATTTGAAGTATTCAGTATCGGCTGTTGATGTGACCTGCTGTCTTGGTCAGGTAATTATTCTCCTTTGCTTTTTTGTTTTTTTTTCTTAACTAATTGACGTCGTTTCTATTTTTAATTATTTTCTTCGTCATTCCAAGAATCGTCTTTTATATCAGTTTGTCTTTTTATATTTTTCTTTTACTTTTTCATTTAGATTTGCGTGTTCTGGAAGAAATTGAATTGGCCTGATCCAACAGCTTCCTACGTTTTCATAACTCAAATTACCGATGTAAGGTTGCATTTATTTGCCTTCGCTCTATTACCAATATTCTTTGAAAGCAGTCTACTGCACTCGTTGTAGCATTGTAGACCCTTGTAGACCCCTGTAGACCCTTGTACACCCTTGTACACTCGTAGAATTTTGTAGACTCTTATAGACCCTTGTAGACTCTTGTAGACCCTTGTAGACTTGTGTAGACCATTGTAGACTCTTGTAGACACTCGCAGACATTTGTAGACTCTTGTAGACTTATTTAGACCATTGTAGATTCTTGTAGACACTTGTAGACTCTTGTAGACTCTTGTAGACTCTTTTAGACCATTGTAGATTCTTGTAGACTCTTGTAGACCTTTGTAGACTCTTGTAGACTCTAGCCATACTGTAGATGACTATTTGCAATATCGTTCATGGTCTCTGTATGTTCTATTTTTAAGCTATGTGCGTCATTGCCCCCTGTTTGTCCTTCTCAATTCAATGCAGTTTTTCTCCAATAGATCATCTCGTCGTGTGCCATGCAATATGCTGACATTATTCTGGATGAACTGAAAGCGGCAGGTTATTACAAAACTACATCATCCAGGTTTTCCATTCAAGAAAAGGTAAACACATTGTCCTATTTTTTATTATTTTGATCTCTGAGATCTATTGCATGGTAGATTATGCAGCCATGCTTGCCTAAGATTAGTTATTGCTTGGTAGATTATGCAGCCATTGCTTGCCTAAGATCGCAGCTATTGCATGATAGATAGTGCAGCCATTGCTTGCCTAAGATTGCAGCTATTGCATGGTAGATCATGCAGCCATTGCTTTCCTAAGATCGCAGCTATTGCATGATAGATAGTGCAGCCATTGCTTGCCTAAGATTGCAGCTATTGCATAGTAGATTGTGCAGCTATGCTTGCCTAAGATTACAGTTATTGCTTGGTAGATTATGCAGCCATTGCTTGCCTAAGATCGCAGCTATTGCATCGTTGCATGTATGCCTAGGTTTCCAATATAAAGCTTGCTGATTCTGATTAGTTTACATTTGATTATGATTATCTGATCATGTTACAGTAGCATCTAATTGTTTATTTTTTATTGCAGATTTGTATTATGTTGAATAATTTGGAGCACGTTCTTCATTTCCTCGATGCAATCCCCCAGAAGCTTGATTTTGATGCACTTTTAATGGATTTGATCAGTGAACACGGAGAAGAAAGAGTACAAGGAATGGCCAGTACTTTTCAAGATATTATCAATTGCGCACAGGACGATATGAGGCAAAAGTTCGATGAGATTGTTGTTAACACTGGAGATCAGGTACTGTGTTATGCAATGGCTGACCTATGTTTTTAGTCATTACAAGTTGGCAGCTATATTTTTCTCAAGTTTTTCGTGCTCTGCTATCCATACATGCAAGCCTGCTTGAAGCCACAATTTGCGTTTTTCTTGTCCTTATGTTTACAGCTGTTGGAAGCGAAAACTTCGGCCCACATTTTCACACATTTGCAACTACTTTAAGTCAATGTTTAGAGTCGTTTCTTCCCTAAGTTTGTAGATTTTTCTTTGCCCCATTTAGCTGAAGCACTTTTTTCAAGTTGTCTTTTTGAAGCAGCCTCCAAGATTGCATCTTTCCCCCCGTGCCTATTGAAAAAGAAAAAAACGACGACGATTTTTTTTCTTTTTTCCAGCTAAAAGAAGAAATTGTCAAATATTTGCATTCAATTTGTGCAACAGCCACTGCCCAGGATGATCCATATGAGGTATGCGTTCTAACGCTTAGCAATTAATAAATATGTATTGAAATGCCTGTTGCCATCATTGCACTAGAATTGATCCAACATAATAAAGTGCATACCGCTTAGTATAATTTCAAAAAGGACCTCTGGTTTCGCTTTTACCAGAACTTTAGAACTTTGAATCTCAACCAATGTGAAATAACAAATGAAGGAAGGATTGTATTTTTTGTTATTTTAGTTAGCTGATGGTGTCTTGTCCTACATTGACCACAATCTTGTCACTTTGAATGATGGCCTACTCTTACCAGCATTTAAAAGGTGACAAGTTTCGTTTGTCAACTGAATAATTTCAATTGCTCATCTATTTAGTTGGATGCCTTAAAGGTGTCTCTGACTGTTGATATTTTTTCATTATCAGGTGTCTGATTCATATTTGGGAAGTGTTTATATTCAGCATGGAAGAAGTGGTGCGCAAAACAGAAAAAGTATGAATCATTATTAGAATCAAAATTGGTCCTTGTCTAGTCTCACTACATAACTCCCTTGCTTCCCTGTGCTCTATTTCATATCGCTACGGAAAAGGATGTCCTTGTCTCGAATATTCTTTCACTAGCCCTGCTATTTCGAATTGACTTAACTGACGGGAAATTTTGACAATTACTTTACTATAATAAGAGTAATTATATTAAAATGATTGTTGCATTTTTCTTTTCAGAGAGAGCCTATGGTATTTGAGCATTTACGTAAGATCCTTCATGTAAGTTTCTCGAATATTTAGCTTTTGCGATCAATTGCAGTTTAAACATAGTCGCGTCATTTATTTTCCAGTACTGAATTTTCATTAATTATTCACATCTCAGATTGCACAGGTCTTTTTTTACGGAGATGGTAATGGAATTGATGATGAACTAAGAACTTTGCACTCCTTCGAGGTATAGTATTATATTTTTCATTGCTTAGTTTTGATGAAGTAAAGTAAAGAACTTTACACTCCTGATATTGAAGACAAACTCTTGTTAATGTAAGCTGATATGCATTAAATTTTTGTTTTTCTGGATAGAGTCTTGACCGGCTTCTGTCTCTATATGAATCGAGCTCAGCGCAAGTGATCGAGAAATATTTCACAGAGAAATGCGAAGAACAGGTATAAACATCCTTCTTTCTCATCTCTAATTTATTTATATTGTTTCTTGTATTTCAATCTGATATTTCCATGTTTGTTGTTTATTCTTGTTGTCTTCGTTTTCAGGCGAGGACCGACGAGGTATTTGGGACTGTGACTTTCAAGGTGTTCTACTCGCAGCAGAACAAAGCACTGCATGTTGGCGGTATGATATTTGCTTATCTTAAGAAACACAACTCTTTCTTGCCTTCTTGTTTTTAAATTCTCGATATAATATCGCCACGCGGTACGTTATGTTGTATAGAATATTTTTTCCTGATGTATACAATTTTTGTAATATCATCTTCTGCTACTGCAAGCGTGCTTTGTGTTGTTTTCCTTGTATCCCTGTGAAGTTTTGATAGGTTTTGGTTACGACTTCAATAACGAAAATTCATTTGCTTTCAGTTATGAATGTACGAAATCTTCCTCCACTCGATAACAATCGTAAGTATGAACTGTTTAAATATCATCAGTGCACATTTGGTTTAAATATTGATGTTTCCCATTTCATGTGTCCATTGATATTTAAACCAAATGAAAACTAGCATAAACACCAACCTCTAATGTATTTTTAACTTATGTTACAATGAATGAAATTAAGAGAAATATATTGTGTTATATTGTATTATGTTATCTCTGATGTATTCTTGTTTCGTGTTTTGAAGGTCTTGCAGATCCATTTGTTACTGTCGAACTTTTGCCAAAGCATTTATTCAAAGGCCAAAGCGAGAAGCACACAAAAGTGGAACAGGAGACGTTGTTTGCCATCTTTGACGAGAATTTTAGTTTGTAAGTCCACTGACCACGAAGTCTTTCATTTATGCATTATCATGTTTATTCTTCACACATGAATCCCAGGACATATAATTTCTCATTTTGCATTCAATTCGATTATAGCAATTTCTTGATAATAATTGGTTGTGAAGAACGTTGCTACAATGAGGGACAAATTGGGACATTTTGTCTCTTATTGTACGTTAAAGATATGTTATCTCCCTGCAAACTTATAGTTCCCTGGTGGCACCATTCCATCCCCCACTCTCCTTAAAACAATGTTGTTCTCTTTCCAGGCCCTTGTGATCACAATGCAAATTGATTTTTGTCGATATTGCATTTTCCTTTCTCTAGAGACAACATTGTTTTAGGGGGGGAGGGGGAGATGATAGATGGGTGCAGAATTTGCAAGAATCTTAAGTATCCCAAGACGTTTATCCATAAGCAGACAGATAGATTGATGCTTGCTCTGTTTTTTTCGTAGTGACATATCGACGACGTTTTGTTTGCATCCTGGTGCTGCTCTAGTGCTGACCGTCTACGATCGAGATCGTTTCCATGAGGATGATATTGCTGGTGAGGTCTTCTTCGATTTGAATAACGTCGTCGGCCTGGATGACAATGTGGCCGGCGGCTTCTCGTCTGTGTCGCAAACCGAACTTCCACTGATGCATGGTTCTCTGATTGGTCAGCCTTTTGCGGGTGAGTCTGCATTGGGATTTTGATATAACCAACTCCCTCACCCCTTACAGCGACCTTTTATTTCAAGGTACAGTAAGAAACCGCATATGAGAAGCAATAGATTAAGAACCTCCAGGTTGATATTTTTACTCGAAACACTAGAAAGAACAATAGACTACTGTTTTTTAACAATAGAAAAACAATAGACTATTGTTTTTGAACAATGCCCCGGGTGCAAATTTCACAGGCGGCTCTTACTGTGTGCCTTCGTTTGATTGAGTTCAATCAAACGAAGGCAGTTCAATTGGTTCTTAGTTGGACTTGCTTTTAACACTGTGAGCATAGCATTATCGAGTGTCTTATATAATGAATTTCCTTGGTAATCATCTGACCACCTCTTGGTATAATTAGCTTTACTCTGTCATGCTCTTGTTAAACGTACAGTGAAGACTGTTTAAGGCGAATATCTTTGGGATCCAGGTTGAGTGTCCCCCTCATAGAGGGTTCACTCTGTCTGGATATGCTGCAAGCAATTACACTGAAAATATCCGTAACCCAATGTTTGCGCTTTTTTCTTTTTAGTTTTGATGAAGAGGAAGGATTCGATGGCTGTGAATTTTGTGAAACGCAGAAGGGAGAAATTCAAGAAAATGGAAGAATGCTGGGCAAAAGCAAGGTTGCGAAAACTTGACTCACAGAAGTAAAAATGGTTAGTTATCACCGTAGCAGGTATGTGCTGGAAAATTTCAATGTTACATAGAAAATAACTGAAGTATATATTATGAACAATCTGGCGTAAATATATTTCATATTTTGCTGGATTTAAAATTTACAAGCTAGTGTTCAGCTGCTCAAGATGCAATTTCATTTCGAATTTTTCCAAAAGCTGACATGTTGAAAAAACTGTTAAACATTTACATTATTTGTGAAGTCAATGGTTCCTTCTTAACGCCGAGAGCTTTAAACATTCATTTATCATTCGCTATTTTTCTGATACTTTATTTAGTAGCTATTTTTCGCTGTATAAAACCATTTTTGGAGTTTTAATGTTAAAGCTATAAGACATTGATGTTACTTATTTTACTGTATTGTATGTCTAAAATCACATTACAAGGACTTGGACACAATGAGTTGGCAGATCATTCTTATTTAACATTGTTTTCTTGAAATCCATCACATTTATACTTTTAAAGGAGAAACATAGTGATTTTCTGTTCTGCACAAATTTTCATGTGCCTGAAGTAGGCATAAAGTGGTGGATATGTTGTATTCTGAATTTCATCAAGTCTTGATATTTCTTCGGCAAGCAAAATCCACTATTGAATGCATTTTATTTCATGGCCTAATTGATGGCAAATATTGACAGTTTGTATATGTTTGATAACCAGTTATTTTTGTTTAACTTAATTACTTTCCTGTTGAACACAAGTCGGCAGTTACGAATACTCAAGCAACAGCTCGTTAATCTGGTCATGTTTGCTAATCTGTGGTTATTGTTCGCTATTTCTTTTTTCTCTTCATTCAAAGCGAAATAACATGAAGGAAACTCGCCAGCCCACAACAGGTGCATCTGATAAACACATCGACTTTGTGTTATAAGGCATACTTGAGAACAGTCTTTCTTGTTTTAGAATAACGAATTTCGTGGTTCAACGATGCTTGAGTTGTCAACAGAAAGTACCGAGTTTTTAAGGTGAGTTTCCTTTGATTTCTCTACTCCTTTTAATTTATTTAATTTGTTAAATAAGGCACCCCGTGTCTAGTTGTTAACCTAGCTTAACCAATAATAACAATTACCATAAAGTAATTCATTACAACACCAGAAGTTTGTTTGTTAGAGGTACGAAACAGATTAAGCAACCAAGTATTAAGATCGCCGGGTAACAGGAAAAGTCGTTAGGATTTGCGTCATGACACAATGTACTTTGAATTCATAGATTTTGCTAAATCGACTGGTCTGATCACAGCTTTCTTCCGACGTTTGTCTTCTCTTAAGTTTTAATTATTATTCGAAACAATTGCAATATTGTTCAGTTTTGAACACAAATTGAGGAACGCAATTATTTAGCATTCAGCTTTTGTTTATTATACCGTTGTTCGGAGATAATAAAGTTTTTAAAAATTATATGCATGCCTGCATAAGGAAAAGCACACGGCAGAGTTTAATATCTTTCTCAAACCGGAAAATTTTCAAACATGTTTAATTTTTGCTGAGAAGAAGCAAGGAAGGAATTACATTATATATTCGTAACATAAACAGATTGATTATGATGCAAGATAATTCTTCAAACAACCTATTTACCATCGATTCCTATTCAAGCCAGGCTATTATTGTCACATCAGATCATGATAACCAAAGGTAATAAATATAGAAGCATATGGCCTAAGCTTCAGTTTGGTCATGATTTTATAAGAATATTCTTTCCATTTCAATATTTCATTGATTAATTTTGATTTTGTCTGATTTGAATTTTAGAAGATCTAACTCTACTTTCTTTTCCTGCCCGAATCAAAACAGTGGCAGGCAACAGTTCTGGAAGGAATTGGTTTGGAGAGTTGTTAATTTTGTCATGTTTGTGCTGTTTGCAGCAGCCACTGTTTTTCAGGTATTTTCCATTATTTACCTAGATATTTCTAACTTCTTTCATGACGTATAGATACAATTAATCCATATTATTGGAGAATAATAAGAAGAGAGGAGTCTCATAAATTTTTTTGTCAGGCCCCGTGTTTTCACCGCGATGTAAGTTTTCACCCTAATTTAGCTCCACGATGAAATCATTTTTTCCGCATCCTGTATAATTTTCTTTTCTTTTTAGTGGAATGATACTGACGGCCATTGGTGGTCGGTAAGAATACGATAATATACAACATATTATTTCAATTTTTCTGTAACCCCCAAAATTGTGCTGATTATGTTCGGATCTGTACCGTATTTCCTCGATTAAACGCCCTCCTCGATTAGAAGCCCCCTCGAATAAACGCCCCCTTGTGCTACTATATTTTGAAATAAACGCCCCCTTCGATTAAACGCCCCCCACACAACAATTTTTTTTAAGTTGGTGTAGTGTATTGTTGCTCGATAAAGGCAAGACACAACTAAACCATTTTCTCTTTTTCTGGACCCAATGACAGAGGCTGTGATCTTGTACTTTGTAATAAACGCCCCTCCTCGAATAATGGCCCCCCTCGATTAGGCGCCCCCCCCCAAAAAGCGTCTAATCGAGGAAATACGGTACTTCATAATAAACCCACTAAGGTACCCCCTGGCAGAACACGATCTTATCCTTTACTTTGAATACATTTTCAAGGTTTTTCGGGGGTGGCATGATGTTTTATTGTTCGTTGAACAGCTCAATTACCCATATACACAGCTGTTTAAACCTTAATATTGCTGTTCACTTTACACATGAAGCTATCTATATATAGTTTTGTATTGATGTTTAATTAGTTGTCTTGTGTGAGCGTGTTGTACTGCATGTGTGTACGCGCCTTTTGTTAGCGTGGAAACATGACCATTTGCGATGCGTTTTAACAATGGCGATTGTTTCGCCATTTACTGTCACTGCGATCATAAGCACATTTCTGAAACACGTGCTTAATAACTTGATGTATCCCCACGCCTTACATCTCGAAAGTCGAAGCTAGGTTTCGATGGCTTATCTTGCTCTTTTTACTTAATCTTCACTGGTGCAGGAGCCAGGGAGCCCGGGGGCACATGCCCCTACTTTGTTGCATAAACATGAAGAATGCCATCTTTATAAATAAAAAAACATTGCCCCTTCTGAGATTAAATGTGTCACGTGTCATGCCCTCTTTAATTGTTGTGCCCCCTACTTTTTATTACGCTTTTATGCTCTTGTTAACCTTCACCAGTAATTACTTTGCTCCAGTGGCGTAGATAAAGGGGGGTCAGGGGGGCGAAAAACCCCCCTGTAGAGCTAAATTCCCGCTTTGTCGGAAAATTTCTGATCTTGTCGGAAAATAAAAATCTTCTGTTTACGTTCAGTTCCAGTTAATTTCCTTATCTTATATCCATAGTCTTGAAGAAACAAAAGTGCTTATTAAATTTTTGTCGGAAAATCTGAATTTCTCGCCCCCCCTTTGAAATTTCCTATCTACGCCATTGCTTTGCTCTCTATCATTTGATTAAATATTTATAAACTACTTCACCGAGCGAAACTTTTCTGTAAGACATGTTTCGATTAACATTTAACATAATTGACCAGTTTAATTAAAATGAGAATTATCAATTACTTCATTTTTAGATTGCCTACATTATTCCCTGCTTATTCTGCATGAGCATCACTGTTTATTTTCGAATTCAAAGTAAGTAAAAGTAACCACAAATTAAATTCCGTTATTGGCGTTATTACGAATTAATTTAGTTTTACATTTGCGCTACTTAACATGATCTGATTCCTTTCAACAGCTTACTTAATTTGGAAGGTTCTGGTTGCTGTTCATATGCTTGGCTGTTTCGCTGGTTTAATATTCATTGCTGCGAAATACAGGAAGAAACTAGAAAAAGCTGCGCCTAACATAACCAGTATTGAAGAAGGGTGGTAAGCTTCCAACACAACTTCATGCACATAAATATTGCTCCATAGATTACCATTCCACAATCCCCTAATGATGAAATACACGTTCATTGTAGGGAACTCTGTGGTTTGATAATCGTTGTCAATTGGCTTGGCATCATATCCATCGTTGCTTCGTATTGGTAAGTCCAACGATTTTATATATTATATACTTTATTTATCTGTCTTTACCCCCATTAAAACAATGCATGACACTCTATCCGTGGTCAAAGGTGTTCAGAAGCTTATTGACATGCGCATTGGGGTCATTTGTTTGTGTGCCAAATTTTTCCACATTCATCAACTCGGTTTATACTTTGCATTTCAGCTGCTTTCGTGGACAGGTTTCTTTCCGGAGATATTCAGTGAGAGATGCATCCAACAGAGCCACATGCAATCAAAATCCTACGTTTCGGGTAGGTACAAAATGTTTATATTGCTTAATCAACACACTTACGTGATACCATTTGATACCATACGAAACCATTTGATACCATGTATATAAGTGTTTAGGGTGGTTTTTCTTTTCTTAGCCAACAATAGTACAATAATTGCCAGAAGAAGATTGTATACATGCCACCCAAATTCTGTTAGGATCAAACCGACAAGAAAATAGCAAAAAATACCAAGAAACTGAACTGGATCATTGTCGAATATTACTTACAAAACAGAATAAATAAAATGTTTTTATGCAAATATAACAATTTATTTGCTTATATACCGTATTTCCTCTATTTAGCGCCCACCCTCTTTTAACTGCCCCCCTCCAATAAGCGGCCACCCTAAAATCAAAAAGTGTGAAATAAGCGCCCTCCTCTAATAGAGGAAATACGGTATATCATATTGTTTCTTTATCATGCAAACTTGCAGCTCCAATTATCGATCTTCTACTCTTCAACCATTCTTTTACTTCTCTTGTTCTCAAACCTCCCATCCTTTAAACCTCAACTTTGACTGCTGGGATTCAAATGCTATTTGGTCTTCTTTGTGATTTCGTCTGATCTTTTATCAAGCTCTGAACATTCAAACCAGCCAACTTCATTGCCCTTTCAATCAAAGACAATTGTAGTAACCCCCCTGACTAGTTGTAGTCAGTGTGTTCAGATTGAAGTGGGTTGCTTGATGGAACAGGGGGTACATATGGATGTGCAACTGTCGCTGGTTCTGTATCATATCCAAGTTTTTTCATATCCCTTGTGATGACGTTGAATCTCACTTTCACCTTGCCCTGGGACCGTACTCTTGTAACTGAAACACAAAAGACCACATCTTGTAAATACAGTTAACACCCATTATATCTCGAACATTCGCTTTCTTGAACAATTTTCCATTTCCCATTGTTTTGGAACAGTATAATTGGAACATCTGTTGTTTCAAACATTTGCTATCTTCAAAAACCATTAATTCCCTTGAGAGTTTGAGATATTGGACATCAACTGTACTTCAACAATAAAAAGAATACTCAATTAAATAGATTTCCCGGTGTCCTGATATTTTTAAACAAACCTTCACGTCCCTCGCCTTGTGCAACAACTTTTGGATCAATAAACTCTGGCCTTCTTCCAATTAACCATCTTAAAAAAACATCAATAACTTTACTCATTACCACCCCACCATTGTACAACACTGTTTAAGATGTATTATTATTTATTCTATGTTATGCTAATTTAACGCTGAAACTATTTATGCCATCTTATGCTAAGTTATATTATGCTTAGTTGTGTTATTTTAATGAAAAAAAGCAATGATCTGAAACATACCCAGTAAATTTTTGAAATGACGATGATGATTCTGGAACAAACATTGGAATTTCTCGAACATGGCTGAAAAAGCAAATTACATGCAATGCTTATTAAAATATTCAATTCATTATGACTGCATTTTTACAGTGAAGCAGTGTTATAATTGTATGTCATAGTCACCTTCCGGGTGAAACTGGAACATGGACTGATCCGTAGCCTCGAACAACATCGTAACCTCTAAGCTCATCTTGTCCATAGCAACTAATCACTAACTGAGGCCCTGCAGTCACAAAGAACAGTGGTATTTTTTATGAAGTTGATAACTCAAGAGGTTAAAAGACCTGACATTGTGTGAAAAACACAAGCTTCTCTAGGTTGTGAAAATTTGTCCTATCTCTTCACATTTAATTTAATTTATTTTTATTTGTGTGAGCAAAATATTGGTGTTTGAATCTAAAATTTGAAGTTAAAGAAGCAAGTGGAGTATAAACTAAATAGAACATACAACCGAAAGGACTTGTGCTCTTGAATGAAACATCCAAGGGGAAATTCCAAACAAACAGCTGTCTTTCATCAGAACTCTTCGTCGCAATTTGAGACAAACCACCTTCGTGACCCTGAATAAAACGAAGTATGTTACTACGGTGATGTGAAACAGCATCGGTTGTTGAAGAACAGGGACCTTTAGATTAAAGTCAGCAAGATAAAAATTGTTGTCTTGATGAAACGTGAACTCACAGTTGTAATCACCCAGTCTTGACCGTAAACAAAACTATATTTGCAGTATAATTCTTCAAACTCAGGAAACTAGGAGAAACATTTCGTATTTATCAAAACAGTTTACAGCAAGCAAGTTAATGAGAGTATGGATGAGATGTCGGGAAATTTGGGAAGCCGAATTAAAACATGGAAAAGTTCGATAACGTTGAAATTATGCAGACATAACCTACGTACCCAAGCAGTTTCAATTTGGCCAGAAATCATCGCAAGAAATACAGAACTATGCAAACTTGAGGCACCACCGGACGCCATCTTTGATTTTGTTGCGGGGTGATGTGGAAAAGAGTGATAACATGAGCCAGGATGAGATAAAAGCATGTGGCCAAAAAAGGTCGGTGTTAGATCATAGGCTAGTATGCTACAAAAATGACGTAATGGTTGTATATTCCAATGGAGGCTTGGAATGCTGTGTGTGCAACACACCACTATGTTGAAAGGCTCAAGAACATGAAGAGAACATGTTCATTGCAGTTTGATCAAAGCTGAATTAATGATGATTCAGTTTGAGATTTAGTCAATTTTGATATATTTCTACTACTGTCGAAATATATATTTATATATTTAATTGTTATCCATATGTTTTTCGGCATTCAAATACATAAACAGAGCTTTTTCATGATTTTATCAATGTGTGGTATTGTTCCAATTTGTACCTAGTTAATTTACAGAAATGCTAGCATAGTTGAAAGATTTTGTCTGGTAGTAAAGCTCTTTAAACTTTTTAGCCATCAACGCTTTGGTTCCTAATAAATGAAGTACAGCATCAGTAACAACTGCTGCGACAAAGCCTATTGTGATGTTTTGGTTATTGTTTTCAATTTTGACTGACACTTAGAAAAGCGGAACTATGACAGGAACAATGGGCTGGGTGGTAAAAAAAGAATGCTTGTTGTTTGTTGGCACTTGGCTTCGCTTTGAAATTTTGAAATTGTAATGATAAAATTATTATCATATCATCTTTATTTGTTTTCTTTTAAGTCAAGTCGTGACACTATTATATAACATCAATTGATAGCCATTTAGTCCACTTTTAGAGCATATGGTGGTCAATTCCAGTGCTGAGGAGAGGGGGGGGTCAGGGGGGTCACTGACCCGGGGGCCCATGGCTATAGGGGCCCATAAATAATAACTCAATAAAGAAATTAATAACTAATAATTCCGTTTTTCCGTTATGACAAGATGTCAATAATTGTAACAATAATAACAAAAGCATTATGGTGAAGTATATCAGTTATGTATAAATTGAATTAAAATAACAAACAGAAGTAATAGCCAAAAGTGCAATTTAGCACCCAAAATAGCCACCGGAGCAATTCCAGCAACCATCGTCATCAAAAATTTCCCCGGACCCCCCGAGAAGAGTCCCCATCGGGCGTACCTTCACGCCTTCGACGTGACTATTTTTTGTCCTGACCCGGGGCCCATAAATCCTCTCCGCGGCCCTGGTCAATTCATAACGGTAGTGGATTATATGGGTTTAAAGTGATATCTATTCTTCAGAGCTGATCTTGGCTCATTTTAATGGCCATTTGCCAGTGTATTCAAAATGTCAACAAAAGCTAAGACTGTAAGTTAGGGAAGCTGGTTTTATTCATCTGCAGTGTGTGACGTGATTCCCAGCCTCCATTTGGGTAAAACAGTATTACGTCATTTTTGTAGCATACTAGCCTATGATCTAACACCGACCGCCAAAAAAAGTATGCATATTGATTTTATCTTCATGTTAAAAGTAACAATCATGGTTGTTAAGTGTTATTATTGTTAACATGAGTGCTGCTGTGATGTAAAAGCAATAATCAGTTATGGCTACTGACAACGAGCTATATGCAATGGATCTGTCGTCAGGTGATCTTGTAGAACGTAACGGTAGATGACTGATATCAACGGGTGAAGGGTGACCATGTGTCTGGTGCGTTGATTCCTTGACGCTATTGTCTCCTGCTAAGAAGCCCTCCTGTAGACCACTGGTAACTTACCTGCACACGAAGCGCGAGACCCCGGTTCAAAACCAGATGAGAACAGCTACTTTGTGTTTTGACCAATTTGTAATTCAAATGTCCTGGTGTATATGCGCAGTGCCATATAACTGCGCAGGAGTATGCATGACGTAATGCTACTGACAGTGACTGGTGGGTTAGGGTTAGGGCTTGGATTAGGGTTAGGGTTAGGGGTAGAGTGCCCTAAAGGTGGGTGTGCATGCGCAGTACCATGTATAAGCTACTGCGCAGGAGTATGCATGACGTAATGCTACTGACAGTGGCTGGTGGATCAATTAGGGTTAGGGTTAGGGTTAGGGTTAGGGTTAGGGTTAGGGGTAGAGTGCCCTAAAGGTGGGTGTGCTTGCGCAGTACCATGTATAAGCTACTGCGCAGGAGTATGTATGACGTAATGCTACTGACAGTGGCTGGTGGATCAATTAGGGTCAGGGTTAGGGTTAGGGTTAGGGTTAGGGTTAGGGCTAGGTTAGGGTTAGGTTAGGGTTAGGGTTAGGGTTAGGGGTAGAGTGCCGTAAAGGTGGGTGTGTATGCGCAGTGCCATATATAGGCTACTGCGCAGGAGGGTGCATGACGTATGCTACTGACAGTGGCTGGTGGATCAGTTAGGGTTAGAGTTAGGGTTAGGGTTAGAGTGTCCTAATGGTGGGCGTTTATGCGCAGTACTACATATAGACTACTGCGCAGGAGTATGCATGCCGTAATGCTACTGACAGTGGCTGGTGGGTCAGGGTTAGGGTTAGGGTCAGGGTTAGGGTTAGGGGTAGAGTGCCGTAAAGGTGGGCGTGCCTGCGCAGAACCACATGTAGACTACTGCGCAGGAGTATGTATGACGTAATACTACTGTACTGACAGTGTCTGTATAACGCTGCTGCTGAAATTTATCTTTCCTTTCATTGGATTCGACTGTGAATGCGAATAAAATGCGAATATCTTAGAAAATATATGGAGCTCTTTAAATATTTTTGCAGCCATGAGGAGAGTAATAAATTCTTCATATATTCGGCAAGTATCGTTTGAAAATTTTCATGTTGATGTGGGCCTACGTTTTGCCACATCCTTTGCTTGGGACACAATGTTTGCAAATTGATTATGTTTTACATTTTAATATGTTTATCTTCCATGAAAATTTGGAAAATGAAATCAACTGTATATTTCTGTGTAACAGCCTTAAGGGTTAGGCTTAGCTTATGCTTAGGGTTAGGAGGGCTGGGGTTATGGCTAAGGTTAGGATTAGGGTAGGGTTAGGGTTAGGGTTAGGGTTCATTCATGCTTTAATGCTGTATTCTTGTTTGATTTTTTTTCAGTACTGATGCATTTTTGTTTGATGAAGAATTTCGAAAGATGAGTAATTGAGGAGCTAAAAACTTTTAATGTTCAAGTCAATAATAGATAACCCAGACAATTTCAACCTTTGAGTTGAGTTTTAGCTTAGTTTATTTTAAGATATTAATTTTTTTAAATTTTATTTTAGGGTTGCAGATGAAAGAAGAAAGGAGCTCTCATCTCACTTGCCATTTCCAGTGCCATGTTGTGAGAAGTGCTGCTGAGCTATCTTGTATTACGTTGGTCACTGTTGGTTCTGGCTTGTGGTTGTCTGGTCCCACTTGGTAACATGTTTTTAGGCTGCTTTCTTTATCTAAATGGTAAGGGAATTTTTGCATCTATTTTTATTATTTATTCACATGTGTCTTTAAAAACAATCTTAGCCAAGGTTCAAAATGTTTAAGGACCAGGGTAAAAACATAGTTACATTTAAACATTTCTGTGGAGACAGCTCAAGTTGGATGGAAATTGTATTCTGTTAGCATACAAAACTAGGAGAAGTATTAAGCATTGTACGCGTCATCGTAGTTGAAGCCTGGGTCGCTGAATTTGATATCGGGCTGATTGGATTTCATTTACGCAAGAGTATGTACCAGAACCCTGACCCTGGCTACCCAACTAGGCTACAATTCACTGATTCAAATGATTATATTTGTGCATTAGTAGATTTTTTACTTTTTCATAGATAGACTCTGTCTTTCCTTTTTTTATAGTCATTAGTTTGTATGAGTTTTTCATTGTTCAAAGGTAAAGTAAGAGAACGAGAGGTCTATTTCTTTTACGTTACATTTCTTATTATTATGATATCTATACTTTAATAGCTTCGGTCTTCTCTGATACTAAGTAGAGTTAGTTGCATATCGTAGCTTTCTTATGGTTCATTAGAGCTAACATTTGCAGCTTTTCATTGCCATAGTTTTCAGCTATTATGAGCTAGCATTTATGGTCTTTTATTGCCACAGTTTGCAGCTAATATGAGCCAGCATATACAGTCTTTTATTACTATAGTACGTAGCTAATATGAGCCAGCATTTGCAGCCTTTTATTACCACAGTACATAGCTAATATGAGCCAAAATATACAGTCTTTTATTACCATAGTACGTAGCTAATATGAGCCAATATTTACAGCATTTGTTGCCGTAGTTTACAGCTAATATGAGCCAGCATTTGCAGCCTTTTATTACCATAGTTTGCAGCTAATATGAGCCAGCATTTGCAGCATTTTATTACCTTAGTTGACAGCTAATATGAGCCAGCATTTGCAGCCTTTTATTACCACAGTACGTAGCTAATATGAGCCAGCATATACAGTCTTTTATTACCATAGTACATAGCTAATATGAGCCAGCATATACAGTCTTTTATTACCATAGTACGTAGCTAATATGAGCCAGCATTTGCAGCATTTGTTGCCGTAGTTTACAGCTAATATGAACCAGCATTTGCAGTCTTTTATTGCCACAGTTTGCAGCTAATATGAGCCAACATATACAGTCTTTTATTACCATAGTACGTAGCTAATATGAGCCAATATTTACAGCATTTGTTGCCGTAGTTTACAGCTAATATGAGCCAGCATTTGCAGCCTTTTATTACCATAGTTTGCAGCTAATATGAGCCAGCATTTGCAGCATTTTATTACCTTAGTTGACAGCTAATATGAGCCAGCAATTACAGTCTTTTATTACCATAGTATGTAGCTAATATGAGCCAGCATTTGCAGCATTTGTTGCCGTAGTTTACAGCTAATATGAGCCAGCATTTGCAGCCTTTTATTGCCATAGTTTGCAGCTAATATGAGCCAGCTTTTCCAGCTTGTTATTGCCATAGTTTGCAGCTAATATGTGCCAAGATTTGCAATTTTTTATTACCATAGTTTGCAGCCAATATTGAGCCAACATTTACAAGTTTTTTTTGCCTTAGTTTGCAGGTAGTTTGAGGTAATATCATTACAATATGTATTTTGCAATATCGGCCAGTATTTAGATAGTTTAGATTTTTATTTTTTAATTGCACAAATAATTTCATTTGTTTCACGTGCATTCTTTTTATATTTATGGGCCAAAATTTAGAGGTGCATGCTCTTGTATTGTGTTGTTCAGTAGTTGTCTGATCAAATAATGATGATACGGCCTGGGGGGTGCAGTAAATGCAATGACGCTATGGCCTACGGGGGGCAATGCTTAATACTCTCATATCATTATTGCCTCAAGCTTATCAAAATTTGCAATGTTTATAAATCGAGGCTTAGGAATGTTTGGCATTGATGCTAACATGTTTCATTTCCTGAATTCAAGAGTTGTATTTCATGGTTTTGTTGACTTGTAACTAAGGCACTATTGCCATCTTTTTCTAAATACGATTTCGATCAAATGAACTTGGTTATAAATTTTGATGATGACACATTGTGAATGAGTAATAATTTAGATGCATCATTTCCTTATCATGTGTAATGGAGATTGCAACCCAGGAACATGTTAAAAGTTGGACCAGGCAATCAGAAGCCAGAACCACAGGGACCAACGTAATGCAAGGTGGTCGAGCAGCACTCAAAATCAACATGGCGTTGGCATGGCAGGTGAGATGAGAGCTCCTTTCTATTTAAATTTCCTTCACTTCCTCCCACCTTTTACAGATCAGAGCGCCCGGGACAATCTGCGCCACAGGGAACAGGGTCCCCGTGGCCATTCAAGTAGCCACGGTTATAGAGTTTTATCCTCCACAACCGTGGCCACCCCAAACCCCCAGTTTGTACCACCCACTTCTAACCCTCCCTAGCTAGCCTATATGCAAATTTATTCTACTCTGTTTTTATTATTTTATAGTGATTGTGCGCAAATCCTAAACAATGTCGCAAACTCCCTAATTTAGCCTAAATCTTTATCCTAAGGTTAGAAGAGTGTTCCTTATAAAATCCTAAATTTAATGACTAAACTTAGATTACTCTTTAGTTGTATTACATTAGCCTATCCTTATTGAACCCAACGACACAAGAAAAGAGACACCCTAAATTTTATTATGAATGAAATTAAAAAGAAACATGTAGTTCTTCTTGTATTTCAATCTCCATGAATTTCAGCCAGGCAAAGAAAATTCTTCTTGTATTCCTTATCGTGTCCAAGTAACTACAGATAAAATACAAATACAACAGCTTAAATTAAATCAAAAGAGAGAACAAATTAGAAGAATTTAGCGATGAAGGAGCGGCCATTTTGTATTCCATGTTCTGGTTTTTCAATTTGAATAAAATGGCTTCAGATAGTAGTTATTCTCTTCAGCAAAATAAAATTAAATTTAAAAGGGCCAACAGAACGGAAGACACAGTAAAATATCAATAAAATAATCGTAAATACCTGTTTGAAATGAAATATCTTTGGTTCATTTTGTTCGCTTGCTTCCCTTGCCTTCCCTGCCTTGGTGTGGTGTATGCCTGCTTTCTTTAACAGCAAGTTCGGAAAGAAATCTGGGCTCGATTTGTTCAAGCTTGTCATCGCTTGTTAGTGATCACATGGCCTTGGCAATGTCACGGAGGGCAAGCTATAAAAATAAACACCTAAATAAAATAGACAACAATATGAAACAGCGTCAGACATTTCAATGATATACCCCCGTATCTTTTAAATTTATGATAATTAATTTCAAGGCTGATTGACATTTAGTATACATCAAGTACTTACTTGGGTTCAAAGCGACCAGACCACGTGCGCCTTTTTCTTTCATCTAATTCATCTTGTTTCCTCAGTGAAGCTTTCAAGGCAGAGAGGTTTAACTTAATCATTTCTAATTATCGTAGAAGAAATCGTGCAAAATGGTGAGTATTTGTATTAAATTGCCCTCCGTGCTAACAATTAATCTATTTCTATAATTAACATTGACAGAAATTAAATCCTGGTTGTCTATAAATGCAATTAGGCCAATCGTACTGATGAAATATAACTTATTATAATTATATTGTTATTATTAACTGAAAATAACTGTTGATATTTTCACGAAGGCTCAAGACGATGTAAACCCAAAAGCTTACCCACTTGCTGATCCTCAGCTTACTGTGACAATTCTTGACATGGTTCAACAAGCTACGAACTACAAACAGTTGAAAAAAGGAGCCAATGAGAGTAAGCATTATCCTTACTAAGAATTTTACTGAGCACAAATATTCCAACTGGTTAGCGAAATGAGTTGTCAGGCAACAGTTATTAGTGTGGGTTCAGTTAATACAGATGTTAAGTTACCTAAAGTAACGCTTGTTTAAATCTAGCAACATTCTTTCAACTTCATTTTAATGTATTTCTTTTTTCAGCTACAAAAGCTCTGAACCGTGGAATGGCTGAATTTATTGTCATGTCAGCAGATGCGGAACCACTTGAAATTCTGCTTCATTTGCCACTTTTGTGTGAAGATAAGGTACAGCAGAGCACCTTCCCAAAACATCAGTATTTATATATTCATATTAGCAATGATACGAGCAAAGCCATCACATTTGTTAATACATTATTGATACCTCTTTGATGTTAAATTCCCATGTCATTTTTTGCAGAACGTGCCATACGTTTTCGTGCGCTCAAAGCAGGCGTTAGGAAGAGCCACAGGTGTGTCCAGACCAGTGATCGCATGTGCTGTGACGATCAACGAAGGTTCACAACTCAAGTCTCAGATCAGAAGTCTGCAACAAGCCATTGAAAAACTTCTCATCTAGAAAAATATCTGCAATAAGCGCTGCATTAGTATATTTCTAAAAAAACCTGCTAATTATTAATTTGTGGGAGGATATTTCAGCATCTGTATAAAGTAGTGCTTTTGTAAAGACTTTTTATTGTTATACTTTAAAATCTTTACTTGAGAAAAAGTTTTTTAATATTCAATCCTATCGACTATGCCTTCTTATGATTTCTAATAACAATCTAGAAGGTTATCATCTGAAGCAGTTGATGCTGTGAGAATATCATTAAATAATGATACTGGATAATCTACAAGTTGAGCATCTGCAAACTGCAATGACCGACCAAGGCATTCAAAATCAATTTCATGAAGAAACTCTGAAAACCCCTCCACATGAAGCAGTTTGGCTTTGAAGGAGTCGATCTTATCTTCAATATCATGGTATGAACAGATTGAAAACATTTCTTCTTTTGAATCAGGTACAGCTGTGTTGGAAGCAGGTTCAAGTCCATTGGAGTGTTGTTCAATAGCATTGCACACATTCGATAAGCTGTTCTTGGCATACAACAAAGCAGAATATGCACTTTCACGAACCATTTGATCGCAGTCATAAATTGCTTTAACGAGAATCAGCGATCCACCATGATCGCAAAGGATTTTCAAGCAAGCTGGTGCATAAATAGTTTCATTTTCTCTCATGTCTCTCCCAGCGTTTGCTTTACTCAATTTATTGTTTTCAATTGCATTAGTGATCGTTTCATTGCTATAATTTTGTGAACAATCATTGTTTATAATATTCATAATTTTGTGCCAGCATTGAATACCTTTGGTTTTAACTTCCCAATCGAAATCCAAAGCTGCGATACCCAACGATGATACAAGCATCCGCATGATTTGAGCTTCATCGATTTCGCTTGACGTCATATCATGAATAGCGTTACTTACATTAATGAATTGTCGAGAAACTGTTGAAATTTCCAACCAATGGAGAACCAGATCCAATACAGCTCTTCTGGGAAATGCTTCGTCGTCGGACTGGAGGATCAAGATTAGCCTTGCAAGTAGTTGTTCCTATAATTGAATTTACAAACATATTAAAAAACTATTAATTAAGCTAAACATCTAACTCTTAAGATGCATCGTAATAGAATTTATATATCCTCCACTTCAACAAACATCTAATATAATCAAATAGTTCAATGAATGATTGGAGCTATTTCTGAGACATATTTATTATTTCCTTGTTTTTTTCTGAGATATGTTATGACACGACTGATTCCATTCTAAAATAACAAAAAACATCAGCTACTTACCAAAGAAACATGGTTCTTGAAAACATCTCTCAATTTTTCGTTAGAAATGACAAAGGATATGAGATTAACAGTTGATGCTCTTATGTAACTTTCTTCTGCATCAAGTAACTCATAAGATTCCAACCAACATCGATTTTCCGACAGGAACATCAATAGCTTAGCATCTCCTGAAATAAAGCACAATCAAAGCAGCTTTACGAATACCGTAATGGTTCTAATCGAGGGGGCGTTTAATCGAAGCACTAGATAATAGTATAGTAATGATAGTAGTATCATGCAGCAAAATATACCAACAGAAGATTGACGCTACGATAAATACCCTTACAAACTCATATTTACACACCAGATATGAGTGATTGTATCACACTTACTTTCAGACTGTTTTATCATGGTGATCAAGAAATCAATGAGAGAATCTTGAACTTCCCATCTCTCGTCGTGCAATAGTTGCTTCACCACGGATAGAAGAGCATTTTCAGAACAATGAGCATCGTCCGATGGATCTGACCTCACAATAATGTCAATGATCTCTGGATCCGAGAGCTCAACAATTGATGACAACACAGACAAACATTCTGAAAGGATCTACAGGATAAAAAAATAATTCACAATAGGCTGCAATATAAGTTGATAATAACTTGCATGTGTTGGCATAGAATATTGCAGCCTGAGTTGATAATTTGTTGCACTGATTTGCATCAAAACTCTGCATTCTAAATGAATTTTCATGAAATAACTTCAACTTATGACGATATTTATATTAAAAAATTGACATGAATTAGCAGCGACCTAGGGTCATATTGAGCTGCATAGATCATCGCCAAGTAGCTGCAATGCGATTAATAACTGCAAAACACTAATAGCATCCAGGTACAAATGAAATGGATATGATATATGGGTTGAATTGCTTACCCTTCCGTTGGATGAAGTATGCAGTAGGATGTTTAGCATTGATTCAAGAACTTCTCTTTTTGTGTGAAAGGAGAAATCTAAAAATGAATAACTGGTAAATGCGAAACATAATATCACTAAAGATAAAGCATAAAGATGTAACATAAAATAATGGTAACCAAAGTTAAAAAACTAACCTGAATACCAGCCATTATGAATAAGAGACTTTAGAGAATGTATACACTTCAATAAAACGGAATTTCGGTTCAGAAGAACATCCACAAAAGGTGATGGAAGTCTTGAAATCTCTGTGACTTCTCTCTTTGTAGTAATGGCTATTATATCCAACAGTAAATCAACCCAATGTTGTGCATTCATCTTTCCATCCAATGAACAAGAATCACGCACTTCCTGCAAGAAGACTTAGATCGCTAGATATGGAGAAGGAATGTTGAAATGTGCAGTATAGCTTGAAATAATCTCCGTAAAAGCAAAGAAAGAGCTGCTATTCAATAAGAATTGAAGTTATTCTTATTATGAACAGGAGTGTTTATGACTGTGAAATTTTGAGAAATACTTCTCTAAACACCCCTGTTCATGACATGATAGACTTTAACTAGTATTATTATCATGATAATCACTGAACCGACAACCACAAACATATGCATACAAAATATAATACCTTCAAAAACAATGGATTGGAGTCCAAAACCAAAATTAAATTTTGTTTCCAGATTTTTGGACTACTTTGAATTTTGTTGAATTTTGATTGTAGCTCATCTAGAAGACCGTGTATTGCACTTGGCTAGAGCAAAATATGATGGAAAATATTTTACACCAACAACCGAGATGGAAAATGTGCCTGAGCATTTTTAAAATATACAATGCTGGATTACAAGAAGATTACAAAAAGCAAAAAAGAGAATTAAATGAAATGAGGGGTTTCATACCATTGGGTAATGTTTTGAGTTTTCAAGAACGCTTTTTAACCAGTCTGAAGTACTACTTGCATGCTCTTCGTAACAAGTTGACAACACAATTCCGGTTACAAATTGAAAAATCAGCTCATTCCAGTATGATGGAACAGAACTGTAAATAGAATTTGAAAACCAAGATTACAATGTAACGATGAAAACAAATGGTCCAGTTGGAAGCCTACAATTCTCATCCCTTGCCATTACAATTTTGATTCCAGAACAATGTTCATGTGTGAATAATCAAAAGTTTTCTCCATAATAGCATCTTATTTCTCTGTTGATAAACAGCTTTGCAACAGGGAGTAGAGTTTGAGAAAATAACATAAGATAACAGAACTCAAAACTGGATGTTATTTCCCACTGATTCACATCTAAGAGTTTCTGAAGGATGCTTAGAATGTTTTAAACCACTTACGGTGAAAAGCTGTCCTTTGTAGAAAGTAAATTTACAAGTAGGTTGATTGCAAATTTTGTATCCACTTCTGATATGTTTATAGCAAGAGTGATAAATGCGTCAACCATGGAAACATTGCAATCTACAAAATCACTATTTCTTCTTCCAATAATAATCTCGTGCCATGGAAAATCGTGACTTCTATAAGAAAATTTAAACAATAATTAAATTTGATCTCAATTCTTTATCACGTATGATAAAATGTCAAAAGTAGACAATAAAAAGCATGCAAATTAAAAAATATAATAAATATAGATACCGTGATAATTTTACAAGTATTCCACAGAGGTCAATGATAGCCCTCAGCAAGGGAGTTTTATTGTGATATGATTTGCAAGAATCAAGTATTTCACAGAGACTTTGCAGCTCTTTTAATAGCTGCACAGAAATAGAAGGGTCAACATGCAAAAGTTGGCAAATAAGGTCAAGATAATGATGTTGCATGGTCATCTTGCAACTTGTAAATTTTATTGCAATTGATTTCATAAGTTTGTGCAAAGTTTCAGGCCCATTTTCTGACTTTTTACAGACAGACAAGAGTTTGGCTGTGAATTTAATAGCTGATTGAGCTACGTAAAAACTGTTATCTTCAAATGAATCGGTCGAGAGGTTGATAAAATCTGGAAGGAAAATGTAAATGGCTCACAAAGTAAAGTCCAGGATATTGCATATAGCTTTCAAAATAACCAAAAAATCAACATCATTATTACTTTTATTTTTAACCCATTCATATCCAGATTTAGAGCTGAGTAGATCGGATAAACCTTGGTAGAATCCATTTCTTACACTTGCATTGTCCCAAATATGGCCCAATAAACTACCCTTTGGTGCAAAACTGATAAATATTGCATCCAATGTGCCATTACTATCTAAAAGATCACAATATTCATATGACGCTCCACCGAGTATTCCAGCTAATCTCAATGCAAAATTTGCAGAAAGAGGACACAAAAATAAGGTGTCACAAGGTGGAGAAAGAAAATTTAAGATTCCATCATCTTCGTTTGCTGCTACAAGAAGATTCCTGCAAGCCTCGTCATTAGGATTAGCTGTCACTTTGGAAATCCAGGCCAACACTTTCTCCAGGCTCGTATCATCAACAATACTAGCAGCATTTGTTTTAATAATGTGTAAAACACGGCAAAAACTTTCCTTGCATGACATGGTATGGTAAATTATCAGTTCTTCTTCACAAAGCCCGTTCTTTGCCAGCAAGAAGCTGTGCACGTGTTTGATTGAAGTGAATAAATTGCTTGAATAAATTGAGCTGAATTGATTTGTGGGACTCGCAAAGAAAGGATTGAATTTGAAGATCTTCATTTGGAAGATCTTCCTATTAAGAAGAAGATATTTAAAAAAAAGCTAGCCTTACAGAAGAAGATATATAAGATTTGATAAGAAGTTAATGGATAAGAATCATACAAATAGACTTATCAACTTTATTTTAACTTTGAATTAAATTCATTTCTTGAAAACATGAGCGATATAAAATGAATTTAATACATTGTATTCTTCTCAATTATTCAAACAAAGGTTTTTAACCGCTTTGGAGACAAATTCACGACATGCAGGGTTGACGGTGATAGATAAAGCAAACAGCTTCTCAAGCAGTTGAGCACATCCATCTAAAAGAAATTGAAAACAGCTTGAAGAATCCTTTATTGGGATTGCAAAAACTTTGAATATTTGTCCCAAACATATTAACATCATAGGTTTGAAAGCCGTGTTACTTGATAATAGAGTAAAGTGGAAGTTACACTTACTATCGGCAAATAGAATTAACTGAGGCAGGAATTTAGCAGCTGAATATGCAACATGCTCGTTATCAGATAGCAAGCATGAAGTATAGCAGTCGACAAGAGCTCTGGATTTCCTGAAATAAAGCAGGTTAAAATTAAAAGATAAAATTATCAAACTTGAACAACAAACATCGTAAAAAAAGGCCAAATTGTGGCGATGAAACAGGGTTTAAAAGTAACGGACCATAACAGCTGGTGTTAGTAACCAGGGTAATATTGGATGAATTACCTTGGGTCTTGTCTGTAATGTCTGAGAAGAAGATTGTGAGCTCTGTCCCTGATTTCAGAAATTGTTGATGTGAGAAGGCCCATTAAATCAGTCTATGGAGAGAGATAGAAACAACAGTTATAATCATGCAAGAAAAAATGATTAATAACAACCATGATTTGCAATTCACTGAAAAATCAGGATAATCAAAGTATATCAAGTAGATATAATATAACAACATTTAAATTTAATTATATATTTTGGAAGATGAATTTCGAGAGATGGAGCTCACCAAAAAATGTTGAAGAATATCTACTCTTCTCTTGGAAGTTTCGTCGAGATCATTCAAAACTTTTACGATGACTAATAAAAAGAAATGCAGAAAAAATTTCACATTTAACATATTCTATTAAATTAATATTAAATTAAATAAAGATCAGGGTTTCAGTGTGACTTTTGAAAGGTAGCTTTATCAAAAAATCATATTCAAAAGGATGCGTGCTAATTAATTGGGAGAGAATAAAGGAAAGAATAAAGAAATAATTGGATATAAGACAAAGATAGGATGAATCAAAGTCTGCTTCACAACCATTAAGAATTGAGAATGAATTCTCTGTCATGTGAAGACTTCGACATACCGTTTATATCACATGGTTGAGAAAGCTTTTGTCTGATTGGTAGAAGTTGTCTCTCAGTCCAAGGTGTTGAGAGAATGGGAATGACTGGGGCAGAAAGTATTTCATGTTTTTCTTTGCTTTTATCTGTGGCCGATTCTTCGCACATGGATAGAAATGTGGTGAGGAATTTCAACGTGGTAAACCCAGCATGGTCGACATAAAGGCCTCTACAAAATAAGACATTTGGAAGCAGGGTTAATCAAAGATTGACTACCAATGATCCAAGAGTACATGAAGTGCTATGAAATCTCAAATAAAAACAATGCAAAAGAAGAAGATCGAAGCATGAAGAAGAAGACAGAAGGACGAAGAAGAAGATCGTCGCGAATTCTCCAAGATCTTCTTAACATCTTCTCTGCGCTAAGCATCTAAGAATAAATGTGCCCTTAAAAATCTGGTCACCTGTTAAATTGTGTCGTGGTGCAGTTTACCCCCCCCCCCCAGTCAACCCTTTATTCGACGATTTGAAGATACATTATACAAAATTTCAGTTCCTTCAAGGCTCATTCGATAAGAATTCGACTCTTGGTAATGCACAGTTCGAAAAACAGAACACAAAAGACCAAACAGAATTCAAAAAAATAGTAATCATTCCTTGATGTAACGACTTATGAATTGTACTTTGCACTAACCTGAAAACTTCTTGATAATCAAACAGCAAGGAAAAAGCATAGCTGCTATCGTACGCAATGAAATTATTGAGAAACTCAACAAACTTCGTTACAACTGCAGCCAACTCTGAACCACTTAGGCAGACAGACTAAAAGAGAAATTAAATTGCATTGAAAAGGAAAAAAATTCATCAATACTAATACAAGTCTTACTATGCAAAGTGGCAGTAAAAGGAATTCATAACTACCTGTATCAGATCAATAAAGACTTCTATTGTTCGTGAAAGTCCATCTTGTGCTATCTGAAAGCAAAAATATGTGAAGTAAATATGAGCCTGTACAAAACGTCGTCATTCTGACCTGTAGGCCGCTGTAGTTTTGGCTTCTGTCCATGCAAAATATGATCGAAATATTCTAAATGTTTAAGTACCTGGTTTTTGATGAAGATATACGGCCTTAGAAGATCCAACAATGACAAGATTTGAGTATAGAGTATAATCTGATTGGCTCGTTTAAATTCCGACGCACCAATACGATGACGGCCCTGCAGTGACGTCATGAATGTAGAAAGGTGTCTACAAGAAACGAAGTCAAAATATTCGTTTTGCTATAATATAGTTTTCAAAGTAAAGAACTTTTGGCAAAATGAATGTCTTTCTTACCTCAATACCAAATATGGATGCTTCGTTGCCAATCTTCGACAAACCAAGATCGAACTACTAAAATCCTTATCCCATGAAGAAGTCGGTACAAGGTTTGCAATCGATAAAAAGATTCTGTGCACGGCTTCATCGGTCTGCAAGATGGATCAAGATTGGTTAAGATGGATTAAGATGGGTCAAAAGACGGATTAACAACATTAGAAATGTATTATAACATACCGGAGATTTCTCTCCCCCCAAAATCATATCAGCCGATTCCTTAGTAAGGAGTTCTTGCTTTGGAAGCCCTATGAGACTCGGTCTCTGCAAGTATATTTGCTGCAGTAGACAACTAATAATTGCTTTGGGAAACCTGTGATGCAATAATAAAAGGTCCAACGTTAAACGAATGAAATATATACCAAGGTGTGTACCGTTGCAATGGAACAGGTCTGAATAGCTTGATAAAGTTGGTCAGTTTGCAACGACAGAAACAAGGCAATAACACACGTCCCCCAAAAAGAGACACGTGTAATTGTCACTAAATGTACTTATCAGGGATTTAGCTGGCCAGTTTAAGCCCACTCCAGCATAAAAATTTGCCAAGTTGTTAGTCTGTAGCTCGCGCATACAGCTTTCAAAACATTTCAGACAAAAGAAATTGTTAAAAGTTAAGTTTACCTTTTCTGCCTTCTGATGGTAGAAACAACTTTTTCCATTTTCGCAAATGTTAGATGCTGAATATGGTTGAGAAGCAAAGTTAAGCGCTTTTCTGCAATCTTTAACACTTGGGGGGCTATCCGGGGAGCCCTAAAAATGCAAATTGTATGCAGGTAATTCACGAAAAGGGTCTAGAGATCTCTTACAGAGGTAGCACACTAGCGATCGATCATGATTCTGTTGATTTGATTACTTGATTCGATGATGATTTGATTACCTGATTTGGTCTTGTTTACGTTTAACAGGCGAAGTTTCTGGTTCTAGAAGGAACATTGGCATAAATCAGTTTACAAACGCATAGACTTACAACCACGTAGCATATATTTATCAGAACTAACCTAACGCAATTACTAAGTCAATGAAGAGAATTCAAAGATAAATATATCTACGCGAATTAGTCAGTGAATATGGAAACTAATATAGGTTCCTTGAAATCCCATAGACTCTTGTGCCAAGTAGTAAGCTGTTATGAAACTAAAACTTGGCACATTTATAAACCTTTCTCAAAGCAACAATTCATTTCCATTTCAGAAAGAATTAGATCGACGAGTTTGCAAATCTGCGGTGTTGCCAGATCCAACATAACCTCATCATTAATCTACAAGAAAACAAAAAAAAAATTACGACGTTTTAAGTCAGATTTAGCACCATTCTAGTCTTAGATAAACAACCAAAGTACAGAGATACAATTATAACTATGCTTCAGTGAAAGATAAAGAAAGTTTGAATCGGTAGTATAGGTGTGAAATTAATGCGTGCAAGGTGACAAAGCTCACCCTTCGACCTTTATCTTCATCCAGGCTGTTCTGTTTGCTATCTCTGCCTTGCCAAAGGTTTGGGTTTTGAACAACTGAGCTGATCAGGTCCAAAGCTGCTGTCGGGTTTAACCTGCGAAATCAAACCAATTGCAAAAATAATAAATTAGGAAACTTGCAATGCAATGAATCATTTTATATCTTCTTGAAATAGCATGAACAAGATTAAAAAAGCAATCTCGACATTATCAGTCCATAACATGTTTTAAGGAAATTCCATAATGGGAGAGAAATCGATAAAAGGGGCCGAAAAGAGTCCATAGTTAGGGGGAATTACTCTTTACAACGAGAGCCAGACTGGGGTGCTCTGTATTAGACTACTTATAACAATGTTCTGTATTAGGCGTATCAGCCAGGAGCGAGAAGCTCCAAAGAGCTTCAAGTGTAATGACGTCATGGAATACCTTGTTGAGATGGTATCAACACTAAGAAACCAATCGAGACAATCATGAAGTGCATTGCTTTTCGATTGATGAGCTAACAAAGCCTGCAGATAAGATGATGATAATGATGTTGTTGTGATACTTCTGTTGGTCATTGTTTCTGTCGTACCCTCATGTTTGTCTACGAATAGCAATTCCCTCTGCAGCAGTGGATCTGCGTGAACTATCTCTGGATCCAGAATGTCAAGCCAATCCAAGCAGATGCCGATTGAGAATTCAATGTTCAATGCTTTTCCATGCTTGTACAAAGCAACTGAAACCGATGCACAAAAAGGTTAAAAACATCTGCTTTGAAGAGGATCATTGACCGACTGGCGACGTAAGCATAATTTATCATGCATAATTTATCATTAGTAGAAGCAAAAGCTGTGTCATTACGTACCAAGAAACTGGACACATTTCTTGATGTGGTCAAAACTCTTGCCATCCGCTTGGCATGATGCCTCGATAAAACAGTTGCATGTGGCATCAATGACTTTCTGCAGCAGTGGCATGCACTTCTGTTGCATCACATTGCAGGCTACAAAATCAGAAAAATCAATACACGCAATACAAATGGGTTCAGTAAATGGTATGGTTACTAGTAGTTACTTCATTGGAACTACCCATGGACCACTTTGAGATTATGTTATATATCTGATAATATAAATGTGATGAGGTACAGTCGTTTATCAGACGTTACTTTGTCTGTATGTTTAGCTTGAATAATGTAATACAGTATTGTTCATCAACAATAAAACTAAGGGACGATTAGACTTGCCACACAATCGCAGTACGGCTCACAACAACAACAACAACAACAACAACAACAACAACAGCAAAAATAGAACCACTCGCTATACCACATGGTTGAGCAATTGCTGCCGTGGCCTCCTCTGCAGTGACGAAAGCTGGGCATTGTGTAGCGAGGCTAAGGGGTGACATTGTTATTGCTAAAATCATGATATAAAATATCTTACTTTCGAGAAGAAGACTCATGTCTAGATCAGCGGGCTTTAAGCTACCATTTCGAACCCCTTTCGCAAGGACATGAGCAATATGAATAGACAACACCTGTAGCCTCGATTTCGTGTTATCTTTTCGAATGAAGCTCGTCATTAACGTTCTCATTTCATCTGGAAAACAAAGGATTGAATATTGGTGAATTGGATGCATCAAGAGAGGTGATAACATAAAAATTCATAGTACTCTAGAAAAGATAATATACAGATAGTATACCCAATTAATAGTACACGAGCTGATAGCATTATTTGCGATATGATAAAGACTTGTTAGTATATAACCTGCTTTAGAAATTGAAGCTTGGGTCTCTTCAAGTGGAGAAGCTTGGACTTGAAACTGCTCGCAGAGCGTCTTTAGACATGTAGCGACTTTTGTACCCTCCTCGCCCTTGGAGCACAAAATTTTTAGAATGCCCTTGAGCAGCTTAATTTGATCATCTGCATCTTCCTATAAAAATAAAAAATCTTTAAATGAGAAACTATCAAATAAGATATATTATAATAAGTAATATAATACACCAATGGTTAAGGTTAGGTTAATTGTTGGTTAGGTAGGTTTACAAGTTCCAGTACTGATGAGAGAGACATACCCTAATTTTTGATAGTAGACGAAGCAATGAGCATGTTACTTCTGGCTTGGCAAACATTGATTCAATAAACTTGTCTTTTATCTCAGAGTTCAATATCTAAAAAAATCGCAACGTGAGGTTCAAAGCACAACGTGAACTACTGGGGGGTTATCGGGATTCCAGAGGGGGCTTATTAGAGAAGGGGGTTTAATGGAGACGGGGCTTAATACAGCTTTTACGGTGTGGCGAAGGCTCAATTTTATGGATCATTTTCTCTCTATCCAGTCAAGATACGACCTCAAATGAAGTGTAATTACTTTCTCTTTCTGTAAGCTAAAGAAGCAGTTGTAAGATGTAGCAGTTTGCTTGGATGGATTTGTATATAACCAGTGGATACCTTTTCATGAAGTAAAGACGTAAGCAATAGATCATACCTCGTTAATGGCTAATAGCAACGTCTTGTTGACCGCTCGGTCTTTAGTTGAACAAACTGCTCCAATGGCAAGACACTGTGAAATAACAGAATGCATCATGAGCATAGATAGGTTTGCATGCGAGTCAGAAAGTATAATGTTAAATAGCTTCAATGTTCGACCTTCTTCAGTTCACTGAACCCTTCCATCGTCTCCTTTCTTGTTTTTTCTTCAAAATAAACCTGAATAAATAGAAATAAACTCTGGTATTAGAATAACTAAATTTGAAAACATTTAAAGCAAAAAAATGAGAAGATTTCAAGTCGAAAAAACCAGCGACGTTCTTCAACAATAAAGCAGTTGTAAAACATCACATCACCTTGAGAAGAAGTTGTTCCAAACTATCCTTGGTATAAATTGTGGGTCTGCAAAAAAGATAGAAATAAATGCACTTGAAAATTCACTGCTATTTAAGCACAGAAGACTGTCTTTCCTTTCTGCTTTGTGTTTGATATAACGAGAATGTGGCATGAATATTAAGCATCCAATAATTGAACCCATTACCTTCGAATTTCTTCTTTATTGTATTCAGGGCTGTTCATTTGCACAGGGAATGGAGTCATTGGTTCTTCAAGCATCGCGAGGTCCACTGGCTCTGATAAACATAAAAAATACAGGACATCACAATAAAAATCATCATCTTCGTCTTCTTCCAAATATTTCTTGTTTATTATATTATGTTAGTAGTTTTATTATATTATATAGTACAAACCAGGTATGGAAGTAGTGTAATTGAATTTAATAGTAAACAGCTCTACAGGTAGGAAGTTGTAAAATAACCAATGCACATTGTTGGGCATTGAATTGTAACGTGTACATACTTGGCTTTGCAGACGGAAAATCTTGCCCGAGAAATTCGCAAAGTTTTTCACCGCCCGTGGCACCTCTTGCCCATCGAACTTCAACCAATTGGTAGAGATAATCTACAATAAATTGATGAATAAAGCATTCAAACATAACAGCATCAAACCGCATAATCATCATTACAACCTGATATGTATACACAATTCTACCTCTGTCAACAACAGCTTGTGATAACTCAACTGGGTCTTCGACGACAGCTTTGTCCAAACAGTGCAACAGTTTGCTATGAAGCAAAGAAATTTAAGACATTTATCCAAATACTCTAGTGCCACAATAAGATAGTGTGAAGGGATAAACATTCATGATCCTTTCACTCTCTCATCTTAAAGATCTCTGATCCCTTTACTATCTTTTCGTAAAGATATCTGATCCCTTTACTCTCTTATCTTAAAGATCTCTGATCCTTTTACTAACTTGTCGCATCATTAAGATTCCTCCACTCTCTTATCATACGGATGTGAATTTGAGTAAAGTACCTGATACTGGCTACAGGTAAACCAAATGTCTGCATAAACATGACGAGCTGACCAGGTGAAAGGCCTTGTAAAGCTAGAAATAAAATCACATCTCATCATCAATAGCCATCCAGCATACAATCCTCGACTTATAGGCATTCAACTACAGTATATACAACTACTCTTAGGTGAATTGCATACCATGTAGATCTATATGTTAAATATTTATAAAGGCATTGAAGGAAAGGATCCTTCAGTGAGATTATTCAAAGGAGGTTAAGCTTAACATTACCTGTATCAACAAGTCGTGAGACATTTGATGTTACCATTTTCATCCTCAGCCAATCTTGAAGCAGAAAGGCTTCCTCTCCTGTGTCGGCTAGACGAACCTCGTAATGGCCTTGCTCTGGGAACCACGTGTCAAGCAACAGTTTGTATTCCGAATCCTGCCCGTCTCCTGGTTGAGAAATCAAAATCAGAATCACAAAAGAGGGAGGAAGAGAGAGTTAAAAGAGGGAGGAAGATGATTATGATTACGATAAGAAGCCTTGGACATACCGCATGGTGGACCAGTAGTCAGCAAAACAATGACTGCATGAATGACTCGGACGTGAAGATTAGCTGACATGTTGGAATGAATAGTTTCGTCCGACCAGCTCACGTATACTTGTTCTTGATTATCAGACTACAACAGAACAAGTACAGTATAAGTACAGTACAAGTAAAGTACAAGTACAATACAAATGTATATATCAAGCGGCTGACAATCACTGACGTACCCATTGCAGTTCACTGGTATCCATTGACATTAGCAATGCTTTGGTATAAATTTTAAGCAGAGCTTCGTAGGTTTTCATGCCGTGCGGTGTGTCAGGACTAACCAGGCCGTTCAATAGAGTGCCTCTAGTCGTAACCAGCTGAGATATGTCCTCAGTCAGTTCATCCAACTGCTCCTTTGTGACGTCATCAATATGTTCGTGTATGAATAGAATGTATGTCCGCAAACGTCCCAAGTCCATTTCAGCATACATCGCCTTTAAGAGTATGAATATACAGCAACATTAGGTTCAACAATGGCAAGCAATCTAAAGAACTTGTGCAGGAAATCTAGGCAAGTAATCTTAGGAAACTTGTGCAGGAAATCTACAATAACATCGCACAGGTACTCTAAGGCAATATTGCAATGCTTATACCTGTCTTATGGTAAGTACAATAGTTGGTAGCAATGATTTGAAATGTTTCAGTAGTGGAATCTCTCTCAAAAACCACAAGTAATTCACGAATAGTTCATCAATGTAGCTACTACTGCTGTCAACATCCATGACTTCTGACGCTGATTCAGATCGAGGCTGCTTCAATATTGCCTTCATAGCCTGCAAAAAGAGAGATTCAGCAGTTAATGGCAAAGAATATTAAAATCAAGAAATCGTTTGAATCGATAGATTCTCAGAAGGAGTAAGTGACTGAGTTTCGGAAGCAAAGCGCAAATCAGAGTCATCGACTGGGGCAGTATAAAAGCCGGAATGGATTACCTTGACAGAATTGTCTCTCTCTTTCATATCATTTGATTGCAGTCGATTAAAAAAGTATTCCATGATTTCCACAGTACTAACTTCTGTTGTCTCTTCACTCTTAAGCAAAGACTGCAGTCTATCTACCACTCTATCGTAAACAGACTAGAAAAGACACAGTAATGACCAGTTATAATGGCGACATATGCAAGAAAACTATGGCAGCATATGCAAGCAATCTATGGCAACATATGCAAGCAATATATAGAGATATATGCAAGCAATCTATGAGATATATGCAAGCAATCTATGGCAACATGTGCAAGCAACCTATTGCAGCCAACATGTTAAAATACGATAATTCCTGATAAAGTAAAAACATTTAAATACCCTCTTCTCGTGAGACACAGATGGCCTTCTGTTGAGCTTAGACTGTCCATCTTTCATTAATAGAAACTCGCAGAGACACTGAGAAGGAAGAACGTTGAGAGAGCTCTCACTTGACTCAACAAGATCTGCTAACCATGGCATGCTGCGTGTCGAACCCTAAAAGAAATCAATACATTAATACATATCTATAATATATAGGAGCTGATGTCACGTGACGTGCCCTAAACAAAGGAAAACTCGCCCTCCGTTGTCAATGAACTCCTCCTACAGTTTTCGGTCTAGCGCCGCGAAAAACGCACCAAACTGCTCGACGTATCCTTGGGAAAATAATGAAAATTGCTTTCCGTGAATTTCTTTTTCGTTTTCGAGATATTCAGCTTTTTCTGAATCGAAAACTTTCCCAGGAAGTCTATTGTTTTTTACAAAAGAATCGGCCTCACTTGCCACAGGAAGCAAATTTCCACCTCCATTCTCGAGTGGTTTTCTCCGCAATTCTTCTTAAATTCATTTCGAAAATTCCACATAACGTTAGCATCGAGCTCGCCCAGCAGCTCGGTGTTTTTCGCTTTTCGATGTTCCAATTATTTCCAGAGATGTGCCCAACTTAAACTAAACTACCGAGATCTCATCTCTAAATGTTGTTTCCAGCGAAAGCCGTTCTGCCCTCGAGTCAGGATTTACGTCACTATTTGAAACTTGATATATTTTCGTATTAGTCATTCCAAAATCGGAGACGGCTATCTTTAAAACACCGAGTCCGGAATCTGGAATACGGAATCGGGAATGAGGAAATCTAGAATAGCATACCAGATGTGATAAAGAGCAGCATAAAAATGGCTTCCTCTTGGCAAACAATCACAACATGGGCCGGGGAAGAATGCAATTGCAAGTTATGCTTTATATCGTAAATATCTTTACAGTATGTTAAATGTTTAAATAAGAATAACTATTATTATAGATTCAACATTTCGAATTCCGTATTCCGAAATTCGCATTCGGGATTTCGAATTCCATATTCCGCAATCGGTGTTCTACAGATGGCCGACCTGAGACAATATGCTGAAACATCGAAGACATCGAGGAGGAAGGGACGGTTCCACTGGACCCGAGAAACGAAAATGTTCCGCTATTTCACTCAGATCGAAGGCCAAAACAATAGAAATCCACCCCACTTTTCTTCAAGATAACTGTTCCACTCACATCGAAGGTCAAAACAATAGAAATCCACCCCACTTTTCTTGAAGATCACTGTCCCACTCACATCGAAGGCCAAAACAATAAAAATCCACCCCATTTTTCTTCAAGATCACTGTCCCACTTACATCGAAGGCCAAAACAAGAGAAACCCACCCCACTTTTGTTGAAGATCACTGTTCCACTCACATCGAAGGCCAAAACAAGAGAAACCCACCACACTTTTGTTAAAGATCACTGTCCCACTCACATCGAAGGCCAAAACAACAGAAACCCACCCCACTTTTGTTGAAGATCACTGTCCCACTCACATCGAAGGCCAAAACAAGAGAAACCCACCCCACTTTTGTTAAAGATCACTGTCCCATCCAGATCGAAAGCCAAAACAAGAGAAACCACCCCATTTTTGTTCAAGATCCCTGTTACACTCAGATCGAAGGCCAAAACAACAGAAACCCACCCCACTTTTGTTCAAGATCGCTGTTCAACTCAGATCGAAGGCCAAAACACCAGAAACCCACCCCCTTTTCTTGAAGATCGCTGTCCCACTCACATCGAAGGCCAACACAATAGAAATCCACCCCATTTTTGTTGAAGATCACTGTCCCACTCACATCGAAGGTCAAAACAATAGAAATCCACCTCACTTTTCTTCAAGATAACTGTCCCACTCACATCGAAGGCCAAAACAATAGAAATCCACCCCACTTTTCTTCAAGATCGCTGTCCCGCTCACATCGAAGGCCAAAACAATAGAAATCCACCCCACTTTTCTTCACGATCACTATCCCACTCACATCGAAGACCAAAACAATAGAAATCCACCCCACTTTTCTTCAAGATCACTGTCCCACTCACATCGAAGGCCAAAACAATAAAAATCCACCCCATTTTTCTTCAAGATCACTGTCCCACTTACATCGAAGGCCAAAACAACAGAAACCCACCCCACTTTTGTTGAAGATCACTGTCCCACTCACATCGAAGGCCAAAACAACAGAAACCCACCCCACTTTTGTTGAAGAGCACTGTCCCACTCACATCGAAGGCCAAAACAAGAGAAACCCACCCCACTTTTGTTAAAGATCACTGTCCCATCCAGATCGAAGGCCAAAACAAGAGAAACCACCCCATTTTTGTTCAAGATCCCTGTTACACTCAGATCGAAGGCCAAAACAACAGAAACCCACCCCACTTTTGTTCAAGATCGCTGTTCAACTCAGATCGAAGGCCAAAACACCAGAAACCCACCCCCTTTTCTTGAAGATCGCTGTCCCACTCACATCGAAGGCCAAAACAACAGAAACCCACCCCACTTTTGTTGAAGAGCACTGTCCCACTCACATCGAAGGCCAAAACAAGAGAAACCCACCCCACTTTTGTTAAAGATCACTGTCCCATCCAGATCGAAGGCCAAAACAAGAGAAACCACCCCATTTTTGTTCAAGATCCCTGTTACACTCAGATCGAAGGCCAAAACAACAGAAACCCACCCCACTTTTGTTCAAGATCGCTGTTCAACTCAGATCGAAGGCCAAAACACCAGAAACCCACCCCCTTTTCTTGAAGATCGCTGTTCCACTCACTTCGAAGGCCAAAACACTAGGGAGGTGGCGCGCGAAGCGCGCCAGCCTTCCTAGTTAACAAATATGGAATGATGATAGCAACATATATGGAGGCCACTATACTCCAATAAGCGCGTGTTACGAGTACTATGCTATTTTAGTGTATGGAAGCTTGTATGAGCAACCTATGGACACATGTATGAGCAACCTATGACCACCAAACAAGATGGATGTATGGATTAACGTCTGTTTGTACACAATCTTGATACACTGATTCTACAATATTACAAAAAAAAGATTCCACCGGCCATCACTCACCTGACTGTGAATAATATCGAGTAGAAAATCAGGATTTCTGCTCTTGCAAAACATGTAATCGAGGCCAAGTGATTTATCAAGTATCTTCATGTGATCGATCACAGATTTCGGAGGATGACGGGATGGTCCACTGAAAAACAAAGCAGCTATTGGTCAACATATTGACAGACACTAACCTGCTATTGTCAAATAATATCGATATCTTGCAATACCGATCTAATACCGATCTTGCGACTTAGAGCATTTGCTTGCAAAAAGCAACTCTGTGGAGGATACATCAAGTGATAAACTTGTTGCAGACATTTTTGGATGCTAACTGTCGAACCAAGTGTGCTAGAAGGCTGATCACAATGTCTCCATGTGATCAGAAAGTCCTAATTAGTATGTTTCGACTATTAGCGAACCATATTTCACCAAATTTCAATTTTTGGACTTGGATCAAATAATACACTTGTTGCAGACAGTTTGAAGACCCATCGTTACAACAAGTTACGAGTGAATGTTACAGGAGAGACAAAAGGTCACCTGGGATCGAGGCTGATTAACTGATCAATCAGTAAGCTGGTTTCCTTGGTGATGGATTTTCCAGTTGTTGCTGCTGCAAGATGAGATTCAAAAACCAAAATGTCGTCCTTCTCGGCACGACTCAACTGGAATAAATAACAAATAAATAAATAACAGATAATCTGAAAATTAATCAACGGAACCAAAAGAACAATACAATCTATTTGAACCAAATGCTTCAAGTTCGTAGCAGGATAATAGAGCTCTCGTAGAGTAGTATGCCAGGTTGTTGAGGTTGCGCCAAATGGGATATACCTGTAGTTCTGCAGATTTGATTTCTTCAATTGAGCATTCTCCAGTTGCCAAAGGTGGGAAGGAGTAATTTCTACAAAATACATCAGTAATCAGTGACAAAATATCAACATGTGCAAAGCACAGTAAAAATAGAATACAGTGGATCGTGTATACTCGAGCTGTGATATTAGTTATGTTATCAGATTTTGTTAAATGAGAAAGATGAAGAAAGATGTTTACCGTGTTATCACCATCTCCATCATGGTTCTCGAAGTGGGGTACGACTGCCATAATGGAAGACCTTCAATAATGAACAAAGTCAAAGAATAAGCATGATAAAAGAGGCAAAACTGAAGAGAGTGTACGATGGAAATTATGATAATGTTATGCAGTTCTAACCAATGGTCATTGGGTTGCATGCAGCTAAAATCAAAAGAATTGTCCAGCCCTTCCAGTACAAGTTACTGATACAAAGCTGCGGAGGCTGGTAACTAGAAAATAAATCATCATAAATTATGCGAAAATAAATTATCATAAATTATGCGAAAATACATGTCTATTAGTGGTGGATTGCATGATAAACATGAGCATATTAATTGGTGGATAAAACTTGGATAACTTGTTGATGTTGTGTGCAACATACCCAGTTGGTAGAGAGATTTCTTTCGGGTGGGAATAAACTGAGAGAGATAAAAGCATTTCAATCACCGCCTGTCTTTCTACTTCCAAACCAGGAAGACCTAAAAACAAATAAAAATATGCTCCTTCAAATGCCCAAAGTCTGTAAATAATAAATTGAAATGTAATACAATGTAACATGCCATACATATGTGTGTTCATTAATTAATTATCTATTTATTTAGCATGCAGCAGATTTATCAATCTGTTAAGTGGCTACAGGGATAAGCAAATATTTGCTAAGAGCTCTTTATACCATCCAAATCTTTCTGGCCAAGAATATAATCCACCTGACATTAACACAAAGGTTGTCCACATGCTAATGTGACAAAGTGTTTAAGTATAAGTGAAACTAGTTGTCCCATAAAAACGATTACCTGTCCGTAAAACAGCGGATCTTTGGGCCAGCCTCTCTATGATGTCGAGTGCATCAGCACAATTCATGGGGAATTCTTCGGATAATCCCAGACACAGTATTCTGATGAGAGCATCTTCAACCAGTGGCACGTCTCTTACTAAATTCAATAAAAATCTGAAACACAAATGTTGGTAGAGGTTAACAAGTGAATTTAAATAGCGTATAAAATCCGTGCTGAGAGAAATATCCACGAAAATCCTTAAGAATATCGTTGAAGCATGAAATAGTAGTACATAAAAAAATAAAATAAAAAATTTGATACAAACCCGACTTCATTCTCAGAAGGCCACGAGTCTTTGCTTTGATAGCAATCGTTGCTCTCCAAAAACATTACCTTATTTAAACTATTAAAAAGAAAAAACAAACTTATTAAAATAAGAATAGTTTGAAAGAATATAATGTTTTTTTATCTACGTTGCCTCAAGCCTTAAATAACGAACCATGGAGACAAAAAATAAATAATTTGTGATATCAAGAACTTATAAAACTGAGGGTGAATTTTAGCAGACGTAGCTCAAGGGTTAAGCTCGTTTATTAAGAAACAGACTATAAGGATACTTCGTTATATCAATACTTCAATGCATAAAAAATGCCAAAAGATAAACAGTTCCTCTTGGAAAGTTTTAATGAAATAAATTGTATATATTCGTACCATGAAATGTACTCCTTTTCATGAGGGTTAAACATTGGAATGACTTTTGTATGAAACCACCAAACTGCATCTCTTTGAATCAACGAGATTTGAGTTTGAAATTCTTGCAAGACAGACAAATCTGTTTAGAGAGAAAAATAAAGAATTAAAGAACAAGAAAATTTCAGCGGTGTAGCCTAGTGGTTAAGGTGCTGGGTTTGATCCTTTAGAGGTAATGCCTTCACTGGTTCAAATCCACATATGGTCAGAAACCCGAACTACAAGCTGTCGGCCAACTCAGCTGTCTATCCTTCCGAGGTCGGTAAATGATTACCCAGAACTTCTGGGGGTAAGGGTTTATACCATCTGGACCCATATTGATAACAGCTATCATAGCTGAAGTGGCTATCCAGTACAATTATCCAGTTTAGTTGGTTCAGTTCAGCTATTCGCAATTACTTGCTTACTTAAGAAGGAAACAGCATTCTGTAGAGAGGAGTGGAGAAGAAACAACAGATAACCTAGACAATATAATAGATGCAGTGAAGATATGAGATGTAACCGTACCTCTCTTTTCTCCTCTTCCCATTGCTACTGCGATTTCTCTGACTGCTGGTGATACACTGGTCAACATGGACATTGCGATCAATGATACCAACGATGAAAACACACGATCCTAAATGATAAACAAAAAGGGAGATAACAGAGTTAAAAGAAAGAAAGAAATTAAACAGGTAGAAAGATGCTTTGATAGATATAGCAGTGATAGCACATCTGATAGAATCTATGAGGACTGCATAGATCCAAGTAAAAGATGCGAAGTTCTCATTAAAGTTATTAAATGTAAAATACTTCTTGAAATCTGCCTCATGAGTGCATAAGCACGAAACTCAGAGTTGCAGGGAATTATGTGTCTTTCTTGAACATCACTCAATTCTAAAATACTTCTTCTTATTTTTTCTTCGAAGTTCTTTTTATTAAAGATAAAAAATGGACGAAAACTGCGAAAATAAGATGTCATAAATTATAAGATGGTTAATAGTATTAAGGTATACCTTGGTATTCTGTTCCAGCTCAGACAGAAAAGTATCATTTCGTTCTTGCATCAAACCGCGACAGAAAGAGGAGAAGTTGATCTCGTAACGAAGAATTCTGACAATTTCTCTGAACAACGCTTTCAAAGGCTTCAAGTATTCTTCCCTATCATAAAAATTGTAAAGATTAAAAGAACTATGGAAACAACGTTAAGCTAAGAAGATACGTCTGTGATGAAACAGGAAAGCTAAGACATCTATTACGAAAAGAAGCACTTTAAATAGAGAGAAAGTAGTAAAAATATATTACCTGTTCACTAGCAGATCTTGAAATACCAAAGCCAGATACTAGAACAAAATTAAAAGCAACAAATAATTCGATCATTCCACTCTACGTACATGGAATTACAATGTCAGCAATATAAATAGCAACTAATATAGAAATAACAATTAATATAGAAGTAATAATTAATATAGAATTAGAAATTAACTATACCTTAGCAGCATTTTCCGGTTCAATTTGAAAAATGACTTGCAATACGGACATGTTGTTAGGATTCCTCTGTTGACCCAATTCGTTGTAGATAACATGTTTCAAAGTCGTGCCCAGGTTATCTGGATGTTGGTTGACCAGTTCTCTGTAGAAATTGATACATATAATCGGTTAAGAACCATACAAACAACCGCGCAAAACGGTAAACATGAATGAGAAACAGCAACATACAAACCTTATGCATGCAATGTAATGATTGGCAAGTGGCTTCGGCTTGAGCCTCAGTTTCACGAAATTGCCAATAACCTCGATATCATCTGCCATATGTGTATTGCAGTTCATGGCCACAGACATCAACAGTTCTTGGGCTGGTCGGGTCAGCTGGACGTAAAAAGAACATTTAAAGCTGATATCTACCAATCTGATAATACCTTCAATGATTAGTTGAATCAGACGTCTTTTGGGTAACATTTCCTTCAAATTTGAAGAAACTTCGATCTTCCAATCCTAAATGAATGGCTGCTACATGGAGTAATAACCTGGGACTGAGCTTCCATACTATTGAACCATATACCCCAGACATCTGGTATTTGCCAGTAATACTCATGGAAACAAATGAAAATCTAATATGTACCTTTGGGTTTTGTAGCCATGATTCGACTTTCTGTGATGCAAGCAGCCTCACTTCGGAATAGCCACAAACCGAGGCTAAGAATCGCAACATATTGCGCGAAACTCCATCAATGACCTGACGCTTTGTGAGCTGTTCTTTGACTATGTCCTGAATGTAATACTGTACGGCCGATTCCATTGTTGGCGATGCGTATCTGAAATAAAACAGTACAGCGATAGAGCAACATATGGCAACTTATGTGGGCAGCCTATGGTAAGTTATGTTGGCAACCTATGGCAGCTTATATGAGCAACCTATGGCAGCTTGTATGAGCATCCTATGGCAAGCTTAACAGCAAACTATGGCAATTTGTATGGGCATCCTATGGCAGCTCGCTTGGGTAACCTATGGCAGCTCATATGAGTAATGCATGTTGTGTAGATAATCTATGCAACATGTGCCAAGACTCTGTGGCAAATTTTGCAAGGAAATGAACGCAATGTATGCACGCAGCTGTGTTGTCTTACAAACAAATTACCTTGGAATTGTAGACGCAGGTTCGTCAGCAGTAACAGTGATTCCAAATTCCTTTAAAATCTTCTGCTCATCTGATGCACCCGCATGAGTTAGCATCTCCCCTGCGAAGAAAACAGAATGCCATTATCCAAACAACGAAATAATAGCTAAGTCTCTCCCCTCCCAACATTGGTCCTCGTTCAATCGATATCTGTTACGTTCAGTGAAAACCTTAAAATAGTCGGCTGAATCATCAATAGTTAACCCTAACCCTAACCCTAACCCTAACCCTAACCCCTTCGATCTTTTGTGATTTAACAAAGCAGAATTCGGATATTACCAGCCGAAATGGTTAGCGATTCTTTTCTTGGCTGTTCTCCGGCTGTCGCCTTTGCAGGCATCACAGTCCCAAAGGCAGTTATGATGTTATCAACAAACACTTTACAGTGCTCGCTATCCACCCAGGATCGATCGCCCAATGCATCATCAACGTATGCCTGAAATAGCAACGACAATAAAAAAGTTTACATTAAACAAAACAGCATTTATTACATCCTTAACATGCTCAAAGGATAACTGGAAAGTGCGTAAACACAGCGTGATAACTTGTTGCATTCTCTTGTGTGCTTGAAGAATACGTATCCACAATAAAACATCTATCAACGGATATCTCGTTAGCAGACACCTCAAAGACAGCCATGCCTTGGTCCTGTTCACGCTGTTTACTACATCATGCCTCAATAGCACAATGATAAAGACATTCAATCAAAATGCATTAGAAGGAGCAAAGACCCAATTCTTTACCTTGATAAATGACTGCGGCCAGTTGTCTTCATTTTGAAACACGTTTGTTAATATGTTGCATGCCATAGAAGTCAGTAATGGGTTTGGCTTCGGCTTCACAGCACTAGTGCTTGTCTCTCGTTTTAAAAACATCAACAAATGCTTTGATAGAAAAACAAACATATAATGTATTGAATAATTACATTAACTAGTAATTAATAATTAGTAATATTAGTAATTAATTAGTTATTAATCGCTGTAATGTAAATTGACTGATTGGCATTGATTGGTTGGCAACTACGATAATTATCTTTATATTAGTTAATGAGTTTAAAACAAAAGGATCACTGAATCGTCCATCCCTAACCTAAGCAGTGCAACTTTGGTCCTTCCTCTTGTCGTGACCTGCCCTTGTGGTTCCTTTCTTGCTTAGAATTACAGGCAATTTGTAAATACTCGCACTTATGTATGACTCTATGAAAGGTGTGCTTGGTACTGTGAAACATAACAGTGCTAAGCCAATACAAAATGCAAAGCTCACCTGAGTAACTGGCTTCAGTTGAAAGACATCAGGCTTGGTTTTCGCCAAACCGATTAGTGTGAGGTATATCAATGGATCTGGCTTCATTCTGTTGATTTTTAAAGTTTTCAATGCCCCACAAAGGAGCCCTTCAACCTGATCAATCTGGCCTTGGGAATGTGCTTCCAAAACACGACGCTCCAATTCTAACGGGCTGCCTAAAATAAATTAGATGAAGATCAGCTTGATAAGTGGATACATACATGCAAAGTTTGCTGACGATTACAAGCAATCATCGGCGATAGTTGCAAGCAAGGATTTTTTATGCTTCCCAAGCAATCCTCGTTAGCACTTCTAGACAATCTTTGTCACGAATAGCTCCAAAATAAGAAGCAGAATATTGCACTGAATACAGTGAAACTTGTCTTAACGACACCTCTCTAAGGCAGACACCTTTGCCTGATCTCATCCCATATGTGTCAACCCCAGGCAAATTTCACTGAAACTATCATTAGCATTGAATTCAAAAGCATTGATTGTAATCACTCACAATCACTGATTGTAATCATTGTAATCACTCACAATCAACAAGAGCAACACTGGGTCCTGGTGATTCGTTATTAAGATTTCTCCTACTCAACGCCAGATCCCTTGTCTTCTGGGGAGTTGGAGAAAAAAGAGAGGGTGCTAGTTTTCCTTGCTTTTGTAAAGACGGAGAGTGAATTGAAATTGGTCCTGGGACGTCCCTTCTTTTATCTTTGCCCAGTGCGCTGGCTTGTGACGATATTGGCAATGAACTTGCTGTCGAAACTGGCTTTCTCGCAAGAAGCTGTATTGGCTTAAGGTCAGGATCTGATGAAACCGATCTCGATTTTGAGCCTTTGAAGCAAAAGAAATTGGAGATTATATTAAGAAGAATAATAATAGAATAAAACATAAAATTAGTATAAGATATACATTGGCATTTGTTGTCTCTCCCTTTGTTGATACCACTTAGGGTTGGATTCGTCTAATCAGGCATAATATTACATAGCAAAAATTCAAATAATTTCTTTATTTTTCTCTTCTAACTCATCTCCTATTTAGCTCCATGCAGCTGGTCATGTGATGTGGCAGGGCAAGAACAACACATGGTTAGGTTGTGAGACGAATTTCCATTTATCTATTGCTGGCTCGCATGTGCAATTTAATGCCATAAACTGGTTACAAAGCGTCATTTGGCACAAATGATATGTTTGCCGAAGAAGATACCTACCAAGTGCAATAAAGTCTCCGGGCGGAGGGAGGGCTGGAATGAAAAATCAAGCATGAAATTTAAAAACCATTAACGAGATTCATTGTGTTTATTTAATTAATTAACAAAAATAGATAGTATTTAATCAAACCTCGTCCCTTTGAACGGACTTTGTTAGAAGAATTTCGTGGCTTATCCATTACTGAAGTTAAATTCAGGCCAAAAATCTTATTTAGGCCATAAGTCCACGCTGGAATGGTTGGCAAAAGATACTAGTGGCCAAAAGTAGAAAAACCAATTTTTTTCAATATTCCTTATCCAATATCTTTCCTCAACTTCTGAAACAATTTAGATTTATTTTTCCATAGTTTTGATAACAATGACTCTACTCTCAATTTTATTTTATTTTTTTGCCAAGAATGCAGTAATAACTGTTTAATCAAGCACTGCAAGATAGTACACATAAATTCAAGTTTTTCAGAACAACTTTTTGATATTAACTTTCAAATAAATATAAAACCAAAGACTTCAGTAAAATCTTGAAATTAGTTGCAAAAATTAAAATAACTCATATGAACTAACTCCAACATCAAATCACAATACATTTATCATTATTAAATATTATTTTATTTCTCTGAAGCAGTATTTTCCTTGTCAGTTGTTGAGTTAGATGTTGAATCTCTATCTTCAGAAATCATTGCTTGCTGGATCTTATTTCTTGCTTCTTCTGAAAACGGATTAAATTTCTCAGAATCTCCTTTGGTGAAGAACATTAAACCACATAACAAGACCAGACCAATTCCCCCTCCAATGATAATGGGTTTAGCAGAAGGTTCTTTATCAAAATTCTTCCCTCCAAACGTATTACTTGCTTTAAAGTTTTTCAAAGGTGACCCAGATAAGGGTATGGGGGCGTCATTTTCGAAGTTCTCTTTAGCATTCATGTATCTTCCTGCAGTTGTTGAAAATGGGCAACAGATGATTCCTAAAGCTTTTGAATATCTTTCACATCCACTCGGCCTTTTCAATGAACAAATAAACTTACAAGAGCTGCAAAGTGTCCTAGATATATGTAAAGTCTTCATTCTCTGCAGGCAGAAAAAATATGTATTGGTTTTGATAAAGATCCTTCTTCCAAGTTGTTTCTTTCGTTGTGTGTGCAATGATGAACTAAAAGGTAGGAAGGACAGGAAGCTGACTATTTTCAATGAGCACGAGCAACGAAGTAAACAAGCTCTGCTTTGCAAACCGGCAATTTTTGCATCATTCTTTCGTTCAAAATTGTCTACTTTTGTTGCAGTTTAGACGAATTCCACAACCCCTACACAAAGATGCCAGCTTCACAAGACAATAAGACTTCCATTTTGAAAGCTTTGGCGACAATTTCAACTGGAACCTTTGCTTGTGGCACGGCTTTCAACATGCTTGTTTTGACTCCAACCCAACTCGGTGACATGAAAGTCGAAGAAGCATTGCGAGTTCAACGAGGCATTACAAGAAGAATTGCTCCATTTGTTGGCTGCCTAGCTTTTGGCATTGTCACTTCATCATCAGTATATGCATTTTCAAAGAACAGAAAACAAGACTTACCCTGGTTGGTTGGTGGCGTTGGTTTAGCGGCCGTTTTTCCATACACAATGGCTCTACTTTCGCCCATCAACAGTAGTTTTTTGAAGGAAGAGGTTACAGCAAAGGAAGGCTTCAATGTTTTGAGAAAATGGTATAGATACGCAGGTGGAAGAGCTGTATTTACTTTTGGAGTTTTCTCTTTTTTTACATACCTTTTGGCTAAAGAACAATCCAAAGAATAACTACCTAGATTTATATTCCAGACACTACCGCACTCTTTTAATATAAGCGCACCATACCGTTCTTCATTTTTAGCCAATTTTATAACTGCAACGGATTTTCTTTAAAAGCATAAAATCAATTGATGGATTTTATATAGATTTTGAGTACATTTCCTCTCATCTCAGAAGAATGTCAGTATCCTACAAAATATCTTTTTTAAATGACCAAGGCAGAAATAATAATAAATAAATGACAGCAAATTGAATCAAATATACTGGTCACATAGATAGTACTGATTACTTTTAAAACTAACTCTTATATCTTGCAAACTTCAATTAAATAAAAGCATTGCTTATGTTAAAAATCAAAAAATTAGTAATACAGTTCTCAGCAGAGAAAGCCCATGTCAAGACTAAAAGAAAGATTTGCAATATAGCTTTGTTTTCCAAATAACTAAAGTTTATCCAATAAAATATATAAAAAAACGTCCCATATGGTGATTATGATGGCACAAGAAGATATAAATTAATTAGAAATACTATGTACAGCGTTGAAAGAATTATGAAGAATAATTAGGCCCTTTCTCCTCGTATTCTTCTCGCAAGTTGAATGTCCTTAGGCATGATGGTGACTCTCTTGGCGTGAATAGCGCACAAGTTGGTATCTTCAAACAGACCCACGAGATATGCTTCCGCGGCTTCCTGTGAATATAATAAAAAGATTAATTGAACAAAAAATTCAAATTTATAAAAAAAATCCATTCCTACGGCCGGCCAACAGGTGGAAGGCCGATGACGTCATTTTAATGCAAAGCCGTTTGACGGAAGGACAAAGGTGCCGTGAAATTCTGGTTTATCGGAGAATGAAATGAAATTGATACAGGTAGATATATTCGGAATAGTAAAATTGTCTTCAAAATGAAATTTCCCTTCAGCAAGATATATTGTAAAGTATAAGACGAAATAACTCTGATTTATGGTGTTCCGCGTGTTTTTCATCACGTTTATCACCACCCGCTGGGGCCAATTTAGGCCAACATTTCAAAATAGCGCGCATAAACTGATTTCAACTGTCAAATAAACGGTAGAAAAAGCCAGAAATCAAACTAACCTGCAAAGCACCGATAGCTGCACTTTGAAATCTCAAATCAGTTTTGAAATCTTGTGCAATTTCTCTCACAAGTCTTTGAAATGGCAACTTGCGAATCAAAAGTTCCGTGGATTTCTGATATCTTCTAATTTCACGAAGAGCGACAGTTCCTGGGCGATATCTATGTGGTTTCTTCACTCCTCCAGTCGATGGGGCACTTTTTCGAGCAGCTTTTGTGGCTAACTGTTTTCGTGGAGCTTTTCCTCCAGTAGATTTACGTGCAGTTTGTTTTGTACGGGCCATGATTCAGATAAAGTGAAGCCAAAAATTTCTTCGAAAACAAGTTCGTCTTTCCGTTTGCAAAAGTGAAAAAATAAATTAAACGAATTTTATGTTGAAAATTCTTTTGTGTGATTCTTGCACCTTGTTGATTGGCTGAGAGGTCAAATGGTGGCTTTTTATTGGACGATCTATTGATTGCCTTTGATTGGTCTGTAGATTTACTTCCGATCCACATTTTGCGGTGAGCAGAAGTCGAGAAAAGAAAACATTCCAATTTGACAATATGGTAACACATAATTATCGCCATATTCATCATAGCCTCAAATGTAACATAAGAATTATTATAAAATAGCTTTCATCTTGGTAATATTATATTTCGTAAATCAATTCTATGAACTTCAAATGTTATAAATGTTAATTTAAATAAAAAGATGAGGTTTTATCATAATTATATATTATCTATGAAATTAGAACAGAACATTTATACGTCTACGTGAGCAGAAAGCTAAAATCAATTTAGGTAATTCTTGAAAAACCTTCTTACATACATGTATATAAAACAGTGTAGTGCGTAAATGCAAAAACTCTCAAAAAATAAAACATTTGTATGTAAATAAAACACTGTTAAAACATTTAAAAGTCTTGAGATAGACAATCTTTTTCTTTATTCATCTTCTTCTGCTTACATTCCGTAACAACCATTGGGAACACTTGACTATCTTTGTTCAGAGCCCCATCCTCCTGATTATCGATAACATTCCAATCTTCAGTTGAGAGATTCAAAGACTCAGGTATGATTTCCACCTCTTCCAGCTCCTCAGATACAACTGTTGACGCCTTCGCAACCTTTGTAGGACTTTCACAACTGTCACTGCTTCCCGCCTTTCTCTTTTCTAACCCTTCGGCAGCAAATTTTAGGCTGGGTGTCAGATCTTTTTGCTTGCCGTCCGCGTTCTTCTTTGCAACACAGCTTCTTCCAGATAATGCTAATAATTTGAACCCTCGACAAATGAGAATAACTCGCTGGTTTGGAAACCAGTTTCTACTTGAGAGATAGTTTATAACTTGCTGAATTCTATCAGCTGTCATATCCTTAAAGCACAATCCTCTGTCTGGAAAATTCACATTCATCAGATATGGGGCTAATTCTGCTAACTTTTCCAACTGTTCGTTTGTAGCACCACCTTGCAGCAAGCCATCTGCTTCACTCAAGCAGCATTTAGGAATGGAATATTCCTGATATTTTTCACCAAAATCTTTAATGCTGATATTGAGTCGATTGCAGGCATCCTGCAGCAACTCATACGTAACCAGCACATCGGTTGCAGCATGATGTTGCTGCATTTCCTCAACACTCTCCGCAACCTCAACAACTTTATCTCCACTTTTTCCTCGCCATTTGTAGCTCGTTGTCTGGCACTTTCTCACATTCGCATTAATTTGCTTTGATAACACATCCAATGTGTACCTTTGTAAATTGTAGGCTCTAATAGCTAATCTAAACGTATCAATTAGCACGAATTTTTGAGTCTGAAATTTTCTCTTCCAGCTGAGCCTTTCTTCTTGATGAGATGTTGACATGTTACCAGGTGGAAGTGCTTGATTATCAGCATCATCAAGGCGGGCAAACTCTGCCACCAACATATCATAGTCAAATATAACGTTGTGGCCTACAAGAATGTCCACATCCTTTAGCATATTAAGAATCTCGTCAGCCTTTTGTCGAAAAGAAGGTTGATTTCTTAACATCTCTGGACTTATTCTGTTAATCCTCTCTGCCCCAGATTTGTATATTTGCATCAGGCCATCTTCTCCAGGGTTGAAATACGCATCGTAAATGCGTTTGGGTTTGCACGATGAGTCTTTGATTTCAGAAATCAAGCAGGCCAGCTGAATTATTCGATCTGCTTTCGAGCTAAGACCCGTTGTTTCTAGATCTAAAACCGCTAACGTCTTTGATGGCATGTCTAATAAAACAGTCTCGAAATATCCACTAAATCAAATTTGGCATTGCTTTGCCGTGTGCCATGTGCCAATGTGTCATTTTTTGATCCAATAATAATACAACAAGCAACTTCATGTATGTATGATGACATGACACTCTACACAATGCAATTCAATTTTGCTGAGAAGAGAAGGAAAAGAAAAAGCCATGTGGAAAAACTAAAAAGATCTTCATATCTCATCTTCCTCTTTGTTGTCCACCAACGTAAATTAACGCTCAAAACTGTAAGTTATCATAATCATTACAATACAAACATTATTGGCGATATCCTTGATACTTAAAGCATCATGATAACAATAGTAACATGCTTTGCTTCAATAAAATATGCTAAATGCTGTGCATTTTTCAGAAACGAAATAATAAGACTTGAAGAAAGATGACAATCAAATTGAATTGAACGTTGGTGCTTTTTGTATGGTGTTTTTCAAATACTAGAGAGTTATATTTCCCTATTTTCTCTTCATAACAGGTCATGGTTCCTCTGAAATATCTCTTCGCTTTGGGTCTGCTTTTCTCCTTCACAAGCTTCTTAGCCACAAAACTTTACCTTGTTTTGGTGGGCAGAGGTTTGGCAGTGCACATTTTCAACCACTACCCAGGCAAGTGCAGAATAATACCAGGTATTGAATGTGGATCTGAAGATGTAGCAGTCACCAAAGACGGTCTTGCTTTCGTGTCAAGTGGATATCGTGGTATCACAGGTTGTGACCTAGATAGTTTGACCGGACGACTGTACATTTTTGACTTTGACAACCCAGCAGCAAATGTATCAATGTTGGAAATCGTATCTGAGGATATCAACATGAAAGAATTTGAGCCGCACGGCTTGAGTTTATGGGAGACAAAAAATGGAACATATTTATTGTTTGTTGTTGACCATGGTGTCAGTGAGAGGGTTCAAATATTTGAATATAACCGCAAAAACCCAACTCAGTTGATCCACAGGAGGACCATTATAGATAAAGAATTTATTTGCCTCAACGATCTTGTTGTAGTTAATGAAAATAGTTTCTATATCACTAACTATCTCAAGTATTGTAAGGTTTCAAAACCACTGACGTATATGGAAGGTTTACTTACTCTACGTACAGGAAATGTTGTGTATTATGATGGTAACAAGGGACGAATTGCCGCAGCTAATGTAGCCATGGCAAATGGGATAAATATGTCACCAGATGGAAGTTTCGTTTTTGTTACCGGAAGCATGGCTCAGTCCCTCTATGTATTTTCACGTGATATTAACAATGGTTCGTTGACTTTGGTTCGTGAGTTTGGCTTAAACACCATGCCAGATAATGTTGAAATTGACAGAGAAACCGGAGACTTGTACCTCGGCTGTCACCGTAATCAGTATCTACTCCTAGGTGATTATGATGGCATACTTGCTGCACCGACACAAGCACTCCGCATCCACCCTGAGGACCAGCAATGGAAGAACATCAAAATTACTGAGGTATTGAGTAGTGATGGCCATGACTTTATAAGAGGTTCTTCTGTTGCTCATTATCGCAAGAGCAAAATTCTTATTGGAACAGTGTTTCATCGCCTTGCATTATGTGAAGATGTCCATATATATTGACCACCATAAAAGATCTATTATGCCTCTGGGGGGCTTAATTAATTTTGGAAGTTTCAGAGAGGGGGCTTACCTAGAAAATCTCATTTCATAGGGGGTGGGGTTATTAGAGACGGGCCTGATAAACAGAAGGTTTAATAGATCCTTTACGGTATACACAGTCTTATCTTTTGCTATAGTAACGCTGCATATTACACGCTGTCATTCTTACTCATTTTTTATGATAAAAAATTACAAAAAGTGCTAAATACCTATGTCAATTATTGTTTCTGCGTTGACTGTTTTAATCCCTGACTTTGGAGAAATTTTTGAAAAGAATCTTCTTCCTTTTGTTCATCAGTGTCATATAAATCTAAATCAATTGCGTCAGCATCTTCTTCCCAGTTTTCTGATGCAACATCTTTTTCAGACGCAAACAAGGGGACATCTCTTCCTTCCCCAATATCACTTTTTAATTTATCAATTTGTTCCTTTTTTGCTTCCTCCTTCGCTCTTGCTTTTTCTTGCTTTAATTTCTCATATTCTGTAATAAAGCAATGTTTTATCAATTTATCAATATAAAGAAACATCTTAAATATACCTTCCTCAAGGTTTAAAATTTTACCAATTAAGACATGCAACAAAACAATAATTTAGCCTAAAAATACTTTTAAAAACTGCTGCAAAAATAGATAACTTTTGTCTACTCTAGAAACGGAGCCTTTCCATAAAAACATTTTAAATATACCTTCCTCAAAGTTTAATATCTTACTAATTGAGACATGCAACAAAACAATAACTTACCAACTTTGTATTCTTCGTCATACTCAACCATTGCTTGGTCAACTGCTTTGAAAAACTCATCAATGCCCCTACCAGTAATGGCTGATAGACCAACAGCTTTTAAATTTTGATAAAATTCATCAAGAACTAAACTCATTGATCTTGTCAGGTTTGACATATACGACGTTTCGTGTGAAAGAGCTTCTTGGAAAACTTCAAAATCTGTCATCCATTCGATAGCAAACTTGTGATCAATTATATCGGTCTATGGGAGATAAGACAATATATCATCCAAGCAGAGTAGCCTGAGAATATTCCAGGGGCAGAATAAAATTTGCTAAGTTTCAATTTGTAAGTAGAGAATAAGAAAAACAGCTCTTGGAGATATGAAAGAGACTAGAATAGAAATTACCTAAATGCTTATTAAATGACTATAAATTGGGAAATTGACATCTCTTGCATACCTTGTTCATGACAACAATGAAAGGAAGTTTTGTTTTGTACAGAATACTGCAAGCATACAGCATGTTTGACATGAAAGTTGTAGGACTGGTGCTTCGGGCTGTGTCCATTACATAAACTACAACAGATGGAAAACTTGAGGCTAATGTCTCGGTTATTATAGAGCCAGATGCAGACCATGTGAATACTTCTATCTGGCCTGGAGTATCAAGGATAACATACCTGGAAATAAAAAAATATGTTCTGTGAAGTTGTCGAAAACTGAAACCTTGTTTGGTATGTATGCTTGCTATGTTTACACAAATCAAAGATATTGACGCCGATGATAAAGAAATGATAGCCCGAAGCTGATATTTTCAAGCATGCTTACTCATATTCATGAGATCTCTTCTCGATATATGTCATGACTTGGTCAAATTTTGTAGCAAAAAGATTCAAAGATGTCATGATGCCTCCATTAGGACCGAGATTGTATTGCTTCATGACTTCTTTGTAATTAACCGTGTCTCTGATATCGATGTTAGCAGGATACGACAGTTCGTGAACAGCAGGATCTAAATTGATCACATAAGGTGGCTTCTTCTTCATGTGCAAATGGGAGGTCAGTCTCTGGAAAATTCAAAAAAATGCAAAATCATAAAATTTGCAGTTATAATACATACAATTACATTCACAGAAGCACATGGAATAAATATCAATAAAACTTTCTGTCTGGTAGATTTAACTTACCTGAACAAACGTAGTTTTGCCAGAGCCAGCCATGCCAATAACAATAATACATGATGGAGCACGTGGCTGAGTTTCGGAGGATCCACTGCAACACGTTTTGGTAGTCATGTTTTGATCTTCAGGCTGAGCACTAGATGCCATAACTTTAGTTTAACAATTATAATTATATTCAATTCACTTACAGGCACTCTCAAAAATTGGAAAACCAACTTTCTCTGCAAAACATATTGTCTGCAACTTTTATTTTATCTACCTACCTGCACTGCATGTGCAGTGTCTCTTCCTCCGCAGTGACACACACGGTGCTCCTGCTCACTCACCAAACATTAGTCCAACATCACTATATCTCCCACCTTTATGCAGAAGAAACATTATTTTGCGCTTGCATGCCCCTTCGTATGTGCGATTTCATTTCCACCCTTAAGAACATGCCCTAGATTTCTTGTATATCATTCTTTCAAATACAAGGTTCACTTGACAAAAAAGATTTTAATAAAAAACAGATTTTTTAAAAAATAATCATATACATGTATATCTAAGTTAGATGTATGCTTAAGATCATAAATCAAAAATATACTTTACAACAGATTCAAATCAATTCATATTTACAGCTATATTTAGATCTTAAAATTACATCTAAATACGGTTTTTGCTTTGTGGCGGTAATAAATGTCAAGAAAGTAGGAATACGAGAAAGCTAAGTTTCGGGTGCAGGATGATTTTGTTTATGATGAAGGTATTGCCACTGCATTCTGGATATTGCTTGGATGGCAACACTGCCCCTACCTCGTTTTACTCCGCTGTTCACCATGTTGGCTTTCAAAGCCGCCCGGACCCGGATCGTCGCATCATCAAGCTCGGACTCATCCTCTCTCGGTTCACAACAATACAAGATCATGATGCGGTAAATTTGAACAATTATAACCAAAGCATTTTTAACAGTCAGTAGAATTATCATCTGCGTTGATATTTTGTGTTGTATCATCAGTACCATCCGGTAAACAAAGAACGGACCATCTTGCATCAACACAGGTATTAAACAAGATATCAGCTCCAGATGTTTGAGAATACAGTCTCGGACCTCTCCGCGTTTAATACCGCATCCGGGCTCTTCTTCTTCATGTGCGGGCTGTTGCTCGGGTGGGACAGGGTGCTGATTATGATGCATGTTATGTTCACCACGCCACTTCATTGCGTACTGCTCTGTTCGCTGTTTCTTCTTCTGCGCCTCTGCATCCCACCCTTTTGTCAACATTGCCTTGTAATGCATGTAGGACTGAGGTTGTACTCGGTTTGTCTGTCGCCATTTTATATTCGCCGGGTTGTTATCAATATCTTCCTCTTCTTCTTGCTTCAGGCCATCTTCAGGCAAAGCAATGGTCAATGAGAATTGTAGTATGCTCCAGCCCCATACTACCATAACTCCCGTGTAAATCTGCCTTTTTGTCGCTTGGGAAGTCAGCGCTCTCACCTGAATAAAAAAATGAATGTTGTAAATATAACTGCAAGTCGATGCTTTATGATACAATGCTATGTCAATTGAGCGATGTAGGGAAGTTCATGGGGCAAGATATTTTGCTCATTATAAGAGTGAAAGTTCGTTAGTTAGAACAATTTGATTCGCTTGAGTTTCTTACTTGTTCTTCTTCGTAAAGTTCTGAGAATTCAACAATGTCGGCTGCAGTGCCAACATAAATCAGAAGAATTTGGGAGAACTGGTCGCGAGAAATGGATCCTTTGGGCAGCGTCCAACGACCAATGATCAATATGAACACACCAGTCTGCTCAATCACACCAGCCCTTCCACCAATCGGCTGGCTGTATATGAACTAAATATAAAAAGAAACATTGTAGGAATCAACAGAACAACAGGGACGCGAAGTAGCGAGTCTAGCTTTCAGTTGCTTCAAGTCCAATTTGTATCAAGAATGTACGAAGTTGATTTAAGTGGGCGGGATGCTTGATTGAGGTGGGCTTATTCCGAGGTAGGGTTGCATCATGTAGAATAAAGGGTGTATCAATCAATGCAAGATAAGACGAAATACAAACCGTGGAAATGCGGTCACCGATGTAATTATGATTGGTACCGCATTTTCCATCATCTGTCCCATTGACAATACAATTGACCATGTTACTGCGTAAATGGAACAGCACAGTCAGAAGCACAATGCTGTACGAGAATGCACTCGGGCAAAACCTAAATTTTGAAAAAAAAGAAATATAGATGACAATAAAAATGAGAAATAAGCTAGTCTTTCTCAAAGTCTAGTTTTTTGAAATCACTAGTGAAAAATAGACTTTCGACTTCTGCAGGGTTGTGTACAATTTCAAGTTCACTCGTGTTCCTTTGTTCACTCAAGAGTTTGTGTTGTGGTTTACAAAATAATACTAGCTGTTAACATTGTTAAAATGAGTGCTGCTGTGATGTAAAAGCGATAGTCTAGTCAGGAGAAAAGCATCGAGCAATTGATTAAAAAGATATGTTTTAAAATGAGTGCCAGCAAAAAATATGGAGAGGGGGTGTGGTGCATAAAAGTTTCAGGTGTGAAAAAGTCTCTGTCTTTTCAGTTCAGGCACATCACATCCGCAACCAATGTCAATTGAGAAAAGAGTTTTTCCATTTATGGCTACTGAATGGAATTAGCACTTGATTCCTTGACGCTATTCTCTACTGATAAGGAGCGCTCCTGTAGACCACTGGTAACTTACCTGCACACGAAGCGCGAGACCCTGGTTCAAAACCAGATGAGGGCTTCTACTTTGTGTTTTGATCACTTTGTAATTTAAATGTCCTAAATGTGGGTGTGTATGCGCAGTGCCATGTATAGGCTACTGCGCAGGAGTATGCATGACGTAATGCTACTGACAATGGCTGGTGGGTTAGGGTTAGGATTAGAGTGCCGTAAAGGTGGGCGTGCATGCGCAGTACCATATATAGGCCACTGCGCAGGAGTATGTATGACGTAATGCTACTGACGTGTTTGAGGTAGGACTAGGGTTAGGATTAGGGTTAGAGTGCCCTAAAGGTGGGCGTGTATGCGCAGTGCCATATATAGGCTACTGCGCAGGAGTATGCAAGTCGTAATGCTACTGAGAGTGGCTGGTGTATCAGTTAGGGTTAGGGTCAGGGTTAGGGTTAGGGTTGGGGTTAGGGTTAGGGCTAGAGTGCCCTAAAGGTGGGCGTGAATGCGCAGTACCATATATAGGTTACTGCGCAGGAGTATGCAAGACGTAATGCTACTGAGAGTGGCTGGTGTATCAGTTAGGGTTAGGGTTAGGGTTAGGGTTGGGGTTAGGGTTAGGGCTAGAGTGCCCTAAAGGTGGGCGTGAATGCGCAGTACCATATATAGGTTACTGCGCAGGAGTATGCAAGACGTAATGCTACTGAGAGTGGCTGGTGTATCAGTTAGGGTTAGGGTTGGGGTTAGGGTTAGGGTTAGGGTTAGAGTGCTCTAAAGGTGGGCGTGAATGCGCAGTACCATGTATAGGCTACTGCGCAGGAGTATGCATGACGTAATGCTACTGACAGTGTATGGTAGATCAGTTAGGGTTAGGGTCAGGGTTAGGGCTAGAGTGCCCTAAAGGTGGGCGTGAATGCGCAGTACCATATATAGGTTACTGCGCAGGAGTATGCAAGACGTAATGCTACTGAGAGTGGCTGGTGTATCAGTTAGGGTTAGGGTTAGGGTCAGGGTTAGGGTCAGGGTTAGGGTTAGAGTGCCCTAAAGGTGGGCGTGAATGCGCAGTACCATATATAGGCTACTGCGCAGGAGTATGCAAGACGTAATGCTACTGACAATGGCTGGTAGATCAGTTAGGGTTAGGGTTAGGGTTAGGGCTAGAGTGCCCTAAAGGTGGGCGTGAATGCGCAGTACCATATATAGGTTACTGCGCAGGAGTATGCAAGACGTAATGCTACTGAGAGTGGCTGGTGTATCAGTTAGGGTTAGGGTTAGGGTCAGGGTTAGGGTCAGGGTTAGGGTTAGAGTGCCCTAAAGGTGGGCGTGAATGCGCAGTACCATATATAGGCTACTGCGCAGGAGTATGCAAGACGTAATGCTACTGACAATGGCTGGTAGATCAGTTAGGGTTAGGGTTAGGGTTAGGGCTAGAGTGCCCTAAAGGTGGGCGTGTATGCGCAGTACCATATATAGGTTACTGTATTCTGCTATGCAGAGGCTTCGTTCGCTACGCAGCAGCAAATATTGGCATGGCAGGTGGCTTGGCTTCGCTGCAGAGTTGTCAGACTTGGGATTTTATCCCAAGATCATGGGATTTTTTTAGGCTGATGGGATTTTCCTTGGGAATTATTTTATCGAAAAAAACCTTGGGATTTTTCTTGGGAATTTTAGAAGTGTATCGGAAACTGTATACTTTGTTTGAACATTCACAAAACCAGTCATATTTTCATTCAAACTGAACAAATGAACAGAAACGGCTGTAGATTGCGGCAACTGGACAAATTATAAACGCTGGTAAATTGTAAACATTGATACCGGAAGACTTAAAAACAATTGAAATCTCAGAGTCTGAAATCTGAAATCTCAGGATCTTGGCGATTTTGCATGAATGACGTCATTTCCAAAGAAAAAATTGGACCTTGGGAATTTTATTTTTAAAACAATGGATTTCGGGATTTTTTGAGCCTCGACTTGGGAATTTTGAAGATTTCAATCTGACAACCCTGCTTCGCTGTCAACTTTTTTGATTTTGTTGAAAATAACAAAAGGCGGCCGTCCAACACAAAAGTGGACCTTTTGAATATTGCGAAAATAAATAATTTATGACCACGATACAAAGATCAAGTTCGCACATTATTTGTTCCTCGTTCTAATATTTAAGCTAAGTTATAACTTAAACACGATAGAAAAACTGATAAGAAAAAGACAATTATCAAATATTGAAGATCGGGAAATTTTACAAGATTTTTAAGTTAGGCCAGGCCCCTCTTTAGCAAAGGAAAATGCTGGGGAAATATCCACTAGAATTAGTGAACAAAACTATGAAACTTGAATAACGACTTACCAATCAAACTCTTTGCCTTTCCGCCATAGCACAATGTATATTCCTTCACATACGATCAAAACTAAGAATAAACTTAAGGCCCACCACGACTGGTTCTTCTCCGTCAACGATAAAACAAATATACCGACAAATCCATGCCCAAGGAATAAAAATCTTGGCAATAAAGCTTTAACAAATAATGATACCAATCTTGCCATGAATTATTCAGATATTATCCGAAGATAACACAAACAGTTTTTCCGCTGTAAATGCACGTTTATTATTGATGACTTTATATTTCTGGATTTTTTCAATATTTGTGGTTTGATCTGCGCTACAAGGATGAAGATCAAATAAGTAGGCGAGTTTCTATAGGAACCAGAAAAACAATTAAAAAAATGAATATTGAAGATTATCGTTTATCTTATTTATTGTTTTGTTTACCTGTTTACTTGTTCTTGTTGTTCAACTTGTTTGAGCTGTAATCATCTGTATTTGCGTCACGGCAAAGACAAAAGGTTTTTGTCTTGGAAGATTTATGACATCACGGGTTGGGAACAAAGGAGTTAAACGCGAGAGAAACGGGAAACGAAACAACACTTTTTGAATTTTTATAAAACAAATATATTCTTATTAATGATAAAATAAGGACAAAAAGTTAAAATTCGATTCTTTAACTAAAAAACAAAGATTTAAGTTGCTGAATTGTATCACTTGGTCCCGTGACACAGTGTCCGATCACTCTCGAGTCTGTGTAAATTTCATAATCGTTTCCACCCTGAAACAAAGATCAAATGTTGATCCAAATAGTCCTTTTAGTCTCAAATTAAATCAAGAAAAAAGTAAAAAATACTGAAGTAACCTGATAAGTTTTATCCCCAAAGAAATGAACAGTTTTGATGGTTTTTAAATCCATGAAGTTAAGACAAAATGTCTTGTCCCAACCCTTTGGGAAAACGTCAAAGCTAATTTGTCCACCAATTGAAAACTGTAGTCCATAATCAGCAAATTCCTTTCTCAAGCATTGGACAAATGTCTCCCTAATTTTATGAACCTTAAAAAATCAAATAACCAATATTAGAGAACAACCATTTTTGTTTGCATGAAGAAAAGAAATGAATCAAAGCGTATCAGTAAAGTTTCAGATAGCAATATAAAGATGAACATTTTGTAGCCAAAATATAATAAAACAAAAAACTTGCTTTATCGTATTCATTAAACTCAATGCGCTCCTTTTGACTACAGCTTCTCCCAACAGGACATACGTTAATTAAGCCATTACGAAATTCAATAAATGTACCTCTAAATGAAATAAATGTTTACATAAATGCACATATATTGGCAACTGAAATATTGAAGAGCACAAATAATTAGATGGATTCAACTAATTTTATTTCCCAACATACCTCTTTGTTGGCAACGATAGTTTCGACATATACTCAAGACAATAATTAATGAATTTCTGTAATTTTTCTTCACCAACATGATTAGCTATGCTCTAAAAATGGCAATGTTGAAAGAAAAATGAAAAACAATTTGAGTTAACAAGCTTTCATTTTGCTCTACCAAGATTATCCTTCAAAATAGAAGACTCTGTGATAGTGTCATAGCTGAGCAGTGAATAGATAGAGATTGTATTGAGCACATTATGAAATATGGCAGACCTTGCATCCAGAACTGGAGAGCAATAGTTCAATAAAATTGTATTTATACCTGAGTTGCAACCAGCTCCCCCTGTTTATATGCAACTAGACCATTCTCAGCAAAAACATAATCAAAGTCTGTGATCACTATAAATAAAAAAAACTTGAAAACAACAGGTATTTGACAATCCAGCAGGCAGAGCTGAACTGTGTATAAAATACGGATATTTCAAGATTATGTTTAATTATATTTAATATTATCAAAATAGCTTCTTACACGAATCACCACCCATTTGCTCTTTGATTTTGATCAAGTCTGACCCACCAACAACTGCAACTACAACCTTTTCTCTCAACTCACCAAGAAACTGTTTCATTTCTGGAGTTATCATCTGAAATGCAAATAAATACAAGTGAACTTCAGAAAAAACGTATGATACAAAGCTAAAATTATATTAAACAAAGATTATAATCACAAGACGAGGCGGTGTAAGAGTTCCATCAACATCAAATAAACATGCAACAGTTTCGTCGTAATCACTTTGCTTCGCCATTTTCCCAAAAGACCGTCCTAATATAATTATTACAACTTTTCATCAACCTAACTTCGTACAATGCATGTTTACCAAGCAAAAGACACGTGGCAAAAATTTCGACTTCCTTGTTTCTGAGCAACATAAATCTCATTGATTGAACTGAATTGCTTGCGTTTTTAAAAGGTGGGACGGAGAAGATGCGGAGGAAATGTGGAGGAGAAAGGTTCTTTTGCCAACCTTTTCTTTTCCCCCACGTGCTGCACTAACACTTCTTAAAATCAAGTAAAGAAAGACACTTACATATAGCAATAATTTGGAAATGGAGGGGGAAAACGCCGTCAAGACTAAAATTGAGGAAATATTGGAGCAAGCTGAAGCAAATCAAAGCTTTGAAGGCAAATCAACAAAAGTATCAAAGGAATGTGAACCAGAATTTGATGTTGGAAATCTCCTACTTATTGATCAACAACCTTTGCGTCCTACTGAGCTAAGGTAACTAAAACTAGCAAGATATATTAAATCTATCAAATGCTTGGGAATTTTAATACACAAGTGATCTTGGTCAGTTTTTGGGGAGTTATTTGGTTTGTTTGTGTTTAGGTCCAGTCCAGGGTCCAGCCATTTATTACTTTAATGTCCTGGGACCCACATTCACATTCAGATTCGGAATTAGATTCAGATTCGACACTACCCACCAATTCTTTATCTATAAGTCTCCGAGTTGTAAATATTAAAATACCAAACCAAATTTATAGCTATCCCAGTGCTATATCACGTATTTAAAAGATTTTTCGAGAATTTTCGAGCCAGGGGGTTCGTCAATAATTCGACTCATACAAGCATATTTGTAAACTTTAGGCCATACCACTCTGATATTAATCTGCTCCAAAAATATTTTAAGATACATTTTTATAATTCAAACCAAATTTATAGCTATCCCAGTGCTATATCACGTATTTTAAAGATTTTTCGAGAATTTTCGAGCCAGGGGGTTCGTCAATAATTCGACTCATACAAGCATATTTGTAAACTTTAGGCCATACCACTCTGATATTAATCTGCTCCAAAAATATTTTAAGATACATTTTTATAATTCAAACCAAATTTATAGCTATCCCAGTGCTATATCACGTATTTTAAAGATTTTTCGAGAATTTTCGAGCCAGGGGGTTCGTCAATAATTCGACTCATACAAGCATATTTGTAAACTTTAGGCCATACCACTCTGATATTAATCTGCTCCAAAAATATTTTAAGATACATTTTCATGATTGAAACCAAATTTATAGCTATCCTAGTGCTATATCACATATTTTAAAGATTTTTCGAGAATTTTTGAGTCAGGGGGTTTGTCAATAATTCGACTCATACAAGCAACTACGTAAATTTGAGGCCAAGCAACTCTTGTGTAAATCTGTCTGAAACAAATCGTAAAATAAATCTTAGTCTTTCAAACCCAAATTATAGCCATCCCAATGCCATTACCTGTATTTTGAAGATTTTTGAAAATTTTTCAGCCAGGGGGTTCGTCTATAATTCGACTCATACAAGCAATGTTTTGAATACACAAATGTGAATAATGAAAGTTGAGTTGCAAAACGGAACAAAACAGTAATTAATATAAAACAGAACTAAAATTTGAAAGCCAAGGACTGCTTTAATTCTTAATTACCATAATGCTTCGATTAAACATCCCACTTCCTTCTTTTAAAGGTCCCCCTCGAATAGACGCTCCCTTGTAGAGTGGCGTGTATATGAAGTACACAGAACCGAAGCTGGTCCTTCTTTCAATAACATCATTGAGGAAGACGATGTTGAACTTTCAACTAGATATTTTTTTTATTATACTTCTGGAACCAGACTATTTTAGTTGTTTCTCAGAGTTTCACGCTAAGTGTGATCATCATCAGTGTTTATTAATAAACGCCTCCCTCTTTTAAACGCCCCCTCCGAATAGAAGCCCCCTAAAATATCAAAATATCTAATAAACGCCCTGGGCGTTTAATTGAAGCATTGCCTTATATCTTTCGCATAACTGAAAACATAAGTTTGCAACACCCAGGACAATTAGCAAATTCCCTAATGCGGGAATCAATTCCGATGACGTCGGTAAAATATCCTTTTAAACAGGTATAGAATACTTGACTTCTATTCTATTCAATTCAGTTTACAAAATTGCTTGTATGAGTCGAATTATTGACGAACCCCCTGGCTGAAAAATTCTCAAAAAATCTTCAAAATACGTGATATAGCACTGGGATAGCTATAAATTTGGTTTGAATCATGAAAATGTATCTTAAAATATTTTTGGAGCAGATTAATATCAGAGTGGTATGGCCTAAAGTTTACAAAATTGCTTGTATGAGTCGAATTATTGACGAACCCCCTGGCTGGAAAATTCTCAAAAAATCTTCAAAATACGTGATATAGCACTGGGATAGCTATAAATTTGGTTTGAATTATGAAAATGTATCTTAAAATATTTTTGGAGCAGATTAATATCAGAGTGGTATGGCCTAAAGTTTACAAAATTGCTTGTATGAGTCGAATTATTGACGAACCCCTGGCTCGAAAATTCTCAAAAAATCTTCAAAATACGTGATATAGCACTGGGATAGCTATAAATTTGGTTTGAATTATGAAAGTGTATCTTAAAATATTTTTGGAGCAGATTAATATCAGAGTGGTATGGCCTAAAGTTTACAAAATTGCTTGTATGAGTCGAATTATTGACGAACCCCCTGGCTCGAAAATTCTCAAAAAATCTTCAAAATACGTGATATAGCACTGGGATAGCTATAAATTTGGTTTGAATTATGAAAATGTATCTTAAAATATTTTTGGAGCAGATTAATATCAGAGTGGTATGGCCTAAAGTTTACAAAATTGCTTGTATGAGTCGAATTATTGACGAACCCCCTGGCTCGAAAATTCTCAAAAAATCTTTAAAATACGTGATATAGCACTGGGATAGCTATAAATTTGGTTTGGTATTTTAATATTTACAACTCGGAGACTTATAGATAACGAATTGGTTGGTAGTGTCGAATCTGAATCTAATTCCGAATCTGAATGTGAATGTGGGTCCCAGGACATTAAAGTCCATTTATTGAACTAGCATGGCTGTTTTTTTGAAAGTTCCTTGTGAACTTTGCAGTGTATTTTTGTGTCATTAAATTATATAATTTCAAACTTTTTTCCAGCTCTAAAAAAAGTCACTATCTCAACGAGCTTGCACGAGATAACGCTCAACTCCTTTTTAATGAAATATGGAAGGTAATTAAATCTTTACATCAAATTTAAAATGATATCTGTGGTAAATCACATTTCATGAGACCTAATCTAATCTCAGAGTGATGACCGACTTGAATAAGAGCGAACTGGTTGGAGGGCGAAACGTCCTGTTACCTATCAACCGCTTTTCTCAAAATCCCAAACTGTCTAAATCTTTAGGTTTCCATTAATTCAATGTTATTTGTTGACAGCTTCCCGTGAACAGATTTGAAGATGCTATTTTAGTGCAGGTGATGTGACATTTTATCAGTTGTACTAAGTTCTTTTTGGCCATTCTTTATCGATTTATTCTTTTTACATTGAATAACCTGTTTTACAGCTGCCTGAGCCAAAGACAGTGCTTCCAAGAGAAAAAAAGGTAAACAAATTTTTACGATTTTACACTTTGAATAAAGACCTAGTTAGGAAAGTAGGGATCAATCATGTTCCACAGACAGTACATTACAATTGAGATGTGCAATAAGTTGCTGAATAATTTTATTTGCTATTCGACTTTTAGATTCCTAAACCTAAACCACCAACCAAATGGGAGATTTTTGCCAAGAAAAAGGTATTTATGTCAATATTCATTGCATAATTGAAATAAATGCTTTTGAAGTAGCAACTCGGTATATTTCCTGGATAAATGCAGGCGTTTCAATGGGGTGTATGCAAGCAGAGACTTGTCACGCAGCAGCATGTCACTTGAAAATGAACTGACATGGGCAATTGGTTGCTCTAGTACTTGTTTGAATTGGAAAAGACTATGTATGATTGCAATAAAGATATCTGGGCTTGTGTTAGTAAAGTATATTGCAAATTTTCAGGGTATTCAGTCAAAGAAAAGAGAGAGAATGCTCTGGGATGAAGAAGCCAAGGTATTTCTTTATTCCACTGTAATGTTTTAATTTAAATGTAACTTTAAAATTGTGGCATCCTTTGAATCATGCTTGAACAGCATATTCTTTGTCTTTGTTCAGGAATGGAAACCAAGATATGGTTACAAAAGAACTGGAGATGTAAATGATAAATGGCTTATTGAGTTGCCAGACCAAGCAGGTCTGTTGACATTCTTAGAAAGAATCTGCATCTAATGATAACATTAAATTATTATGTTGTTCGTTGCCCTCATTTCTTGCTTATCTTGATAAATCTTCTCCTATAAGGATCAGTGTTAACATTTTCAGGTTTTAGTCTTCACATGAGTAGTTTTTCATATTTGAACAATCTTGTCAAATAAGAGAATTCAATTTTACTCACAGATGCTAAAGAAGATCAGTTTGAAAAATTAAATAAAGAAAAGAAAGAACGTGTAGCAAAGAATGAATTGCAGAGGCTAAGAAACATTGCAAAAAATAAGAGTGGCAGTAAATATCAAAACTTATTAATCAATTATGTTCCATATTTAAGAATATCTGTTTAATTAGTAGCATGTTGTTATGTTATATGTTCTTAATTATAGGAAATAAAGTCATAAGCACAGAGTTTAAACCAGAAGCAAGGAAGACTCAAGAGAGAGTGAGTGAAATCTCCTTGAAAATATCTTCTTATTCTTTCTAACACCTTTGTAATGTTTACGAAGCAGCACAGAATAATACTCAATGGTGTAAGTACTGTTTTATAATTTGTTTCTTTTAGCTAGGGAAAGAGATTGATATTGCTAAGACATCTACTGCTTCCATCGGTAAATTCCAACAAAAACTTGTAAGTATTAAGTCATTAATCTCCAGTTTGTTCAATGCATTATATCAATGAGAAAGATATATCATAGATGATTCATATATATTCAATGCTAGTTTTTAATTTTTTGCAATTGCTTTCAGCCTAAGGAAACTGAGAAGCGTCGTGGTATTAAACGAAAGGTACTTCTTGTTGCTTGTTTTCAATTTCCTGTGATTTAAAAAAAAATATAATTTGTTATGACGTACCATTGCACTGTTCAGTTTATAATTACTCTCTTGTTTTTTAAGTTTGAATCTGTTGTTGGAAATCCATCTTCTGAAAAGGAAAAGACATTAGATATTTGGAACAAAGTTCACAATCCAAGCATTGTTGATTCAAATAAAGTAGGTTGCTTATATAAATTTGGACTACCATTCAAACATTGGTGGAATTAAACAACTTTCCTGCAGTAACTTTATAAATGCTATTTATAAAGCAAGAAGATTCCAAAATAGCCAGAAACCTGAAGTAGTAAAACCTTGCTGTCTTTGCTCGAATTTCTATCCTGCTCTACTTATAGTATTGAGCACTTTCAATGCAAAATTGACAGAATATGTGGTTTAAATGCTATTTATACTTAAATACCATTTGACCTAGTGAGACTATAATTTCTTTTTTTTTTCCAGGGTGCAAAAAAACTGATTACTGAATCTCAAAGGTACATTTAAATGATTTTTTATCAATGTGATCCATGGTTTTTTTATTTCCCCAATGTTTTTGACCTTTTTAGCCTTTTCGAGGGTTTTGCATTCTGTAATTAGCATGTTTGTTCCCTGTGCAGGGATGTTTCGAAAAAAGGTAGCAAAAAACGTGGAGTTGGAAGCAGAGTAAAGAACAGAGTTATGAAACCAAAAAAGGGAAAAGCAATCGCTTCAAGGCAGAAAACATCAGCTAAGAAAAAATCTGGAGGACGAAATAAATCAAGATAATTAATTAAAATGACATCTGCAACTTGGGTTATGTTTTCTACCATTCCTTAGACTCTTTCTAATTGTACCCTATGCTGTACTGAAATTGTAATACATGAATTTTACACCTTATATTTTACATCAAAAGTGATAGCATTATTGTTTTCCAGTTCCTTGAAGCTACTTTACTCTGATATGCAGTTGGAAGATAGTGCTTCAGCCTTCTTCCTATACCCAAGGTTTTGCCAAATCAACAGTTTTATAAGAGAAAGAAAAAATTTAACAAATATGATGTCCTCATCTTACTGCAATAAGAATAATATTACCAAATATAACCAGGCCATAAAAATAGTGAGTAACTTTTATTGAAATAAAATTTCAAAAGTGTTCATCTTAAGTGTTACTTTCTGCACGATGCTTTCTGATAATCTCTGTAGCTATATGCTAGACTTCAACTTCAGAACCTATATAAATTCTACACCTTCAAATTTATCATTACCAACAAGCTGTTCATCCATTATAATAGTACCATTTACATCAAAAACCATTATATATGTACTAATTTGCCCAGCATCTTCCACAGTTCTTAATGCAACAATTATATCATCATTGGTGCCAGGAACAAACTTTAGTGATGAAAAACCATGGGTTGGTTTCAAAATGCCAACCGTTACAACGGTAAAATCTTCAAATTTCTCATTACACGAAATGAGAAAATTTGTTGCTCTTCTTTCATCAGCTTTGTCGTCGTATTTTTCTTTACTTGCTCTTCTCGGTAGGAAATACCATCTCTTTTTGTGACTGCTCCATATGACAGCTTCGTGAATGACGTAGCCTGGATCCTTGATTCCAAGAGCAGACATGACGGCAAGATAAACATTTCTCCAATTATGATGCACAACATCACCAAGAGGACCGATGCTTTTAACAAATTGAGGATTGAAACTGACTACTTCTCCGGTCGGGGTTGTCCATGCTTTTCCAAGACCTCCAACATACAGGGTATTATCCTTGACTGTCATCCATTCCCCTTTGAAACCCTTTGCTACACTGCCATCACCATCTGTTAGTATGACCCATGGAATAACTTTGCCTTTCAGAATCTGATAAACTATACCAGTACGATCGTCAACTGTGTACAACCGGCCCTTGAATTTTGCAAGTTCAGATAACTCAAGGCCTCTGCCTTTTTCAGCAATTAAAGACTGCAAGGTACTTGTTTTTTCATCCCAAGTCACAGAATATTTGCCATCAAAACCTCTTCTCAAAAGACCCTCTCGGTAAAAACTCCGCCAAGTATTCTTCTTATCTGGAACCTTCGATTTCTCCTCGTCAAGATCAGCTACAATAGCTATCTTGAACTCAATCCAATTTTCAGCAACTGCAGGTTTTGTGATTCCTTCACCAGCCCCCACCCCAACCCCACAATGTTCAACTGCCAACATGTGGGCTTTATCTGCCGCAGTGCAGCCATCTCCCTTCTTTACATCCGTGGCTTTAGGCTGTGATCGGCTTATAAGGCTGCATAAGGCTTGTGGAAAACCAAATGCACATACAAATGAAGCTGCAAACACAATTAAAACGAAATAGCAAAAGGTTTGTCTCATGTTTTTATTTTTCCAAGTATTCACATATCGTAATCCAGCTGTGATCATAATTCAAATAGTTGAAGCTTATGATTTTTCACGCTTTCTTGTGTTCCAGAAATTAAAGTTTCCTATTTTTATTAATTAACTAATTCATTTGTAGCAAATCTAAAACCTAAAGCTAAAATATTCAGTTGCAGTTGAAATGGACTTATCGTGTTGGACGACGCCACATCCTCAAATTCCATTCAATGACTCATTAAATCCTGAGAATGCTCGTATTGTGTCATGCAATTTCAATGGATGCATCAAGGAGAAAATTTTTATTGCAACGCTCCAAGAGCATTATCCAATCAACAGCTCAGAGCAAGCCTGGGATTTTGCAAAGTCACATTTGCTGTACCTTTGTTAATTTTTCGTGATAACTAACACAAAGTAATTCCTATTTGCATCCGGGACACTGAGCTCTTCATCTTCTTGTTGATGGAACCGAAAGCAGGCAACGTGCTTTCACATTATTTCTTGAAATTGTTTCCTAAATTTCAACTTGAGAGATGGCTGTTTCCGCTGCTCAGTTGCTGGATGAATTAATGGGAAGGGATAGAAATAGAGCTCCCGGTGAACCAAGTTTTAAGCATCATTGGTCAGACCCAGAGGTTCGTATCATTTCAATTTTAGTCTATTTATTTTGGCACATAAAAACAGCGCCTGAAAATGGAACTCCTGCTGTGGAGGAGAAAATTATCAATTTCCTTTCGCTTATTTGCTTTGCTTTAATTTTATTTCTGAGTAAATTTAGTTCAGTTTTTGTACATTTTTATTTTATTTTTAAGATATTAATGCATTTCTTCTTTTTCAGGTGTGCAAGTATTTCCTTTGTGGATTTTGTCCTCATGAGCTTTTTACAAACACAAAAGCAGATCTTGGTATTACTTCTTTCCTTTTATTCCATTATATATCTTTTGTTATATAACAATCATTTTAATGTTTTTAAAGCCTACAAAACAAAAAATGAAAAAATGAGGTTTCAATCTTTACTGATCATTCTGGTCTGGTGCCCATTTTGCCTCGCTCAGTCAGTTTCTGAGCTATTTGTCGAGCTATAAAGAGTACAGTAAAAAGTTACAATACACTTCAAAACGTAAATATGACATGGTTATGATATGATTTCACAGCTGTCACAGTTGAAATTGTGAATTCAATGATTTTGAGGGCTGGTAAAAACATTTCTGCTGGATCTATTTTTATTCTGAAAACGGTTTTATGATCGGTTCAACCAGGTTTACCATAAAATGCAAAATAATCACATCACTTTTTTTTATTGCAGTAGGCCTTTATCTCTTGACGTAGTCTTCATTTGCCATGGATGATAATTCTTTCATTTTGCAGGAACATGTCCAAAGGTCCATGATGAAGCCCTGAAAAAAGAGTAAGTCTGAATTTATTGAACTGATATAATCCCCCTTGAATCTGATAAATTTGATTTGAACCCACTCTAATTTTTATGTCTAAGCTCTACCAAGTTATTATTCATTACATGTTTTTATCAACTTTTATTTAGATATTCAAAAAGTGGCAGAACAAAGCAAATGGGTTATGAAGATAATTTCACAAGATATCTGAAAGGGATCATGAACGACGTGGACAGAAGAATCAGAAGGGGACACGAGAGATTGGCTCTGAATGCCAAAAAAGAAAAGGTATAAGCAATATCTTGTCTCTTCAATATTACAAGATCTCTTTTTATGAGGAATGCAATGTCTTGTCTTTTAACCTTTCCTTTCTCATCTGAGCACCAATAGAATTATATTGTAGCTTATGTAAGGGTTTTGACAGTTGTTGCAAAAGGATTTCACTGTATGTATGAATGTTGTATCTACAATTGCACTGGTATGTTGTGAAAAGATGTTTGAGTGATTAAATTCTGTTGAACAGGAACTGAGGAGTGTGAGAGGTGAAGATGAAAAAATGACGTTGATATCTGATCGTATCAAACAGTTGCTTACTGAGGTGAGATTCTGACTACTTGTGTTTTTTCCTGTCTTGATGCACACAGAAATCTGCACCTTCATGCCACCAACTCCCCAAATACAGTTGACATCAGTTATTTCAAATTCTCAAGGGAAATTGCAATTTCTTTGAGATAGTGAATGTTTAACACAACGGATTTCCCAACTATATATGTGTGAAGTACACTGGCTTCTGTTGTTATTGTTTTTGTTGTTATATCAAAATGAGGGAAAGTGGAAGGTCATTAAAGAACACAATCATTTCACTTAGATGATGGGAGAGATAGCCAATGTCAACTGCAATATGTTTCATGGAACCGAAATCTTTTTGTCCATAAGAACATTGCTTTCACTAAATATTGTACCAATTATGATATTGATAACTGTTGTGTTTGTTTTAGATTGAAGCATTAGGAAGTGAAGGAAAAGTTGAAGAAGCTCAAGGAATGATGAAACTTGTGGAGCAGTTAAAGGATGAAAAAGAGACCTTGGTCCAAATGGTACGGGTTACTATCATGACTCCTGTTTTGGACATTGTGTTTAATTTTACACTGTACTTTTTCATACTTTCTGCATATGTTATGTACTACATGATGGTAGTTTTGCTGCGTTTATGGTAGGCATAGTGGTAGGCAGTGATAACCATAACCCTTTAAAGGAAAGCTTGTTGGCTTGCACAATGCCAAACTGTTGGAAAGACTGCTCTGAACTTGCTTGATTCCTTGCCTTGTTTCACTGTACAGTTTTGGTTAAATTTCAATTAATTGTATTTGGTTTCACAGACTAAATTGAACCCGTTGTCATCTCAAGAAAAGGAAATGGAAGTGTGCCAAGTTTGTGGTGCATTCCTCATAGTTGGCGATGCCCAATCCCGTGTTGATGATCATCTTCAAGGAAAGCAACATGTTGGATATGCAAGAATAAAAAGCACACTTGATGATATACAGGTTTGTTCACGTTTTTCATGGTTATCAGGCTGGAAATCTCTCCAGATCTTAATGCCTTAAGCAAACACGGTTGCTATAAAAAAGTGGAAGCCTGTGGCTGGATAGTATAGAGTAATGATCTGGCCTAGATGTCATTGGAAATCAAATATAATGCTTTTGATTTAGGCTGAAGATATTTGCTTTTTAACGAAAAGCAAACCTTGGATTTGGATTTGTGCAAATATAGTTTGGAAGTTAACGTAATTTTATAGCAGAGTCATCTGACGAGACCACCGATTCCTGTAGACAGGTATTTCAAAATATCAAACTCACCTCCAATTTCCATGTTTCTCTGAGTTTTCAAGACTCTAAAAATGGCTTTGCAGCCTTTATTATAACCTGGTAATGAAATGGCTTTTTTAAGGTGTGGTTTGGTCCTTAAGCTAACCATCGAAATAGAATTAAGATGGTCTATTGGTCTGAAGCGTTAGCTAAGGTGTTTATAAATCTCGTGTAATATTGATCTTGGGGTCTTACTAAACATTTAATTTAACAGGTGGGTTAATTTTGTTCAAAACTGGCCTATATTAATTGGCATTTTTCTTGTCAATAACCTTCTGTTTTAGTCGTGGAGCCCTCATTGGAGTATCATAGGTAACCCCCTGTACACCCCACCACTCCGTTCTTTTTCAAACAGGTTTTTAAACAGTGCTACATTGCCACGTGTCAGGTACCAGTCGTTTAATTACGCATATAATTCTGATCAATATTTCTACAGCATGTTGAAACGTAGCTCTTCAAATTGACCACATCGAATTGATTCATGTTGATTGACGTTTTCGTGATCAAGAGTGGAGTAGACAACGTCTTTTGAGGTATTTTCAATAATCCTATTTAAGGCTTGAGTCAATGGAATCATCCACTGTGGAGGAGATAGCTTCGTTCTGGTGAATTTGGTTGCATCTGCACAGTTATCTGATTTATTTTGTGGCAAAGAGTACATGTTGAGCAATGGTTGAGTTGGGAAATATGAGGCTGCGGATTGTGTTTTGGTTTGAGGATGAGTTTTAACTGTCAAATATGTTTTAGGCTGGGAAATGGAGGACAAGTCCTGATAATGATGAAGAAGAAGCTGATGAAAAGGAACGTGGCTGGCGGGAGGAAAAGGAAGAGAAACGTGACAGAAGTCGGGAAGGAAGTAGAGAGTCGTCCAGGCGAAGATATAGTGACCGGGACTCTTCTCGCCGTGATTCTTCTCGCCGGGATTCTTCTCGCCGAGATTCTTCTCACCGGGATTCTCGGGAGAGGAGAGAGAGGGAGAGAAGCAGAGAAAGGAAGAGGGACAGAGATGGAAGAAGAAGAAGCCGAAGCCGAGACAGGTATAGAAGAAGAGGGTCCCGGGATAGAGGAGATAGACGAAGAAGTCGTAGTGGTGAAAGAAGGAGCAGTGATAGAGATAGAAGAAGAAGGAGCCGAAGTGGTGAAAGAAGGAGTGGTGAAAGAAGGAGCGGTGATAGAGATAGAAGAAGAAGGAGCCGAAGTGGTGAAAGAAGGAGCAGTGATAGAGATAGAAGAAGAAGGAGCCGAAGCGCTGAAAGAAGAAGAAGTAGTGATAGAGATAGAAGAAGAAGTACAAGTAGAGAGAGGAGAAGAAGAGATCGTGACCATGAAGATCAGAGTAAATCACAAAATTTTAATGATAAACAGAGGAATTCAAGCTCGAATAATACAGCTGAAAAAGATGAATCAATGAAAGGTGGTGGGGAAATGTTTAAAGAAGATGATGGTCCTACAGCAACATCAAGCGAAGAAGCTGATAGTGGTAAATATAGTCGAAAATAACAGGTATAGTTTATTATTTTCATTTTTAATAACGTTGTAGAGATTTTGTAGAGTTTATCTCTGTATTCAGAGAACCACTGTCTCTTTTGAATAGACATAAGTTCGAATTTTTCATCTATAAATCTTTATTTTGTAGTTTTAGCAACTTTATCGCTCATTATATTTGATCGGATTAGAATCGCACTGAACTACCCTCTGGACAAATTTGTCTTGTTGCAAAATGTCTAGTACTTCAGAATAAGTGGATGCCTATTTGCAACTGGTACAAACCATATATACTAAGTTGATTATATTTTTTCATAGTATTATTTCCTTTTTGTGAAAGTATATAATTTGAACTTTACAATCGAAAAGGAAAACCGGTTTTTTAAAATATAGTTTTGTGTCTCATTAAAATCATTAAAATTACGTCATGGTCGCAAAAAAGAGAGACCTTTTTATTGACCATGTTCAAGTTTGCAAAGAATGCTATTTTTGGTATTTTTATGGAGATAATAGTGCCAGAAAGAAGGAAATATATGTTACAAGTTCAGATGAGACGACTGTATGTATATATTTATTTTTTCACATTTCCATTTGGAATTATTTGCTACCAGTTTAACCTGTCATCCTCATTTACGAATTTTTAATTGTTGTTACTTATTTCAATCCGCATATTAAATTATATGCAAATTGTCATTCATTTTCAGGCCGCAACCCTATTTTACTGTAGGATAGGAGGACACACACAACACAACACAACAACAAGACCTGCTCTTGCCTTGCCTTGCCGACGGGGAGGGAGAAGGTTGTTACGTTTTCTGTTTCTGAATTTGCAAGAAGATATCCACTAGCATCGAAGGTAAATTTTGAAATATCCTGTCAAAGTTTTGTCTAAGGTTTATTTTAATGCTTAGTTTAACAATTTTACCTAAAATTTCAGAGTTATTCTTTAGATTTTGGAGCCTTGTAGCTGCTTGTGGCATTAAAAAATCCAGCCGCGTGATTTAGGCCCATCCAGCTCTTGACAAGCAAGTACACCCGCAATTTTCAGTCGAAAGCGTTCATATTTGAATTTGTTTTGCAGATTAGAAGAAAATAAATTAATTCTCCGCAAGGCCCATCTTTCTGGATGTTGGATTTTTCACGAGTTTTGGAACAACGGAAGGTTGAGGAATGAAAATGAAGGCAAGCAAGCAAACAGAATGAATTACAAATATTTCATTTCCAACAGGTATTTACGTTTCTTTTATTAATATTTTACTGTGTCTTCCGCGCTGTTGACCCTTTTAAACGTAATTGTATTTTGCTGAAGCGAATAACTACTATCTGAAGTCATTTTATTCAAGTTGAAAAACCAGAACATGAAATACAAAATGGCCACTCCTTCGTCGCTAAGTTCTTTCAATTTGTTCTCTCTTTTGATTTCCATTTAAGCTGTTGTATTTGTATTTTATCTGCAGTTACTTGAAAACGATGAGAAGACAAGAAGAATTTTCCTTGCATGGCTGGAATTCATGGAGATTGAAATACCAGAGGAACTACATTTATTTTTTTTTAAATTTCATTCATAATAAAATGTAGGGTGTCTCTTTTCTCGTGTCGTTGGGGTCAATAAGGATAGGCTAATGTAATACAACTAAAGAGTAATCTAAGTTTAGTCATTAGGATTTTATAAGGAACGCTCTTCTAACCTTAGGATAAAGATTTAGGCTAACTTAGGGAACTTGCGACATTGTTTAGGATTTGCGCACAGTAAAATAATAAAACCAGAGTAGAATAAATTTGCATATAGGCTAGCTAGGGAGGGTTAGCAGTGGGTGGTACAAACTGGGGGGTTGGGGTAGCCACGGTTGTAGAGGATAAAACTCTATGACCGTGGCTACTTGCATAGCCACAGGACCCTGCTCCCTGTGGCGCAGATTGTCCCGGACGCTCTGATCTGTAAAAGGTGGGAGGAAGTGAGGGTAAATTAAATAGAAAGCAGCTCTCATCTCACCTACCATGCCAACGCCATGTTGATTTTGAGTGCTGCTTGTCTACCTTGTATTACGTTGGTCCCCATGGTTCTGGCTTCTGATTGCCTGGTCCAACTTTTAACATGTTCCTGGGTTGCAATCTCCATTCCACATGATAAGGAAATAATGCATTTATAGTATTACTTATTCACAATGTGTCATCATCAAAATTTATAACCAAGTTCATTTGATCGAAATCACATTTATAAAAATATGGCAATGGTGCCTTAGTTACAAGTCAACAAAACTATGAAATGCAACTCTTGAATTCAGGAAATGAAACATGTTAGCATCAATGCCAAACGTTCCTAAGCCTCGATTTATAAACATTGCAAATTTTGATAAGCTTGAGGCAATAATGATATGAGAGTATTAAGCATTGCCCCCCGTAGGCCATAGCGCCATTGCATTTACTGCACCCCCCAGGCCGTATCATCATTATTTGATCAGACGACTGTCAAACAACACAATACAAGAGCATGCACCACTAAATTTTGGCCCATAAATATCGAAAGAATCCACGTGAAACAAATGAAATTATTTGTGCAATTAAAAAATAAAAATCTAAACTATCTAAATACTGGCCGATATTGCAAAATAAATATTGTAATGATATTACCTTAAACTAGCTGCAAACTAAGGCAAAAAAACTTGTAAATGTTGGCTCAATATTGGCTGGAAACTATGGTAATAAAAAATTGCAAATCTTGGCACATATTAGCTGCAAACTATGGCAATAACAAGCTGGAAAAGCTGGCTCATATTAGCTGCAAACTATGGCAATAAATGGCTGCAAATACTGGCTCATATTAGCTGCAAACCATGGCAATAAATGGCTGCAAATACTGGCTCATATTAGCTGCAAACCATGGCAATAAAAGGCTGCAAATACTGGCTCATATTAGCTGCAAACTATGGCAATAAAAGACTGCAAATACTGGCTCATATTAGCTGCAAACCATGGCAATAAAAGGCTGCAAATACTGGCTCATATTAGCTGCAAAATATGGCAATAAATGGCTGCAAATACTGGCTCATATTAGCTGCAAACTATGGCAATAAAAGGCTGCAAATACTGGCTCATATTAGCTGCAAACCATGGCAACAAAAGGTTGCAAATACTTGCTCATATTAGCTGCAAACCATGGCAATAAAAGGCTGCAAATGTTAGCTCTCGTGAGCCGTAAGAAAGCTACGATATGTAACTAGCTCCATTTAGTATCAGAGAAGACTTAAGCTATTAAAATATAGATATCATATTAATAAGAAATGTAACGTAAAAGAAATAGCCCTCTAGTTCTCTTACTTTACATTTGAACAATGAAAAACTCATACAAACTAATGACTATCAAAAAAAGCAAACACAGAGAATCTATGAAAAAGTAAAAAAATCTACTAATGCACAAATATAATCATTTGAATCAGTGAATTGTAGCCTATTTAGGTAGCCAGGGTCAGGGTTCTGGTACATACTCTTGCGTAAATGAAATCCAATCAGCCCGATATCAAATTCAGCGACCCAGGCTTCAACTACGATGACGCGTACAATGCTTAATACTTCTCCTAGTTTTATATGCTAACAGAATACAATTTCCATCCAACTTGAGCTGTCTCCACAGAAATGTTTAAATGCAACTATGTTTTTACCCTGGTCCTTAAACATTTTGAAACTTGGCTAAGATTGTTTTTAAAGACACATGTGAATAAGTAATAAAAATAGATGCAAAAATTCCCTTACCATTTAGATAAAGAAAGCAGCCCAAAAACATGCCACCAAGAGGGACCAGACAACCAGAAGTCAGAACCAACAGTGACCAACGCAATACAAGATAGCTCAGCAGCACTCCTCACAACATGGCACTGGTAATGGCAAATGAGATGAGAGCTCCTTTCTTCTTTCATCTGCAACCCTAAAATAAAATTTAAAAGAATTAATATCTTAAAATAAACTAAGCTAAAATTCAAAGGTTAAAATTTTCTGGGCTATTTACAACTAAAAGTTTTTAGCTCCTCAATTACTCATCTTCCAAAATTCTTCATCGAACAAAAAGCATCAGTACTGAAAAAAATCAAACAAGAATACATCATTAAAGCATGAATGAACTGCAAATTATGGTATAGAATAAGTGAGCATATTGCATTAATTAATGGCAACTCATCACATGAAATAGCTGCCACCTTTTGCATAATGTTACAAGGACAGATTCAGGACAAGATTCAGAACAAGATTAGATTCAGATTCGCAAAAATTCCATTTTGAAACAAAAATTAAGGCATATGATACTTCATACAAAAAAACCAAACACAAAATATACTTTAGATATATTAATAAGCTACAATTTAATCCCAAAATAAAATTTAAATTCCAAGTAATCTTCGAGAAATTGTTGTCTGAACCGTATTTCGAAGACCAAACACTTGTGAACAAATTTGCCTTTCAATTAACCAAAACCTACTAATTCAAGCTTTCTAATCATTATAAGAGTAGTTTCAGCCCTCTGGGACAGTTGGTTCATGTAAACATTTTTTAATGTAAATCATAACATCATGGTGGTTGGAAGAACTTACCATAAGACAATAAGGTTCTCTTGTCATCTGTATTGCTTTGGTTCTTTGTTCATGTATGGTGTATGTTTTCTTAGCCTGTAAAATAAACCATAACTCCATTAAAAAATTACTCACTACCTTCACCTTTATATTCATTATTTTATTTCTATTTACTTTACGAGAAAATGCTGGTATATTTTTTACTTTTTGCTATCTTAGTATTAATTAATTATTTTGCTTAATAAATTACCTACCTGCTTAATAAAATATGTCTCAATTGCTCGAATGTTTGAAGCTTTACTCTGTGATTTATAAGTCCTGAAAAGAAATGTGTGGAGCGAAGCGAAGCGTAGTAAAGCCTCGTCATGAATACGAGTTTTATAACACGGAACTAAAGATGGCGGCAAGAAAAAATAGTAATTATGAAAATTGTTACCCTAATTCAGATTTTACTTCACGAAGATCTCCAGTGATTTGCTTGAATGGTGCGGTTGCATCGAGCCAAAGTCTCGCCAGCCAAGCAGGGTATCAAATTCTGAGATCAAATGGAAATGCAGCTGATGCAGCAGTCGCCATAGCAGCCGCACTGAATGTCACAGAACCTGGTAGCACGGGCCTAGGTGGAGATTGTTTTGCTTTATATTATGATGCAGAAACAAAGCAAGTTCATGCGATAAATGGAAGGTGATGGTCTTTTATATAACATGAATATGCCTTTGAGGAATTCTCTTTCTCTTTGCAGCAATAATTGCTGTGTAGAGCAAGGCAAGCCAAACAAACCAAAGATAAAGACTGACTGAAGCTTAACGCCCCCTTTTAAGTAATTTTCTCTTTTCAGTGGCCGATGCGCTCATAGATTAACTCTTGACCATTTAAAGACAGAAGGAATAAGCAAAGAAAAAGGCCACACTTCTCTTCCATCCGACTCTGTTCATTGCATCACTGTTCCAGGGGCGGCTGCAGGATGGGTCGATACAATCTCTAAATTCGGAAGCAAAAATGTTCGTTTATTAATCACAGCTTATGCACAACATCATTTGTTAATCACCACATCAGCTAAATAATTCTTACCAATCTCTTCAATGGTGTAGTTTATTTTAAAATGCCTTTGAACTTGATGATAATGATATTTATGATTATTCAATTATCAGTTATCACTTGATGAAATATTTGAACCAGCGATTCAGTTAGCTGAAGGTGGATTCCCAGTGCATCCAATTACTGCGCATGTCTGGAAAAAAAACGAAGACGTGTTAAAGCGATGGCCAAAGTCTTACAATGACAGCATGCTATTTTCTGGAATGGCTCCGAGAGTTGGCCAAGTTATCAAGAACCCTGAACTGGCTGAGACTCTGAGAGTAAGCGTCCCAGTTTAAAACTGTTTTGGGCTGCATTGAATTAAAATCGCTGCCATATTTGTATCATAGTCGATAGTATGTCAAAATTGAATGTTATATTATGCATAGACGAAAGGACAAAATATATCTAGAATACCCTCGCCCTGTTGGTACATATTTTTACCAACGGAGCTTTTAATATAATTTATTTCTCGTTAAAAAAAGGGGCCAATGAAAAAAGCAACAAATATTGATTTCGCGCTCGTTTTGGAAACAAATTTAGGACCATGTCAAAATTATCGAATTTCTTGCAAATGCACCAGCAGGGCGAGGGTGATATACCGTAAATCCTCGAATAAGCCCCCACGTTCGAATAAGCGCCCCCCTCGATTAAGCCCCCACCTAAAAAATCATTTTTGCAAATAAGCCACCCCCTCGAATAAGCCCCCATGGGGTCTTATTCGAGGGAAGCATAAGTGCAGAATAATATCTTAATTCGAGAAAGCCCCCACAGGACAATAGCTATACAGTATCACTTCCTTTGACTCGAGACAAAAAGCAAAAAGAAACGCGATTTTCGTGATCATAAACAAATTATAATGTTTGTTAGATCTTCACACAGCACTTTGTGAAAAATGTTTAGCTGATTGAGAAAACTATGTCGTCTTTTTTCTGTCAACCTTTGAGGAAAAAGCAAAACTTTGAAATAAGCCCCCCCCCCTCGAATAAGCCCTCCCCTCGAATAAGCCCCCACCCAAAAATTCATTTTTGCAAATAAGCCCCCGGGGGCGTATTCGAGGATTTACGGTAGTGAAATTCTAAATGTTGAATCTATTCTGAGATAGTATTGCGTTTTTGCATTGCCTAGGAGATTGGAAGGAATGGCAAGTCGGGATTTTATGAAGGTCGAATAGCTCGTTCGATCGTCGAGATTGTGCAGGAAAACGGAGGGCTTATCACATTGGAAGATCTGAGCAGCCACAAAACGACATTTGAAGACCCCGTTAGCACTGTTTATAGGGGCATTCAAGTCTGGGAGATACCACCGAATAGTCAAGGCATCGTAGCACTGATGGCATTAAATATTCTAGAAGATTACAACATCTCAGGTTTACTGTTCAACACATTATACAATACGAAATAACCGTGTTGGATTAAGATAACCGTGTTAGATTAAGATACCGTGTTAGATTAAGATAACCGTGTTGGATTAAGATAACCGTTTTGGAACAGTGTGAAATTTCCGTGTTTTTTATTACAGGCATGAAGCACAATTCTTCTGAATACCTTCATTTGTTGATTGAGTCAATTCAACTGGCATTTGCTGACGGTTTGAGGTTCATTGCTGATCCATCAGTCACTCAGGTTCCAACTGATCAATTAATCTCAAAAGAATACGCAAAAAAACGAAAGAACCACATTCACAAAGACAGGTATGAGACACGCCTCTTATGGAGCGGTGATACATGAAGTAACACCCAATTCACTCTTCTCGTAATACACTGCTACCATCTTGGTTGACAAGAGCTATCATTTTGCTTTTTAAGAGCATCGAAGAATTATCACCATGGAAATGTAAACATGGGTGATGATACGGTTTATTTCTCAGTCGTCGACGGGGATGGCAACGCTTGCTCTTTCATCAACAGCATCTATATGAACTTTGGATCCGGACTCGTGCCCAAAGGATGCGGTTTCATATTACAGGTAATATAGATTTTGTGACGTCATTTATAATACGACTGTCTATTTTAAACACCCTGGGGAAGCGTGAAAATGTTCGAATTACAGACGGTTGTTTGAAAAGATTTGATCCTTGAAGGGACAGAGAATTTTGTTCGAATTAGATAAAGTTCGAACTACCCGAGTTCGAACTATGCAGATTTGACTGTATAATGAAATACCTGTCCAATTAACCCCCCTAACGCCCCCTGTATAACTGCATGAGGCGTTAGGGGGGTAATGCCAAGCATCTGGTCCTTTGTAATATTTTACAGTACAATTTGATTGAGATTAAGCGGAATCCTGAAATAGCAAAGTACATTTTCCCTTCCTTCGAGGTTCAGTTATGAAGGGTTTAATATAATGTGCGATTATTTGTTTATCGTGCAATATTAACTTCATCTATTAATCTATTAATGAATCAATCAATCCACGAATCCATCAATCAATCCATGAATCTATCAATCAATCCACGAATCCATCAATCAATCCATGAATCTATCAATCAATCCACGAATCCATCAATCAATCTATCAATCCATATCAATCCATACATCGTTTATTCACTGCATTCATTAGCAAAGTGCCCCTTCTTTTCATCGTATGTCTGTTTATGGATGATTTCCACATCTTGGGCGTGCACAGCATGCTGTGACAGTAAGTAATTCTGCACCAATTTCTTAGCCAAAACAGCGCCAACCCAAACAAGTTCAACAAGTGATATGATAGATGCACCAATAGCCAAGCCGATTAAGCCTCCAAGATCACCCAACAACTTCGATCGATCATACAACTCTTTCTCTATTATCTCATCGACCATCAAACTGCTGAAATATATTCTGATCTGTGCGAACCTCTGATGCAAATAAGCAGGTGTCATGGTATCGGCTGATATATTCAACCTCTCTTTCAAACGACCATCATTATGCAATAGATTGATGTGAACATGTGTTGGCCATGGATTTCGAGCTATGGTCTGATGGTAGACATTTTCTGTGCAAGGTGGTGGACAATCACAATCTTCAAGTGGCATCTCTTTGTATACGTTCTCAGTACACGCAGCCTGTTTGGGGGTCATAGTACTCGGTGTATACTCACCACATCTGTCTTTTATTTTTTGATGAAAACAGGCCCACATACAAGCTGGCGTTGTGTATTCTCCAGCTAATTTGTATGCGGATGTTTCTCTTGTTTTGCACTTTGATGTATACGGAGCTGGCTTTCTTCTGTAAATCTTTTTCGTTAAGGCAATGTCTATAGATTCACCTGGATTGATAAGAACAGTGGATTCTGGTGTAAGATTATCATAGACTTCAGGATCATGAATAAGTATAACCATGCCTCTACGAATGTCATCAAAGCGTGAATTGTTCTTCAGGTCTTGTGTTGAATAATCATCTGGGTCTATGTAGAGTAACACCTGTAGGCCCTGGGTCATATGGGCGATTTTTTGACTCAGCTTGTTGATTCTGTTGAACGTGAAACACTGAAAAAGATTGGGTGATGGTGCGAAGTAGCTTGGAAAGGCATCTAGCTCTTTAGTTTCAAACTTAAATGTATCATTGACACCAGATAGAAACAGCCTGCATGCCCTGTGAAATATAATTTCATCTTCACTCTTTAATGCTGAAAAATTGACATTTTCATTGCATTTCATTCCACTGATATTCAGCGACATGTAACTAGTTCCATTGTATTGATTAGTGTTGCAAAAAGTAATTGCTGGAAAAGGCATTGGTTTTTGTGGTCTCACTTCTGTCTTTATATACACATCGTATTGGTTGAAGAGAAGAATATTGGCGTAAATAGATTGAATCACGAATCCACATAAACCCAGGAAAACTGCCAACCAGAACAATTTAACAACACGGTTAGTCGAAGTGAAAACGCGCGGAAGACCATGAATGGTTAAAGAATCGAATTCCTTTCTTATATATGTTGTTATATCCCCAACTTTTTCTCCACGTCTTGAAGAAGCCATGATAATCTTTTTTGACAATGAAAAACCTGGATCATTGCATTTTCCAACGTTATCTATCTGATGAAGCAGAGCAGGTTCATAAAACGCCTTTTACTGGTGCAATATTTACTACTTAATTTGGTGCAAAACATCTGAGAGCTTATTCTGGCGTATTATAAACGTCTCCTCCAGATGCAATATTTACTGAAGAGTTTATTCTCATGTACTTTTATTGTACTTTTTGTAGTTTACTCATTAATAAGTAAATAATAATTAGCAGCATCACAGGCAGCCACTCCGATCGCAAATGAGCCATCCAGAATATTTGTTTGTATTTCTTAAAAACCGAAGTTAATTAAAAAGGCTTCAGATAGCCCCTTCGCCCTCAGAAAGAGCAACGTTATCCAGATAAATAATTAAACAGCAGTTTATAATTATGTAATTATAGTTTTTAACTTTGATCACGGTTAGATGTGAATACCAGATGAGCAAATTCTATTCATTGACATTTCAATTTTTGCTTTGACATGGTAATCGAAATTTGATTTGCAATTAAATTTTGCGCCACCTGGCATTTTCAATTCCATAAAATTTATCTATTTCAAAAATTTGATCACCTGTTGAAATTCTTTGCCAATCATGAAATTCATTTTAACACTTCGTTTTTACTTTTATAGAACAGAGGTGCGAACTTCTCTTTGGATCCTAGCCATGCCAATTGCTTACAACCTGGAAAAAGAAGTTATCACACAATTATACCAGCAATGGCTACTTATGCTGATACGCAAGAGCTCTACGCTAGTTTTGGTGTAATGGGGGGTTTCATGCAACCCCAGGGGCATGTTCAGGTAAACCCAATACTCCTTATCGAGACATCATAAGCCTACTAAATAGCAATCTAGTTGCATCTGATTCAAGCTAGATGTGTCTGATTCAATCTAGATGTGTCTAATTCAGTCTAGATGTATCTGATTCAATCTAGATGTGTCTGATTCAATCTAGATGTATCTGGTTTTATCTGACCGTAGGTTCTGTGCAATATGATTGACTTTGGAATGGATGCGCAGACAGCACTTGACAAGCCTCGTTTCTGTGTGGGCACAGGGCATCGAAGTGCACTAGGCGCAGTTTCACTGGAAGACGGAATAACCGAAAACGTCATTGAAGATTTAGAAAAAATGGGGCATGAGATAAATGGACCAGTTTATGGCTTTGATAGAATCTTGTTTGGCAAAGGACAAATTATTCGAATTACAAAGGATGAAAAAGGACAGCGAGTTATCTGGGCAGGGTCTGATCCCCGAGGAGATGGTTGTGCAATTGGATATTAATCATCGAAATTATTAACTTTTATAATTTAATCAAATAAAAATCAATAAAGTGGCAGTATTTTTTAAATATCGCTGCACTTGTTTTATACATTGAACTCAGTTATTTCCTGCACCTAATCTAATCATTCAGGTATTGTATCTAATGGGACGTCTTTATCAATTGTTGTTTTTGGGGTAGGTAAACAAGTAATATTTGATGAAAATATTCAGGTCCAATGACATTAAACTTGAATTTCTTTGAGTTATCCTGTATCTATTTCAGTTGAGAAGTGGCAGAAGAGAAAAGTGATAAAATTGATTGAATAAATAATGCTTTGTTTGGGATAAAAGCCATTTGTTCCATTACAAAAATCATCTTCTATCAAAATGACGTCACGATAAGCCATTGGTCACCAGACCTTTTTAGGGCCTAAGCTTGTTGGCCTAGGTTACAATTTTGCTTTGATTTATTGCATTGCTTATTTGCCTTGGCAATGTTTGCGTGCCAAAGAAATTCGTACTTAAAGGAGCTTAAATCGATTGTCATATCATGCAAGAAGCTTGCTGATAAATACCATGTTGTTTTGGATGATACTGTTTTGTTTCCCGAGGGAGGTGGGCAACCGTATGACAAAGGCAAAATCGGAAACATTGCTGTCGAAAGAGTTTTGAGAGAAGGAAATAAAGCAATTCATGTTTTGAATGCTGCCTTGGTCGAAGGAGAAAGTTATCATTGTGAAATAGATTGGGAGAGAAGGTTTGATCATATGCAACAACACTCGGGACAACATTTATTATCGGCCATAGCTGATCATAAATACAACTTCAAAACAACTTCTTGGGATTTGGGGTACGTTAACATGTTACCAGGTGGGGTGGGGGTAGAGTCATCTGCTCCTTATTTCCTGCCCACATCACCCTATATAAGCATTTTCATTTATAAAGATATCTATCATAAGTCTGTAGCTAAATATAGTTGACCATTATTTTCAAACAGGTCAAAAGTGTCAAATGTTGAGTTGAATACTGCAAAGATCACCTGTGAGCAAATGCAAGACATTGAAACTGAAGTGAACAAACAGATTAAGCAACATAGAAACATCGTCGTTCATTTAATGACAAAATCAGAGGCACTTGAGTTGGAGGAAGTTAAATCAAGAGGACTTCCTGAGGATATTACTGATCATAAAATTAGAGTAATTGAAATTGAAGGTATTAATTTATTTTACGGCTCCAATGTTTGCATCTCTTCTTCAACCATCACTGAGGGCCTCAAGGAATTGTAAACACCCATAATCAAGGGTTAATTTGAATCAAGGGTTAATTTAATTCCATTTTGCAGGGATAGAGAAGAACATGTGCTGTGGCACTCATCTTACGAACACGAGCGAAATTCAGATGGTCAAGCTTCTTCAAACGGAATCGATGAGAGGGGGAACAAGGTTGTTCTTTCTTGCCGGTGATCGTGTGATCAACAAGCTATCATCATGTTTTGACAATGAAGTCAAGTTGACCAAATTGTTGAGCAATGGGCCAGAGGAGCATGTCAAAATGGTCGAAAGGGTTCAGAAGAATTTGAAGGCTTTACAGAGAAATGCAAAATCACACATTCGTGAAATTGCCAAATTGGAAGCAATGCAGTTGTTGAGTGATGCAAAAAGTCAAGGATACATTTGCAAACACAGAGAAGATGGAGACATGGATTATATTAATGTTTTTAGCAATGAAATTAAAGAGAATAACAGTAATTGTATTTTGATGGTTTCAGCTGGGGAAATTAAGACAGGGGGGATGTTTCTGTTGTGTGGTCCTGAGAAGAGTGTTGCAGAATTAGGGCCAAAAATCTCTCAGATTTTGGATGGCAAAGGAGGTGGAAAGAAAAATAGATTTCAGGGCAAAGCAAATAGTTTTAAATGTCTTCCAGAAGTCAACAAGTTAATAACAGATTATGTAACTCAGCAATAAAAAACTTTATTTACCTTGAAATTTAACTTGTAGCAAATTTGACTTGTTTATTTCTCTTTATTTTCGAATATGAAGGTTGGATATTTTTGATTCTCAAAATGCAAGCGAGATGCATTGGCTTTGAAATGTGTCCAGGCCGGCATGCGCAGTAGCGTGAATATCGGTACTGTGCAGCAGCGTATATGACGTAATGGTGTCTTCAACGGCTGAGGCATTGGCCTTGGGCTTAGGGTTACGGCTTAGGGTTAGGGTTAGGGTTAGCCTATGCGGAGGAGAAAGGTGGTCAAAATGCGCAGTAGCGTAATTGTTGGTACTGCGCAGGAGCATATATGACGTAATGGTGTATTTAATGGCTGAGGCATTGGCCTTGGGCTTAGGGTTAGGGTTGGGGCTAGCTTTTGCGGAGCACAAAGGTGGTCAGGATGCGCAGTAGCATAAATATTGGTATTGCGCAGGAGCGTATATGACGTAATGGTGTGTTTTAATGGCTGAGGCATTGGCCTTTGGGTTAGGGTTAGGCTTTGCGTAGGAGAAAGGTGGTCAGGATGGGCAGTGCATATACATTGGTACTGCGCAGGAGCTCATATGACGTAATTGTGTCTTTAATCTCATAGGCATTGGCCTTAGGGTCAGGGTTAGGGTTAGGGTTAGCCTATGCGGGGGAGAAAGGTGGTCAGAATGCGCAGTAGCATATATATTGGTATTGCGCAGGAGCGTATATGACGTAATGGTGTGTTTTAATGGCTGAGGCCTTGGCCTTAGGGTTAGGGTTAGGGTTAGCCTATGCGGAGGAGAAAGGTGGTCAGAATGCGCAGTAGCATATATATTGGTATTGCGCAGGAGCGTATATGACGTAATGGTGTGTTTTAATGGCTGAGGCCTTGGCCTTAGGGTTAGGGTTAGGGTTAGCCTATGCGGGGAGAAAGGTGGTCAGAATGCGCAGTAGCATATATATTGGTACTGCGCAGGAGCGTATTTGACGTAATGGTGTCTTTAATGGCTGAGGCATTGGCCTTGGGCTTAGGGTTAGGGTTGGGGTTAGCCTATGCGGAGGAGAAAGGTGGTCAGAAGACGCAGTAGCCTAATTATTGACACTGCGCAGGAACAAATATGACGTAATGGTATCCTAATGACTGAGGCATTGGCCTTGTGCTTACGGTTAGGGTTAGTCAGTGCGGAGGAGAAAAGTGGTTAGAATGCGCAGTAGCGTAAATATTGGTACTGCGCAGGAGCATATATGACGTAATGGTGTGTTCAATGGCTGAGGCATTGGCCTTAGGCTTAGCACCAGTACTTTGTTTATTTATCGCGGAACGATGGACCAGGCCTAAATTAACGGCATTACAAAAAATGTTGTAAAATTAACACTTGGTTGCACTGGATAATATGTATGCTCTACGTAAAGGTAAGTGACATGGTTTTGACATTCCAGAAGCTTGCTAAAATATTAGTTGATGCGACATGGGATTTTATTGAAGTATTCCAGAACTTTACCAAATTCTGATATCAACATATGTAACACCACACGGTTTCGCTTGCTAAAAGACCCCACAACGAGGGAAATCAATTATCTTCAGCTTAAGTGACTTGAAATATGTAACAGAATATCAGATGGCTACAATTCTTTGAATTGATTCACTTGTAAAAGTTTTAGGTACTAATATGCCACTGCGTTTCCTTTCGAATTGGAGAAGTTTATGTTGCATTATGTCGCTAATATTTTAGTAAGCTTTTGGGATATCGAAACCATGTCATTTACCTTTAATTAGAGCATACATATTATCCAGTACATCCAAGAGTATTAATTTTACAACGTTTTTAGTAATGCCGTTAATTTAGGCCTGGTCCATCGTTCTGCAATAAATAAACAAAATGTGGTATTGCTCGTGGTATTGCACTACACGAGCTCTTGCAAGTACATATTAATTAGATGAAGTCTAACCCTCAAAAATCCATTGAAAGTTTTGTTAGCCCGAAAGCTGGTCTCTCACCACCAACGGCAATGCGACTGGCGCGGGGCTCGAACCCTCGGCCTACCACGGTAATGTGGTTCCTCGTAAAAAACGGGTGTACTGAAGAGCAGTATTGAAATCAAAAGTCAAAACAGACCTACCGACAAACCAACTTTTGACTGTTGATATCAAACATCAGCTTTGGCGGCTCGTGGTCAGGTTTTCTCAGAAGTTTAGATGAAATTCCAAGAAGTGGATTTCTTCAATTGTGTTTGTGGTCTTTCCTTTCATGATGAAGAACTCTAGAAGTAGAAAAAGAAAAGAAAATTTTCAACATGCAGTAAGAATATACATTATCAAATTTATTTTTGACTTTTTAGCACAGGATTTACCGAAGTAAAAGAAAATTACATCATGTAATATTATACTTTAGGGATGTTATTTGATAAAGTAAACTAAAGTTTTCCGTGAATTTCATGTTTTCTTTGAATTCAATTGTTCAAGGATGCTCCGGTAGAAAAACTACAAAAGGCTACATCAGCTAAAGAAAATCAAATGACTGAACAAGTAAGCAAGAAAAAGTCAAAGGGGAGAAAGAAAAGAAAAGGAACGATCAAAAGCGAATCTGCTCTTCAAAGTTCAATCATTGCTGCAGCAGATTATAGCCGAAGCTCAACTTTAGAATCTGTGGACATAGAAAAGGTATGCATTTCATTTAACTCTTTTACCTTTTAGAAGATAAAAGTTGCATGAAGATTATTTGACTTATATTTATATTGATTTTTGTTTGTTTCCCTGCAGGCTGATGTTCCAAAATTGAACATTGATATTTCGAAACTTTTCAGCATGGCTGGAAGTCGACCAAATGGAAGTGCTCTTCATAATAATGACATACAAAACCTTCTCTTATATTCAGTGCTAGGAGGTGGACGATGGGAGAGACCATCTTGGTGTACAATGGTTAATTGGAACGATATTAAACATACATTATTCGTTATGGTGGGACATGTCAGTGGAGAAGACTATATTGCTTATAAGGAATGCTTCAAAAGCATCAACAAACATTTCTTACAGGTATGATACTGTAAATCCTCGAATAAGCCCCCAGCTTCAAATAAGCCCTCCCCTCGAATAAGCCCCTATCCTGATAATCAGTTGCAAGGATATTGAGCCCACATTTCCAGACATTGAAGTTGTTTAGTGAATGTATTGCAAGTAGCAACAAGTTTAAACCAATAACTTCATTTATCTGTTGTGCTTTTATTTTGCTTAATATTAAACAATAATCAGGCTAAAATTTGATTTCTGCAAATAAGCCCCCAGGGGCTAATTCGAGGATTTACGATAACTTACTGAAACCTATTGCAACTTTCGAGAACTTCTGAGAACTGAGTTGAGACTTCTGACGAGATCTTAGCATTGCATTATGCACAGGAAGGGAAGACATGTTCTGATGTTGTGGTTATTTTACACATTAGGGATATCCAGTCAGAAATGATGGCACAGAATCATATTTTATTCAACCATTGGAGTCGTGTTTGAATTACAGAATGAAGAAAAAAACAGCCAGACAAAAACAGAAAGATCGTAAGCTTGGAAAAATCAAAACCTTTTTAATAATTTTGGAGTATATTTCATGAAATTGATTGCTTGAATTAATTGTCCTGGTTGTAGATGAAGAAAAAGGAGTCAGACCAGAGGAGCTCGTTCTAACAAAGGAACAAAGAATTGTTAACGAATATCCAGTTGTTGATGAGGTTTCCGGGAGATTGCCAACAACAGGTTTTGGTGGAAATTTTATCAAATCTAATACTTATTCACTCTATGTATATGTTATATTTAATATTTTTCTTATAGCTTTCCCCTCCTTAACTGAAATATTTTATGTTAAAAGGGTTTGTTTCCATGGCATGTTCTCAAGTTCCTGGAAAGGCAACAATGGATGGAAATATGTTTGCGATTGATTGTGAAATGGTATGCTATTTAGATATCTTTTTTATTAAAATCTTTGATAAATAAAGAAGAACTTTATGTCAAAGAAAAATCCTTGTGTTATTTTGCAGTGCAAAACTGTGAATGGTTCTGAGCTGACAAGAATTTCAATTATCAATGAAAATATGCAAGTTGTTTATGATACTTATGTGAAACCAGATGCTCATATCGTAGACTATAGAACAGAGTAAGTAGAGTACTATGTATCAGACAACTTTTTCAGAGTATGTGATGTTCGTAGAAATAGAGCTGTTTATAGTTAAACAAAAATTATATTTCCAACAGGTAAAATTCTCTAACAAATTCTAAAATATTAAAAAGTACACAACTCAAAATTTCATGCTTAATTATCTATTATTTGATAATATTTAAGCAGGTGCATTATATCAGTTTGTAGAACTGTTTCTCGTATAATTTATGTGTACATCTGATGAAAGCTTAAACATGAAACTCTGAAAATTTAATATGTTAGAGATTCTCACATGTTGGAAATATAATTTTTGTTTTACCGTGAGTAGAACATAGATAATTAAAAAGTACATTAAACTTTTTATGTGACTTTTCAAGCTCGAACTCAAATGACAGAACCATATTGTGTATTATAAATTAAATAAATTTTGTAGATTCAGTGGAATTACTCCAGAGATATTGACAAGTGTAAGAACAAGGCTGTGTGATGTTCAACAAAAATTCTTGGAAATAATTTCTGAGAAAGATATCTTAATTGGTCACTCACTTCAATACGATCTTCACTCCTTGAAGGTAGGCATGGCAGGTTTCTTCATTCTTTTTTTCAAAATTCACTGCAACCGAGCAAACTTGTACTGTTTTGTGGCCCTGAAAAAATACAAATAAATAATAACAAACAATATATGAAATGCAATGGATCATTTTATAAACGTTAATGTGTGGATAGCATTACATTTAAACTAGTCAAAATGGAATGTTATTGAAGTTTAAATGATTGACTTTGTAGATTTACCACGAAAGATGTATAGACACTGCAATTATTTATGGCGACCAACGAGGACCGAGATACACACCATCTTTAAAAAAACTTGTTAAGCACCATTTGCAGTAAGATTATTACCTTCTTGAAGGTTCTATGAAGCCCCCTCTCTAATAACACCCTATTGTTTTTGGTGAACAATGATCAAATTATAATTGATTAAACCCCAAGTTATTTAACAGTTGTTTTACCCAAACATTTTAGATTTCAGAATTTTATTAAGCTCCCCTGGGAACGTCGTTAATAACGTCTCTCGTATTCCAGTCGGGAAATTCAGAATGATAAAGGTGGCCATTGCTCTATAGAAGACGCAAAAGCTTGCATGGAACTTGTGCAGCTAAAGGTGGAGAAAGGTGTGAAAAGATGTCTCATATTTTGAGTGTATTGCTCCAGCGTTTGAAATAAATATTTTATCTTTAAATGGTTCGTTTTTCTTCATAGGAAAATATTATGGTACATTTGATCGGCCAAATGAAAGGTAGAGCTTAAAGTTTCTAACATATTATGATCGGAGCTTTTAAAACAAAGCTTCATGATAATGTATGATAATGTATGATAATGTATGATAATTTATGATGGATGAGTTTATTTTATTTCAGTATTTTTGAGGCTTTTTCAAGAGCAGGCAAAAAAAGTAAGTTGTATTAGTCACCTCGCTGTTTAATCAGATGATTTAAAATGAATTTGAACCAGGGCTCTCCTTTGTACGATACTTCACTCTATCTGTCTGTCTGTCTGTCTGATCTTTCATTTCAGTTAATTTGGTCTTCTTCTTCGATTCCAAGGTGCTGTTATTGATGTAGCCCGCGTGGCAACAGAGCATTGCTTCAATTTGACACACGCAGTAATTTGCAAAACAGATGCAGAGGTATTGAAAACATTTTCCACCATCCCATAACCACGACTCTCATAGATCAAAAGAACCTGGAAATTGAAGTAAAACCAATTCAGTTAACATGATCATGTAATTCAGTGTTATTTGATGAAATTTAACAATGTGTCGTTTAAGGTTGTACAGGGAACCAAAACTAACGCTGGAAATGTGAGCTTCGTGTATTCGCATTTGAAGAGCTTCGAAAGCTTCTTAAGAGGTATATTGCAAATTAAAAAATAACAAGTTAATCTTGAAATAAGTATAATGACCAAATGAAATAATGAAATAATTATTATTAACAATTAATTAAATAATTAATAATGAAATAATTGTTATTAATCTTTCTTAGCGAATGACCAGAGTGGAACGAGACCAGAAATTGCTAAAGTCAAGGTGAGAATCGATTGAAAAACAACTCTTAGCATAGCATTCGGACTAAATTAAATACGATGTATTTGTACCTTATCATTACGATACGATTCGTTTTTCATCCCCACAGGAAGCTGTAAAAGAACTTGACGACAATATTGGTAAAATAGTAGAAAGTGCAGCAAGGAATAGCCTGGTTGTTGTCCTTTTCTCAAGTGGATTCATTCCTGCTCACATCCAACAGTACGAATATTTTTTCTTAAAGACGTTATTTAACTTGTTTTTGCAATCTTTTCATTTTAATTATGAATACAATAAATTATCAAATCGGGTTATATTTTCCAGGCTGCAGAGAGATAAAGACAGGCGAAGGTTTAATGAAGTCAGAATGGCAGTCAAATCAGCAAGAGATGCTATTTGTTTCATAAAAGTAACCTAAGGGATTTTTAAATTATTGATAATTTCCTAAGATAATACAACTTTACTTAACTACTTTGCACAATGCATCTGCACGTGCGTGGATGTATTTATGTATAGCTTGTTTTAAATTTTATTTACAACTTTTAATATTTCACACGGTAATAATACGCTCACATGTTTCGTATCCCTTTGGCGTTGAATTTGAGAAAGGTGCCTGGCAAAAGCCATAAACTGCAGACGTATTTCACGGGCAAGAATAAACATTTTGTGCTGCACACCCAACCAGACAGCGTCTTCGCACAATCACTGATATATTTATTAAGAAACATACTTTGTGCAAGAAAGCAGTATAACATATGCAGCTGACATCCGCTAACTCAAGCTCTCAAGGGAGGTTGAAATTCGTGCTAGATAGCGGACCAGTCGAAATAACCGGTGTCAATTGTAGCTACGTTACAAATAGCAAATGCTCGAAATAACGCACGTCCTAACCATACTATGCCAAAACGAAGGGAGATAGAGAACTGTTCGAGAAGTGGAAGAAAGCAGTGTCCACATATAAAATTCCTTTGTTATAAGAGACAAGGTATGTCACGTAAAATTCAGGGACAAGGTATATTTCACCTTTATGTATGCTAAATACCATGGGGAAAAGAGATTTGCTTCACGAAACTTCTATTTATCGATGCTCACAAATCATTGGACGGCGATAAGATCGAAACATGGAGGTGAATGGCAATTGAAATTGGATCCATATTTCCTGGGTTGTTCGCTATCGAAATGAATGGCTAGACAACAAGTTTCATCGCCAAGAGTCTCAATTTAACATCAGAAAATCGGGTGGTAAGTCAAAATGATACGCATGACCTTATCTTATAAGGTGACAGAAGTAGAGAGGATAACTGACTAATGTTGTGTTGAAAAGATACAATAACGACCATGGAGGTTTGCCACCATTTATGTACAAAGCATAGGAGAAGCCATCCATCTTTAGGTTATCGATCTTGTAATATCGCAGAAGAAAGCGATGCAGTTGGAAATGTTTCTTTTCGTAAAAGGAAACTGCTGATCTGTTCGTTGATAAAACGTGAAGATAAACAGCCTTGCAACTCTGGTTTTCTTCCGTCGTCAATTGGGATAAAAAATTATCCAATAATAATGAAGCTGGAGAAGAAAAGGTTTTTCGATTTCAACCAATCTCGATTCAATTAAATGTTACACCCTCCCACCTTTATTGTGAAATTTGAAAGGTGGGAGGGAGCAAGATGCAAATAAGTCAAATTCACACCACAGTATGATAACAAATATAAATTAAGCAAACAATAGTTGAAAGTCATTATATGGACTTGGCAAGCAGAATTTTAGCATAGTTACCTATTCCATATCTTCTATACTGCTTTCTCACACCCAGAATGAGAATATATGCAACTTTAATATTGTTAGGATACCAATATCCAAGAATGTGAGAGTCCTGCAACAAAAATTCAGAACACCATCAGTAATTCAGTATTCCTTTTCATATCTTATTCCAATTTCCCATTCCATGTTTTATTGACGCCATGAAAGAAAAATTTCGTCAAACTTTCTTTCACCAAATATTCCAAGCTGTATACATACCATGCAAAAATGAAACAAATAGCAAATAATAAAATTGACAAATTTAATTCTTACTTCCTTGTTGCATCTTGATCTGTCTTTAACTTCTGCAATTATGGTTCCAATTATTTCTTTGTCAAGAGTAGCGGCCAGAGCGAAATATTTTTGATTCAGTGTTACATCTTTGTACCATCCTTCGGGGTAACTAAATACGCACAATTAATCAAAAATTAAGAAAGCAAGTCAAGACTTTTGTAAATTATAACTAATTAAGTTTAAAACTTACTCAATTGGAAACCATTCCTTGCAAAGTGTTTTTAATTCGTCAATATCTGTTGGAATGATAAATCTCAACTGGATCTTGTCCAAGAGTAGAGCCTTTTTAGTCGGAGAATCCTCGAAAGACATTGAGCTTCTTTCTGCTCTTCTTCAACGCCAACATAACAAATTTACAATGAAAAATTCATTCTTTATTGCAAGCAAAGTCGTTTAACTTGGTGTTTTGGGTATTTCAAAAAACGTATTAGGCCATTAGGCCGCTTGCTTTGAAATTAATCACTAGATCACACACTTCCTATACACAGCTTGTCATGACGCAACATGCATTTATCCAATGTACTCCTCCCCACCTTTTCCTTTTTTGTATTAGCTTTGATATAGAAAATTAGAAAGAAAAAAGTTTTGAACGATATTGCCTTTCATTTAAAAATTTCCCTGAAAATTATATCATAAACTGTACTACATTATGATAAAAAGCTTATGCAATACATACAACATACTATATTTAGCTACACCTAATTCTTCAAAACCTTTTTGGATAATAAGAGAAGTTGAGGCATAAACTGATATACAAAACTACAAAGACATACAATCATTACTAAAAACAAAACAACAATTATCACACGAAAACAATCAGACTAGCTTTTTGTTTATTTCGTGATATTATCGCTGACTTTGTTCTTCTCAAAACTTTTTCTTCATATTTTGAATCTTTTTCCATAGTCGCCGACTTTTGATATACAAAACGCCCTTCCACATCATCATCATCATTATTATTATTATCATCAATGTTGTTGTTGTTGTTCATGTCCTTTAGTGAGCTCTTCATTGGCGACAGTTTTTCAATAAATCCAGGTTTCAACACCACCGATTGGATCTCCGCTTTACTTGATAAATTTGATTCTGACTTAGAAACGCTGAATCGTTTTATCTTTTGCAATTCTTTCGCATGCATCGACTTCACACTTACTCTTTTTGGCTTCTTATTTGACCTTCGCAATGAAGATGATCTCGAAAGAGCAGTTGATAAATTATCTTTCAGCTTCCTGTCATAATTATTAAAGTTATTATAATTATTACTCAAACTCAATGTTGGTGCTTCACTCCGTCTGAAATCCCCATTTAATCCACTAACATCATCATATGATTTGGATGTTTTTCCGACATGATTTGTCACTCTTCCCCTTGAACCAATTCCATCTGATTTCTTTTCAATCCTTCCGTCTTGCTTCTGCGCAACTCTTCTTTCATTGACTCCATTCTGCAAGCATCCATTTGTATCTCCCACCTTCTTCGTCTTTTCCTCACACAATACAATATCATCTCCACCCATTCTCCCTCTCCCTCGTCTCTCTCTCACAGGAGACAACAATACCTTCCTCAACATTTCCCTCTTCGATGTAAAATCATCATCCTCTGACGTCATCATTCCATTATGAACAATTCTCTTCAAGACGGGAGACTGCTGCACGCTCGTCTTATCTGCATCGTGATCAGCATTCTTGATGCCAATTGATTTTCGTACCACGATACCTCCCTCTCCATTCAAACTGCAATCAACTGTTGCCTTGCTCTTCTGTCTATTACCAAATCCGTTGGAACAATTTGCATTGCAATCATTTACAACGATATCACTTGTCGCAACATGGCTCGAATCCGTACTCGCAAATGTCATGTCAGACGCGCTGCTCGTAACGCTGGATCGTCGACTAGTCTTACGAAAACTCGAGTTACGACTGCTTCTCGTACTCGAGTTTCGGCTGCCGCGAAAACTCGAATTGCGACTGGTGCGACGAAACGTTGGCACCGAAACAGTCCGACTCATTTGTCGCGTTTTCTGTGCATGCGCCCGTTTTGCCAAGGTCTCTATTGCAGTGGATAAGTCAGTGAGAAATTGCTTGAAAATGCTGAACAACTCAGTTGGCTTTGTCTTCATTGGGTCGATGCCAAAATACTGCGCCAAGTCAGACAATTCTTGTTGGATCTGTCTTCGTTTCCGCTTCACATTATTCAAATCCAATTTACCTTGTGTTAAGAATTCCTATGAAGGAGCAAAGAAACTTCAAAATGGCTCTTAAAACCCAAAACTAACGTCATGTTAATAAGGTGACAAGTAGGGTAGGTTATAATGTTCGAGAAAGGTTTTTATTAGTGCTTGGGCTAAGAAGAGATGGGTTAGACGTTTCGTCAAATAAAATCCGCAAAAATAAATCAAGTTTGAGCACCCACTTTGAATCCATCGCAATCATTTGCCAACGAATCCAGTTCCATTGCAATCGACTGCAAACAAACAAAATATATTTTCTTAACATTGTCCATAAAAAACATATTGGTAGTGAAAACTAATAATTATAAATTAAGTTCATTCTAAAACCAACAAGGTACATACACTGTATTCGACAGCTAATTCTGTGCAGTCTCTATCAACATCGATCAGGGAAACTGAAATTAGAATAATTCAGTTGGAATAAAAACACTCTTTAACACAGTAATAGTCCTATAACCACACAAACGTACGTTTTCAACGAAAGGTGGGAGGAATTGGTGGTACCTTTCTCTGCTTTTCCAACGCTTGGCAATTCGTCAGACAATTTCAGCATCTGTGGGTCATGCAACTCAATCTTTGAAGCGACGTAAGTTAAGAAGTTCGAGCTTCCATCAGATGTCTTGCAGCAAGAAGTCTGAGAACAATATAAACATATGAAGTAGTCAAGATAGAAAACTGATAATGATAAATGAAAATGCAAATCACTAAGGACTTTGCTTTGCCAACTTACAGTTTGAAGAAAGTCAATGTTGAATGCTTTTGTTGCTGTGTTGTTCATGGTTTTACCAGTCGATAGAATATACTGAGAAAGATAAAATACATCAGATATCAGAACATGTTAACATAAAGATAATTAAGAAATATTATATAATATTATGGTTGGTGAAAGAAAAACGCAGTTGCATGAAGACAAATTGACAAAAAAGCTTATTTCGAGTAATCAACTAATTTTCCTAATCATCATAATTAGTTATCATATTCAATCAACTATTATAATTCATTTATCAAAATATTTAATTAATTGTCATACCATTAAAAATGTTTCCAGTCGCTTACTTTCCCTTATTTCTCTGATCGACTTTCTGACAACATCAAAGTTCTGAAAGACATTAAATATTAATTCAACGGCTCTTCCTTGATAATTGTAACAAATTTGGGCTTCTTAAATTATGAATACGATTGACGCAACTTACTTTGCAAATTGCGTTGACTCGATCGAAGAAAGAACATTGGAACACCATGGCGTGGATCCTCTTTCTAAACTGAGGAATGCTTGCCAACTAAAGGAAAAATGAAGTTTTGTTTAAATTAAATCTTAAAACGCAATTGGATAGTATTTTCTTAAGCGTAGAGTCCTACATGATGCAATGATCATGTAATAACTCTATAATATAATATAAGATATGTTCCTGTGTGTCATTGTTCAAGGCTTAGAAAGGAATGGAACATTATGAAATGTACGAACCAAAAAAGAGAATTCCTCTGGGTCTGCTAAAACGTCATCTTTCTCAATCCGCATATCTTTTCGGGAGTATTTCTGAATCAATGATGCTTCCTTCAGAAATAATTGAAACATTTATTTATCAATGATAATCAAAGCACGAAAAAATAAAAAGCAAAGAAACAAATATTGAAAAAGAGCAATATACATTATGATTATTGTGTATATAACAATTATTAACATGTTACCATTATTATATGATAAAAAGATGAAAATTACCGATTGAAAGCTCACCTCTTGTTGGTCTGGTAAGAAGTTCTCGATGGTCGAAAGGAAATCAGCTTCAAGTAAGCGAACATCAACATTTGTGACTGACTTGATCAAATCATCGGCGTTGAGTTGGTGGTGAGCCAAAGCAATTGCTACAGGCAAAAGAGAAATGAATCATAGCAGACACTTACCCCCTGAAGAATGAGTGTTGCTTATTGAAAGCCAATTCAAGTTGATCATTACACAGGGGGGTTGCTGCAAACTTTGATTCGGACTTTCACGAGTCAATCTCCCGGAGATGACGTGCTGTGTATTGTTTGAGCGAAAATGTGCCCCGCTTTGAAAAATAAATCATTTGAATCATGGTGAATATTTAGTTATAACTTACATATGTTCAGTTTCTTCTTCCCTGTCAAGATCCATTGGCCTTCTGAGTGATTACAGTCTACAGAATGTCCTAATGAAAAAAAGAAATTGCAATTACGACAGGTGGATGAATTATTAGATAATCTTAAACATTATTATTGTTTAAAAGTATTTGCTTTGTTCAGTTGATGGTATTTGAATTTGAAAGCAAACTTAATATCGAAAAACCTGCAAATGTTTTGGATTTTCTTGGCTTCTCTTTGAAAAGTTCCAATATTTCTTTCTTGTCAACAATTGCACCGTTATGTTCCAAGCTCCGGTTTACCTAGACATTGTTGGGAATCAGGGCTGAATAGAGTTACATGAAATGACTCGAGCCTTCAGGCAAGGCAATTTATATACATATATAGATGTAGATAAATGCAAGGACACGCCTTGGGAATCTATTAAGCTGTACAAACAATAACATAAGGGGGAGTAGATAGCCATGGGGGATTTACATGATAAAGGCGGGATGTAGTTGGATAAATGAAAACTCACTTTGTCCCAGATCGTATTCTTTGTATCAATCTTCAGTTCCTTCCAGCTGATCTTTTTGCATCTCAACACGTCATCATTGCCATTGGGAGTTGTTGGTAACGGAGGCGGAACTGGTGGCGGCGGAGGAGCATTTGGTACGCTGTCACTATTGGTTTTCGGTGCCGTATTGTGATTGATGAGTGCAGCGCTGGTTGACGCGTATTGCGATGCAATCTCCGTTGTCTCGTTACTTTCCAGCGCGTCGTCTTCGGTATTGAAATCTATGATTGTTGCTTGCACGAGAATTCCAATGGGCTTGAATACAGCCCATTTTCCAAATTCCAACATTTCTGTAATTGAAGGCTGTTTGTTCCCAATAAGCGCTGCAGAAACAAATCAAAATATACATCAGAACACGGGATTGGACTGCAACTCGTCATTAAATGTGGCAGTGGTTGAGCAATAAAGATTTTGTTTTGCATGGTTCATAAATTAATTTCTACTCACTTTTCCAAATTCCATAACGATCATAATCATCTTTGGTTACCATAAAAACCAACATCGTTACAAAGCCTGTCACAAATATAACATGAATCAAAACCAGGCAGCATAAAACATAAGGTAAACAAATAGTGTTCTATACCTTATGGATATAAAAAAGTGTCTGAAATTTTTAAATTAAACCAGCCTCCATCAAGTCATGCACCACATTTAATGTGTAATTGGTAAGTAATATTTGTCACGCGGAGAAGGCGTAGGTTGGAGACCGGGTATTAGAATAAAAAGATCGAATGCTATAGATTTGTCCTTTTGTTAATTCACTGTGGTTCGTTATGATCTTTACAGGATGTGGTATGGAGGATGATTTTAATTTATCTGCCTGCTGATGATGGATGGTATTAAAATGAGAATAATTTGATAAACAAATGATTGAAATACTGATGGTGCAGAGACGAGAGGCAATGGTAACAGTATAAAAAGGGGACAAATCGATATGGGTGCAAGAGCTCTCTAAAGATTTGCATTCTGAATAGAAAGAAATTGCACTTCCAATTTCACTTCATTCAAATTATAATGAATTTCTTTTAGAAAAGAATGATTTACATTAATACAACCAGAATTAATAGCAGCATCAAGCCTTCCATGCAAACTTAGGGTTGTGCACAAAGTAATCACTTACCAAGGTCACAGACACAAGCGAGATACCCGAAACTGTTTAAAACTTTTGAATCTAATGAATGGCAATGCTAGGCCGACGTAACACAGCAAGATGGTGACGAAAAACTGTTGTTTAGTTCTTTTATAATGCAGTCACACCACATATGTGTTTATTTTCAAGTGATAATAATTCAGTTAATAATTAATCGAGAGCAAATGTTGTTTATCAAACGCAAGTTTCATTGTTAAATAAAACATTTTGCTGACAAGAAAAGGCTGGCTGTTTTGAATTAGAAAATGGTAAAAACACATGAGTCAACCACAAAATAGAGCTAAGCTACCTGTTCCATGGATTCTAATTCATTGTACAAAATTCCGTACACAATGGAAGGAGTTTTAATAACTCCAAACATCCAAGGAACTTTGAATCTATTATTCATTAAAACGCATTAAACAACAGGGTACCAAGGATGTTTTTCAATTGAAATTCAATAGTGAAACATTCGGAGAAATGGATGGACATTATACGTAAGAGATGCGTGCAAAAGTAATCTGGGTCTGAATCAGGTTGCTATGAAACGAGGTTTAAGCGGCGTAAAGCTGTTACGTCATTGTCATGACCAATCTCTCTCGTGTTGTCGAGTGGGTTAATCTCCTGAGGGTCAAGTTTTAGTGGCAACGCTTGAGAATTGAAAATGAAACGAACTCAAAACATACAACTGCCCAAACATACAACTTCAGATTGCGCTGATATTGGCGTTTATACGTGACTACAATGTCCAGCTCTAACAACTTAAAAGAGGGTTCAATGAAATAAATTGATGAACATTTTCAACCGTGCCATGGGGCATATAACGCGACAGAGCAAACTAGTTTCATTCTAAGGTGACTTGGTTGTTTAAATAGAAGCGAAAGTAAATAAAACACAGACATACCTAAACATCAAGCAATCAAAACACCTGAATTAGCAGTGACCTGATTACAAGTGCTTCAAGCTTGCCGTATTATCTTTCTCTCCGTTCTTAGCCCTTCTATTGTAGCAGTGAAGAAGCTAACTGTTATCTTTAAAGTAGTAATTTCTCAACGAAACAAGATCTATCTTATGGTCAGAGCATGAATCTGTCATCAACATATGACAGCGTTATGGTAAATGCTTTCAGCATGAATTGAAATGAGGTCAGTTTGGCTCCCAATCTGGTTTTCACTTAAACCCAGCCAATCCTAATGGTTAAAACTAGGACTCACATCTCAAATGGAAATAAGATTTCGAAAGCGAACAGCCTGAGGTACAAATAACTCACCAATATTGCTGAATAATAGAACTTCCAGAATTCTCTTTTCCAAATTTATCACGCGACATAAAACCAGTAACAACGTAGCTGCAATGACGGTTCCAAAGGCTTTCACAGTTGACATATTTTGCTTGGAAAAAGCAAATTGATATCAGCAATAATATTATTCATATTTACAAAGCATTAAAGGCACATGATAAGCAATCAACCAACAGAATAGTGCGTTTCAATAATTCTATTTTGGTCATCAAAAGAATCTTCGAAGGCCAATCGAATTTCGAGTTAACATCAAATCAAAGATTCAACTGACCTTATTCTGTGATCCTCGAAGACTTTTCCTTTAATTACCTGAAAAATAATATCATTGAATTAAAAAAAATTACTAAGCAGCATAAAAACAAAAGGAGTAACATAATAATAATAATAATAATGTATAATTTACTTTTGTATAACTAGAGGTTTGCTCCTTTCCAGAAAATATTAACTAACTTTCAGCAATATATTTCACTGGATGAAAAATGCAATACGTAAAGCAAGCCTAATTTAAAAGAACAACTATAATTTGATCAATTCTATGCCTTTCTTATTGTCTAAATATATATATATATATATTGTAAATATATATCCTTATCCTTTGTGCAAATTCTAGCTCTAATGAAAACCCCAAGTTCTACAGACTCTTTACTGTTAAAATATGTTATTTATAATCTTAAATACTAATATATTTTACCATTTAAAATAAATTTAATTAAATATAATTATCCATATAATAAGAAAAGTTATTTAATTCGATAAAGATACAATCCTGTTTAAAAACATTTCTTTCGTGGTAAAAAAATCTACAAATCCGATGATCAAATCTTGAAGAATATAGACACCCGACATCTATTAGCTATCTTAGCTTTCGACAATGAAAGTAATATTTCTAATCCTCTGACTGTAGCTGAAAAGCTTTTGACAGTTAAATTGTTTAGACGTATTTAAAAACTTATTGTATGTAATAATTGATATCTATTCTCTATTTCAATTTATAAGATTGGATGAATTTATTGAATAATATATAATCATTTTTACCGTATACCATGATCATTTATCAAACTGCTAATATCAGACTTCGGATCTGGGGACAAAGAGCTCCATATTTTACCTTCACAAATTCGCAAATCGACGCAATCGCCATTCAATTGTTTGATCGAACACGTGTCTTTAATCGTCCAATAGCGTGCAACTAATAGATCAATCCATTGTTCTAACATACTTCCGGTAGAGTAAGAATATTGGGAGAATTCTGCAACTTTTCCAGCGGTGTCATTGGCACCTTGATCGAAATCGATAGCGTGATCAGAAGAGTACAAACCAACACGTGGTCCATTGTTAAATGCTAGAACATCTTCTATTCCAACCGCTTTGCCATCTGAATAAGCAAGAGGGACAACCAGAAATGATGTCTCTCCAAGGACCGTGTCGTCATTATGTACCAGTTTCACTTTCCAAGCACCGGGGCGAAGAGGTTTCTTAAATGTTGGCTTGTGGTACGAAATCACCCAGTTATCCTCAACCTTCATTTGATATATTCCTATAAAACAAAAAGAAACTTTACAACTACCTAACACTGATAGTTCAGTTATGCCAATCTAACATTAATAGTCTAATTTTTCTAACCAAGTAACATTAATACTTGAATATATAAGTTTATAAAAACATCTTGGTAATGGCCACAATATAAGTAAAGATACAGTCTACTCTCGATAAGTGGAGCCCCGGATAAGTGGAACTTTCGCTTAGTGGAACCAATTTCTCCGGTCCCTTGGATTTGCATTAACAAACCTATAATTCGGATAAGTGGAACCATTTTCTTCGGTCCCGTACAGGTTCAACTTATCGAGAGTAGACTGTATGTATGACTTGGATCAAACTTCAGCGAATGCAAACGAAGTGTTGGGTCAAAGTATTGATTTGACTCCATGATTGTAAGTAACTCACCTGCAATGACATTAATAGGATCTGTCCAGATAATGCGAACATAAAATGCTTTGCCATGTCTCCATCTATGCACCAATGTGGGCGTGTCTAAGGGCCCAATCATTCCAGCAAAGTTACGAAACACCCTCTCCTTCTGATCCCAGCTCGTGCCAATCTGAGACAAAAGAGACATTTCAATATAACATAGGACATGCTGAACTGGCTGAGGGTAGATGCATGCATACGTTTTACAAGAATACAGTCAAAACCTGCTTATAAAAACCTGCACATTTTGGGTGCAGCTTTAAAACACAATAAGCTATTGTTTCTTCTATTGCTTGGAAAGTAAATTTTACACCAGCAATAGTTATAAAAATAGACTCTTACTGTATATTCTTTAAGAATACTGAAACTCAAAATGATAAAAAAAAGAAAATAAAAAAAACAGTGGAAAATCCCGAGGCTTATTAGTAACTATTATCACAAACAAAATGTGTAGATAGATAGTCTTACCTCGAGACCTTTAAGTCTGGAAGCTGGCTCCGTTGTGTTATGATTAAACAAAACAGTGTAATTACTCCTTCGTGTCCAGGTCTCCAGTGTAGCAAGCTCCCTATTTCCACCCATTCCGACGATTTTAGCATCAAATTTAACCAGCACACCGTTTAGTTTATCCTTGTGCATATAATAATGAGCTTCTTTGGATTTCCAGATCTGTGAAATTAAGCACTTCGAGCTAAAAGATAATTGCTTTGTGACGATTCTTGCGAGAGATTGAAAAAATGTCATTTTCACATCATATCTTTGAATTTCGTCGTATTTCTCGTGGTATAAATTCTCCCAGTAACTATGTAATCCAGGCATATTTTCAGGGTATTCACCGTACAGCCACGTGTTCAGCATTGTAATTACTCCTTGGTTTATGATTGCCTCGAATTTCCTTGCAAATGCATTCGTTGTTTGACTCTGTTTAATAAAAGATAGCCAATGTTAGTGCTCAATAAAGTGCAACTGCAAACGATAGCTCAAAGAAACTGCAAACGATGGCTCAAAGAAACTGCAAACGATAGCTCAAAGAAACTGCAAACGATGGCTCAAAGAAACTGCAAACGATGGCTCAAAGAAACTGCAAACGATGGCTCAAAGTAACTGCAAACGATGGCTCAAAGTAACTGCAAACGATAGCTCAAAGTAACTCCAAACGATGGCTCAAAGAAACTGCAAACGATGGCTCAAAGAAACTGCAAACGATGGCTCAAAGTAACTGCAAACGATAGCTCAAAGAAACTGCAAACGATGGCTCAAAGAAACTGCAAACGATAGCTCAAAGAAACTGCAAACGATGGCTCAAAGTAACTGCAAACGATAGCTCAAAGAAACTGCAAACGATAGCTCAAAGAAACTGCAAACGATGGCTCAAAGAAACTGCAAACGATGGCTCAAAGAAACTGCAAACGATGGCTCAAAGTAACTGCAAACGATGGCTCAAAGTAACTGCAAACGATAGCTCAAAGTAACTCCAAACGATGGCTCAAAGAAACTGCAAACGATGGCTCAAAGAAACTGCAAACGATGGCTCAAAGTAACTGCAAACGATAGCTCAAAGTAACTCCAAACGATGGCTCAAAGTAACTGCAAACAATGGCTCAAAGTAACTCCAAACGATGGCTCAAAGTAACTGCAAACGATAGCTCAAAGAAACTGCAAACGATGGCTCAAAGTAACTGCAAACAATGGCTCAAAGTAACTGCAAACGATGGCTCAAAGTAACTGCAAACGATAGCTCAAAGAAACTGCAAACGATGGCTCAAAGTAACTGCAAACGATAGCTCAAAGTAACTCCAAACGATGGCTCAAAGAAACTGCAAACGATGGCTCAAAGTAACTGCAAACGATAGCTCAAAGTAACTCCAAACGATGGCTCAAAGAAACTGCAAACGATGGCTCAAAGTAACTGCAAACGATAGCTCAAAGAAACTGCAAACGATGGCTCAAAGTAACTGCAAACGATAGCTCAAAGTAACTCCAAACGATGGCTCAAAGAAACTGCAAACGATGGCTCAAAGTAACTGCAAACGATAGCTCAAAGTAACTCCAAACGATGGCTCAAAGAAACTGCAAACGATGGCTCAAAGTAACTGCAAACGATAGCTCAAAGTAACTCCAAACGATGGCTCAAAGAAACTCCAAACGATGGCTCAAAGTAACTTCAAGCAAGGGTTCAAAGTAACTGTATGGCTCAAAGTAGCTTACCTTTAGCCTGGGAAAATCTTCTGGTTTGAAATTATTAGGAGAACATCCACACCAATCAACAATATGTTTGTGCTGACAACGACAACCAAGTTTGCGTTTCCAGTTCGTCAATCTTAAATTGCTTTTCACAAAAGATTTGCAATGCGGACTATTTCGTAAAACAGTATGAAAGAATGACTGCAACAAAACAATAAAATGGATTAATCATCAAGCTGCTCGTGTTAGATAGGTGGCAAGCCTATCTAACCTTGGCAGATATATATAGATATGTATACATATATATATACATCAATGGCTAACAATGATCCAATGTTTATTTCACTCACTTCTGCTGGTAGAAGTGCGTATTGAAACATGTGCTTTAGACCGAGAACGAGGTTATCTTGACTATTGACGACATAGTAGCAGAAGTCTCGATTCAATGCTATCCAATCACTGCCACCATCAACATCAATTGCTTCTGGTATGTTCCTCCCACCTATTCGCCACAAGTGTTCATCACATTCGTAAAACGTGCGATCAATTCCTTGTTTTTTTATAAACCTTTGAAAATAGAAAAATATTTTCAAAAATTGCAACGTGCTATTAGTTGCTATGTGATATTATAGTCAATCAAAATTTAGTTCATTACAACGGAATTGGTTCATTACAAATTTCTAGCAAATAGGGGTGATAAGTTTGTGTGGATACCTTTCAACTGGACCACCATGGGGTTTCAAGAAATTCTCATCTCGATGTCCTCTTAGAAATTTTGCAAGCTTTGTATTAGTTCTATAAAATATAACACAATATCACCTTTTTCGCATAAAACGTGAGTTTATTTAGTAAACCTAAACTTAAAGGCATAGTTTGAAATATCTTAAGTCGTGTTAAGCCTGGTTTCCACATAGTCGTCGAGGGTCGCTAAAAAGATTAAAAATCACACAGAGACATTGTCAAAAGTTGATTTTAATCCTTTGAGCGACCCTCAACAACCCTCAAAGACTATATGGAAACCAGGCTTTAAAGTTACTTGAAAGAAATGTTTGATATAAAAGTGAAGCGCTCACAATAAACAAATGTTTGTTTATGGCGGCTATAAAACTTCGACACAGCTTTCAAGGTGTTAATTCAAATAAGCCAAGGGTTTAATTATTTCCTTGGAAACATAAATCAAAGAGCACTAGTTTTTCTTGTTCTACAAAAATTAACTAAACAAATAAAACAATAGAATAAATAAGAATTGATTTCAATGAAATTGCATCTGGGTTTTGCGTATTACTCTTGGCAACAAAAATGCGCCGTTCTCAAAAGCTATTTTCAACTGCCGACTTGAGAAAGCTTTGTATTTAATCATCTGTTTGCATTGTAACCAAAATATTTTGCGAAGGGCCAGGTAGCCTAACCACGCAAAGATTCGCTTCTAGAAGATTGTGATGGAGACCCAGGGAAATGTGTACCAACCAGCAAAAAACCCTTCACAAGCTCTCAGACTTACTTAGATCCTTATGGGGCAGAGTACAGTGCAATGAATGCTTTAAAGATCCTTAGAAAATCCTTCTAAATCCCTTCCATATCTTCGAGATTTCCTGGAAAATCCCTGCTCTTGATTGTAATCCCTGGAAATCCTCATCAATCCCAATAAAGTATGATCCCTGAAAATCTTTATTAATCCCAATAAAGACCATACATGAGTTTTATTATCAAGTAAGGATTAACTTACAGAACGGGATAGTCAGATTCACTGATATTGATAAAAAAATCCCATTTCCAATCTTTTTTGTTCAGAACATCTTCCATACATCGCAGAAGCATGGACAGTAAACTCGCTCCACCCCATATCGTTGCCATTCTCCATGGTGCTATGGCTGAATTGGGAAACTTCTTTACAATATCTTCCACTTCTCCATATAAATAATCAGACCTCTAAAAAGAAATAGAGAGAGAAAGTAAACAAAAGTTTTGAAACAAGTGTGATATTTGTGAACATTTTTTAAAACAAATCATTGAGATCGTTGAAAGCTTGGAGAAATTGGCTATCATAAATAGCTTAGAATATATTAAAGGTACTCACTGAATCAACATGGAAATAATAATAATGATTTGGATGATAAATGGCTTTAAACAATCTCTTTAACTGTCGTCCAGCGCGTCCATGTACGGTGAGAATATAAACTATCTTAATAGGTGGTCCATATTCATGGCCGTATCCAATAGAGTGTGCCGGTCGACCCAGGGACCGATCAACTGGACATAATCTTGTGATATTGTTGAAATATAATTTGTCACTGTTTAATAGACATGCAATTTTAGCAATATCTGATTTGCATTGTGAAGTTTTAGCTCTGCTTATTGCAGAGAGAGCATCTTTATGTGTTATTGTACATGGGTGTTCTTTCTCTTGGCTTTCCCTGATTTCTGGCTTGATCAGCTAAATAATAACATAAAAGGATAATAAATCATTCACTGAAAATATCATAAATTTGGTAAACACATGGTGGCCAAAAGAGCAATTGACATTCAAGTCTTCAAAAGATTTAACTTGATAACAACTGTGAAAAAGTCATTCAAATACCATTTACAGTTTTTTATACAAAAGCAAAAATTAATCATTGTTGATAATATATTTAAGAACAATATCAAGATAGGGATATATTTCTAAAAATTACCTGAAAATTTTCACGTTTTTCTGCAGCGTAAACATCTACCTGTTTCTCAGTGTCCACCACAAGTTGGCCTAGCTTGACGTTACGGTTCGACAAAATACTTTTTCTAAACTTAAAAGCAGCATCATCTGATTGTAGATTTGAAAAATTAAGCACTATTATTTGCACAAAAGCAATTAGTCCAACTATCAGCAGAATTAATTTTACTATTCCTAATCTGGGCAACATTTTGAAAGACGTTGATTTTTTTCATTGTTCGTTTCATTTATCAAAATTGGGGCCACAGAGAGTTGGAACTAGAACGGGTACCTGAATGAAAATTAACCAATCGGAAATTAGTACGAAATAAATTTTTTCACATTTCTTACCCTTGTTATAAACATTCAATATCAATAATTGTTTCTTTAATTTAAACGTTCAAACCGGGTATTTATCTCCAGCAAAATGATCATGTCCTTACCTGCAGGGTAAAAAAACTATTTCATGCTTTTCATTTCTTATTACTCGATTCGATATACAAATATAACAAACAGTGATTTTACAATGGATCAGGTTTATTGCAATAGTCGTGAGAGTTCCTAGACTACAATTACACAAAAAAATGTGTTATTAAGTTAATCTTATGCTATACATCCACAGCTATAAAGCTAAAATATCATAGCATTTTTGTCCAAACCAATTTACAATACATCGCCAATCTCTGATAATTCCTTACAAATTAATCTAGAGAAAATAGATATAAGAATGTCGATGGATTATTATTAAAATTAAAGACGCTTTAAAGCCCTCTTTTTGTCTGTCTTTTTCCTTTTAGCTTCCTCAGCCGGTCGTTTTTTAGATAAACTAACGTCAGTTGGGTTTGCTTTTTCGCTGTTTTTCTGTTGTTGTACTGCGTAAATTTCAGTCATCATGCGTGCTTGCCGTGAATAATCATCATAATGTTCTAACAACAACTTTCCTGCTTCTTCGTTTAGTGCAGACGTTGGGTTGGGTACAATCAATAAACACTTTACCGTCTGTAAAGCAAACAAATTCACCAGCTATAGCCAAGAAAAAAGCTATAAAATATTTATTTACAAGATAATTTTTGATAAAATTCTACTAACCAATAAAACATTCTTTATTCCCAGTTCGGATTTCCAGTCCTTTTTTAACGTGTTGACACATATGGCTCCGTTTGATGCAACATTTGGGTGAAATATTTTGGTGATGAAAAATCCATTTGGTGGAGAAGCTGGAAAATCCTTTCCAAGGATAAGCTTCATTTTAAACAGACCACCTTCATATGGTGTTCCAGCTAAAACACAAAATGAAAACTTCACTATTAAATCAGTTGTTCTAATAAAACTTTAAGAATTGAATTGCTAAGGTTTAATATTCTATCAAAATCAGCTACATATAAGAACAAGCAAGAAATATGCGTATAAATGAATTCAACTCTGTACCTGGGCCCTCGATTACAGCCTGGATATCAGTAAGGTCTGCATCATTTACTAAAATTTTTATTCCTTCTGGCGGATTTTTTTGAAGACTTTGTAATTCTTTTGCAACTTGCTTGAGTACGTGAGGTGATATATTTTCAGCATTCTTTAGAAAAATAAAACGATAAATATATGAATTGACAACATTGGCATTTAACTTCGCAAGTCAAGATACATTAGATAAATTTAGGCCGGTACGGACAAGCGACAATGTTTATACGAATTTAATACTTTCTCAACAAAGGTTAAACTGGAAAGCAATACAAATACTTGAATAATTCGATATACTGAATAGAGAATGTAATACACATATAGCTATAATATTGAAAATCGACTGGAAATCTCTTGAAAACTAAACCAATTGTTGTGACGATGGGTGGTTGTTTGGGCCTTGCCTAAGGCCTATTATTTTCAAATACGTTAGCAGCTGATTACAAGCAACGTAAAGCTTTTTCTGGATCCACACACAGAAACTAATTAAAAATAATAACACATATATCATGATACTTACCGAGGACATTTTCAATAATTTGATGGTGAATTTGTTCGTTATATATTTATTTTTTAAGGCTAATGATCAAGTTTTTTCCCAACGAAGCTAAGCTAAGCAAACGAACGAAGCAGAAAAAGCAGAAGCTCGCAATGCATTGATGTTTAGTTTGAATTTAACCAATCAGAGTGCGTGAGCAGTATTTAAACAATATTGGAAAGTTCTATTCTATTCACCCCACCTTTCCAACTGGGTCCCATGAAAGTTGATAGAAAAGCAATCGTAATAATGATTCAGCATATTTAATAGCAAATTAAAAGACAAAATCAAAATACATCAAATGCGTATATGATATATTATCACTACTTCCATCACGTAGACCGATTCTTCTAACAACATATCGTTTAATGTCAATGTTCATTACAGTTCTGGCTCTAGGTAACTAACATCTCCAACATTATAAGTTCAAGTGCTTATTAAGTGGTGGACGTGGAAGTAGTACGGTATTCATATTTATACAGTTCATTGCAATATTTTACTATAGATACACAATAACAAAGTAAGGAACAAGCATGCAAAATGTCCTTGTACTTACAGCGTTATTCAACACAAAATTGATCAAAGTATATGCATATGTATTGATGCCCATAAGGAAGATATATGATAATACAAAATTAGCTGTTATATTTCAAATAAACAGGCAATAGAGTGGCGAGAGTGGATGCACCTAAAGTGATAACAAATACCCAAAAGAATAGTCTATCAAGAATTGTTGCCAATAACTTCCATTCATCCTGTTTTTCTTCAATCGTATGCAGTTGACGATATTGGTCTGCAATGATTTGCACTTCATCTCGGATGTCATCTAAAACATTTGTTGATGCCTTGTTTTGATGATCGATAAAGTCAAGTTCTTTAACGTGTATTGTTGATGGCTTCTTGTTGGAGATTCCTGCTCCATTGCTTAGGCCACTTCTGCCATGCTTTACTTTTGGCGAGTTACGAATACCCAATGTTTCCCTCTCCAACGGTATCGTGTAAGATTCGGCGAAACCTTCGTTACAAAATGTCGGAACATCTTTGCGAAGTTTTTGGCTTCCCATGGACTCGGCAACTTTTGCGTTCAAGTGCTTGATTCGACTAACTTTGATGAATTTCGTGATCTTCTTGAAAAACAGTGTTCGAATCCATTCGGGCGGTCGTTCGACCCCTCTTGCCTGCGCGCGAAAGTGACAAACCAAGACGACACAAGTCGTGATCAACGACAGAGCACTTTCAGCCATGATTACCATGTAAAAAACAGCCAATATCGGAATACTATCAGAGTTTCTTGGCAGATTATCACTGACGAGTTGAAGGAAGACTGCAACAGCCAGCAAGATGGTTATAGTCAAACTGATTCTCTCGCCAGACTCTGGTGGCAAGAAGAATCCAAATAATATCGTTATTGCCAAGACTATACACGGTGTGATAACATTGAAGATATAGTACAGCGGTTTTCGTTTCAGAATCAAGCTAACCGTGACGTCAATGTAAGGATATTTGCAGCATGCGTATTTCAGGCTGTTCTGTTTCTTGTACGCATTTGCTATTTGCCATTCAGAGCTGTTGATGTATTGCGAAGTAACCACTGCGTTGGAATCTGGCAGCATGATAATGCCGGAAGCATCGTAGGCCCACGAACCGTATTTGAGAATGCACGTTTGCTGATCGAAAGGGAAGTATGTGATGTCGATTTTACATGTGCTTGTGAATGTGCCAGGACTGAGCCAATAATGTGTGCCATCTGCGTACATAAGTATCTTGGTTTTGTATTTGGATGTGCCACCTGAAAAGCTGCTCTCGGCACTAGGATGAGAATCAAAACAAACACGGTTAATCGTCGATTAATGATTAATTATTAATTATTATTGATCGATGATTGATGATTGATGATTGATGATTCATGATTCATGATTCATGATTAATGATCGATGATTAATGATTAATGATCAATGGTTGATTAATTGATTGTTAATCGGTGATTATGTGCACAGCAATCATACAGCATGATACAATCAACGAGGAGCCTTTGGTTGTATCCTGGTACATCTATCAATATTAGCAAAGATGTCTGTATATCAATCATTAATTCTGTATTTTCATTCTCAAGATAGGTAACATTGCTTCACAAACCCATCTGACTAACCATCCACTTCTCTCCTCCACAATGGCTATCCTTTTTCTTCATTCCCCCAAAGTGGCCATTATGGAAAATGCATGATGGGAAGAAGGAAAGCGAGATATATGAAAAAGCAGATTAAAAAAGATTCAGAACTCACTTGTTATAAAGGACAATATCAGGCGTCCAAACCAATTTGGCATCAACTTGAACAGACTTGATATTATCCCACTGTGTTGAATTCCAAGTGAATAATTGATTTTTCCATTTCTAAAAATATCGATAATTATAGATTTCATTAACAAAACGAATTCCTGCTTCGTGGTGCCTGCAAGCAAAGAAGCAAAGATCAAAGAAGCAGCAAGCACAATGCACTACTGCGATGCAATTTATGAACACAAAGCAATCACGTATATCAACAAAATAATCAATTTGGAAGGAACAGGTGTCGTGTTAAGCCCGTTGTTGTTCTGTTAAGAAGATTAGTTACAATGGAAGACTGAAGATGAAGATGAATCGCTCTGGAGTAAATTATAAAAATGCAGCAAGAAATAGGAAGACTGCTATAGTCTTTGCATAAACTATTATTTAATAATGCATTGTAGATGTAAGAAAAAATGATACAAAAGAGTCAATAAATGAAGAATTGTCGTTTGTCTATTTCGTTGTTAGTTGTTTGTTGTTTGTATTATTATTTGTTTTAGTTAGTGAAATAGAAGAATGTTGCATTTTGTATTCTTCCAAGATTTTGAGCACAACTTAACTTAGATTACTTCTTAGCAGGCTAAACAAATTGCTGAACACGTAGAACAGAAGGAAGTCAAATTTCTCACCATGCGAACCCAAAGTTTTGTCGTGATCATCTGATATCGATCGTTCTAAGACAAAAGAATGGTGTCATCATCTATATAAGATGCAACAAATATGCATCGTTTCATACGGGTGATAAATTCCAGGCTCGAGTAGCCTAAATTTTAAATTAGGCTAGCTTAAATCGCATCTCCAAATTTATAGAATGAAGATTATCTTCCAAATTGACATGAATTGTGACAATTGTTATGAGATTCGATGTGCGACTTACCACATTGATAAGCTGCACAAGTTCTACACCGAAACTGACATTTGTTGGCAAGGATTGTTTCAAAACAGGCCTTGCATCCGCGGTTGAGTTTTCCAGCAGAAATGAAATTAACTGTTTTTCTTTGTTTAAAACAGCAGCTAAAAAAAAGCAACATATCAAAGTTGATCAAAGTTTCAAAAACTAATTACAGTGCATTAAGATTCATATATATGATGCTCGTTGAACATTATGTGCATAAATTAAAAGATAGAAAAATAAATATATAATAAAACATTGTGTACCTTGAGATCCAATGAATAAATTGGCGAGTAAGATGAACCAAACAGTTTGTTTCATGTTGCGTGATATGCTTGTGGAGGCCTCTAACGTAACTGCTGGACTGTTTACTGTAAGAACAAGCGAAGTTTTCATTCATATGCCAAACTCTGCTGTGGTACTATTCTTCATGATAATTACACCGTTGATGGCTGCGTGAATGTATCGTAGCAAAATGCTGAGACTAACAAAAATGCATTGATAACACCAACTGATGAGCACCAACTGATATTTGATGACATCAACATGCGTAGTGTTGCATTGTAATGATAGAATAGGTGAAATCGTGAAATCAACCTATTTAATTAATAACATAATGGAAGGATAAAGAAGATGATTAAAGAAATTGCACGTTTGAATAGCTTGGAAGAAAATTTTAGTTGTGGTGAATATGTTCGTGTGTGTGTGTCCGGTGATTGTCATAAGAACATTAATTAAAAAGAACAGTTTATCATGTCATGAACAAGAGTGCTTATAACTGCGACGATTTAAGGATACTTCTCTCTCTCGTCAAAGGGTAGAGTGAAAACGTATGTGCTGAGTTGAGCGTTGAGTAGCATTTAAGTTTGAGTGAAAATTTACCAGGACACTTTTGATGTTAATTCATCTGCGCCTTCTCTTCTCTGCCTCCTTCAGTTTCAATTTCAATTATCCTTCAAGCAACCTGCAATGCAAATAATCTTTAAAAGTGCATTCTTAAGACATTGCAACGACCTATGGGTAAAGCTTACGCGGTAACCAAGACGACGCTCAGTTGCTGGCAAAAATTGGTATGATTGCCTGCCATACAATTGAAAAATGATTCATATGCATGGAGATTCGTGAAGAAGTGAACTCTGATTAGGATAGCAAAGCACTTTAAACAAATATTTGACGCTTTTGCATTGTTGTTGTGTTATAAGAATAATGCTGTCATCAATTTTGTGATTAGCTTTTGCATTATGCGGTAAATCGCTTCGCTTTTTCAGATTTCCATGTCCATCTGAACCTATCCATTCTGTGAAATTGCGATTTCATAAGCCTTCAAGGTACCCTAAAAGGCCTTGTTGTTGTATCGGAGATTCGTTACAATGGAAATCGGCTTTGTGTATTGATACTCAACAAACAAAGGAGTGACTATTTTTAAATAATTCCGAATTTCACGCTTCAAAAGTAATCAGGTGCTTCCGAGTTGAGCACTGCGAAATAATGCACAATTATTTTTATGAACACACGCAAGATTTCACTGCAAATAGTCAGTAAATATTTTTTTACATGCTAAATCTTCGCGTTAGCTGCAGTAAATCTATTATGTCCACATGGTTGGGTTAGCGTGTTCGTTGAATTAATATGCAAAAGAAGTGTCATGCTTTGCACTCAGCAACCTAATACCTTAATGAAATTAGCATTGTCCTGCTTGGAGAATGCATTGCGCGATGGGTGGGAGGAAGTACAATCTCCTACCCTTGCTATCCATTCATTTATCGCACAATAGGACTTTAGAGTGTTCCAAATAACAATTGTAACCAACGCATATATGACAATAGCAATCAGATTATGCACGGTATCCCTTGTATAAACCATACGTGGTATTACGTGGTATGATGTTCTACGATTATCAATAAAATATTGCATGCGGCATGCGATAGAAAATATTGCATATGGACAAATTGCCTGCAGAGTGGTTTCTTTTGCTTGTTTACTTTTTGGGCGGCTGAGCCACTAATCGATAACAAGATTGAAGGTATTTCAACGCACGATATTTGTCTGTTCTGTGAAGCAAAAGGAAGCTGATTAACCTAACGAGATTTATCTAAGATTGTTGATACGAATTGAAATTCGGCATTTCACAAGGCTGCTTAGTGTATCTCATAACCTCTTCTTTGAAAAATTCGAGAATTTGTTAGTTAAAGAAAATGTTAAATGAGTGTTTCTTATTCAGATATGTTAAAGCTCTCTGGAAAATAATGCAGCATTTTAACAAGTTGCCATGTTTAAGATAAATATAACATGTTTTGGAAGAAATTGAAATGTCCAGGAAAGTATGGGGCACTTGTAATCTGTGATAATTAGTTTTTTCAAAAGTGAATTTTCATGATAATAGTGTCGCTTGTGCTTGCTTTGTTGAAAAATTTCAAATTTCAAATAAACCTCACTTTTTGCGAGAATTTTAAATCCCCATTGAAAAAATCAATTGAAGAAGAAGATGGTGTGAAATATGTCACCTGCAAACGGAGACATGATCGGACCAAAAAGAAAAACGAAACACGTTATGAGATTTAATCAATTTGTCTTTTCTAAAATGTTTTTTATTACGAAAACTTCTGTTTTGAATATAATCAGAAACAAACTGCTTTTACTTTGAGAAAAGCAGTATAAACATAATTAATTTGATATTTCTTGATCATAAGAGCAAACGAATGGTAACGTTTTCATTTAGATGAAGCAAAGTGTTTAATATTGACAATTACAAATTACTAAATTGCCCAATGAAGATCATACAGCTAGATTACAAAACTGGTGAAATAATTGAGAAAAACAATGCCATATAAAGATAGAGAGGGTAGAATCAACTCTTTTATAGCACGGTTATTAAAATGGTTGATAACTTATCAAATAGAGATAAGTATGAATAAAAGAAGAATTGATATTATATTGATAAACTTACTGATATCAACTGCAATATTGAATTTTGTGCTGCAACCAGAGAGACCAGCATTCGACAAAGCTTTGAATAAATAAAAATCGTAACTAGGATGATTCGGGAATCAAACATGTAAGCTCGTATATAAACCTAAACAATAAGCCAGATAATGGCTTAGACAAATAAGATTTCAAAAAGCGAACTTCTGAAAGTGCCCTTTATCTTTGGTATGAAAAAGCAGAATGCTTTGTTTATTGATGCGATAACGACAATGAATAAGTTTGAATGAATCGGAAAGTAGTTTCATGCATCAGAACAATGCAGCAATTGAGAATCGAACTTGAACCAATTTAAGGGGACAAAATAAACAATTGATTTAAAACATTCATGATGAATTGCATGTACCAGCCTAAACATTTAAGATTATGTCTATACGCGAGACAAAATTAGCCCGAGGCTTGGTAAATGTTTAAAGTGTTTACTTTAGAAAGCGCCTGGGTGGTGATTTCAATTTTCGATGGTTTTGAGAGAAGTGAATTCGAGGAAAGCGTTGGGGGGTGCTCTTTCAAGAGGGGGGCTCATTTGAGGGAGGGATACTCATTCAAAGAAATCGAAGAAAGATCTTCCACTTGCAAGCTACCAACAATAATGTTAGTGATATTTGTGGTACCTTTGAATAGTGGTGACACCTTTGATATAAGGTAGAAGGAGCTTGAATTCTGTTCGTATGAAAAGACTTTATTGCCATTCTCAAACAATTGGTGTTAAAGCAAAAAAGAAAACGCTTCACCACCGGCGCCAACCAATAAGATCAATAGATTCTTATTGTGTTCTCCGCGCGTGTAACTGCGTTTAATCAAGCCCGCATCAGTAAGGTCGCTTTATATCTTCGTGTTTCCCGTGGAAACATCTAAGCCTGGCCATTACGAGAGCCCAGCAATTGCATAGTGCAGTATGCCATGCGGTCATGTTGACAAATAAATGATAACGCAATAGAATAGAGTACATTTACCTTCAAATCCGCTCCATACCGCCACGAATACCTGCAATGTTTAAAGAGAAACCGAATTATGAGGGATGTTAAACAATTTCGTCAATGTCAAAAATAAACTTCCCAACACAACTGAAACTGATAATATCATTAATCAAAACAACTTTTGTCAAAACCTAACCAAACCGTAACGAAAAGTGACAGGGAGTTTTGCCAAGGTCTGCTGATCTAATTGTATGAGAAACAATGTCAGAATATTTTGTCGTTGAATCATATATGTTTTGAATCGATACATCTAGCTATATCACTTGATCAGGTTGAGAATGGAAGAAACAATTGTTGATATGAAATAACAGAGCTTGACCACTTCCAAATGCGTCACAAAATCATTACAAATAAAAGGTGGGGTTAGCAAAATTCTTTAGAAAAACGCAATGGAGTGAAGTGAAACGTAAAATATATTCAAGTTGAAATGCAATGTCAATTAAAAGATAAAATCTTGTAAACTATACTAAACAATCTTTTTCAAAGTAAACAATAATGGTCCAAGGAGTGGTTTGTGAACAGATCGCTTGTGAATTTGGTTTGAGCAGTGACATTGATCAAATCGGGTTTCACTATTTGTTTCTCGAAATCGCGTATCGCTAAATCTGGATAATTCAGATAATAATGAACAAACTTGCGAAGTGTGCTAAATAATGCACCTGAGTCGCTCTGGCTCTAAAGAACAATTTACCCTCACTTTATTGTAACACCAATAGAATAAAGCAAGTAACAGACGTGGTACTATGTACACAGTAAAATTTAAATTCAAATATTCAACACGACTCAAACCTCTTGGAGGCACTAACAAAGCTATGTAAGCACTAGCAATGCTTTCAACGGAATAAAAACTGGTTCGAGTTATCTGTGGCTCGAGGTATCTGAGGTTCGAGCTATCTGAGGCTCGAGTTATCGGGATTTTGCTGTATGCATCTGTTGTCACGTTGTTACTGCACTACTTATACAATTGGACTTACTGGGCTCAGGGTTTACTGCAATGATGTTTGTCGAATGAATTGCAAACATCCCCTCTGTACCCTGACAATGTCAGTCTCAAAGAATATTGTAAGAAAGGGTAACCACCAGTAAGTGGTGAATATTTCGTTTCCACAAAAAATAATATGCATGCAATGGCTTTGTGTTTCTTCACATTTGAATTCAGATTGAGAGGGAAAGTAGAATAAAAAGTCTTACATCAGCGAGACAATGCTACTTGCATTTGAGATTAAAATATATAGGATTTATCTTCACGAGCTGATGAATTATTTATAATATTAAATATGAAATTTCATTGATCTTATTTTGAAAAGAAAAGTAGATGAATAAAGCCTACATGACTTTATTTTTAAAATAGATTCTTGTCAAATTCGTTTTATAAAACGGTTACACAAAGCCACAATTTTAAGAGCTCATACTTGATGTGAAACAGTGTGGTATTTAAATGCATTGTACTCGAGCAGCGAAACCTGTGATAGCATTCTCACGATTCGCTTAGAAGATGAGTGATTCTGTTTAGAAAGGGGGGGAGGGAGTGAGTTGAACTTTGAGTTGGACATGATTCGAGTTGCTTGTATTAGCATTGTCATAGACAAAAAGGACAAGTTTTGTTACCCTTTTACGACGAGTTAGGATTTTTGAATATTATTGAAGTTCGAGCTCCAACATCCTTTTCTACAATTCTCTCTTCATTAATTGCAAAACCAGACTTCCATTTAACATGCTTGAAGAAGTACAAGATGAAATCAAATCTTGTTGCAAAAACAATTACGATAGACAGCTGTATTTAATGTCAGAGAAAACATAACCTAGTTGATAATATCTAGAATAAATGGATTGTCGAAGGAGCGAATAAATCAACCCACGCCTTTTTGATTTCTTTTTTATTTCAGCTCGAGTGTATTGATTAGAAACAAAGACTCGTTTACCTACGTGTTTCTCATTTGTTTGTTGTTGTACTGTGTTTGTCTTGTAGTTGCACTGTACTGCACATGTCCTGCAAAATAAAAGTCCGCTAAACAGATCTCGAAAAGAATCCATGAAATTTTATCTGAGAATCTCTCATCCATAATTATCTCCAACAAAACATCGTTCCAATATATCTAAATATAACAGCTTTGAATTAAAAACTAATTTTATTAATATTCAGGTTAAAAGAAAATAACATAATTTATCAAAAATCTAGAATATCCAAATAAATAGAAAATATATACTGTAACAGAATTATCAAAATCCTTTGAGCGACAGTATTGACCCAATTAATCCAAGAAGCTTTGCTTGTAATGTTATCTTATCACTTTCATGTGTTCTTAAAAACTAAAATCTTTATCAACCAGTGAATAACGGACTCAATCATGGCCAGCAAATTCAAAATGCATGATATCCACCAAGGAAATACACAAACCATATAATAGCAAAAGAATAAAACCAAGATTGTTTCATTCAAAGATGATTTTATAATTAATTATTCATAAAAAGTTGAAGAAGACCTTTTTCCAGCTTTCTTCTTTTTCTGCTTAACGAGACCTGGTAAATAAATCAAATAACCAAATAAGTATTAACCCCCGTATTCATATCATGGTTTATTGATAAACAACAGCAGACAATATATTTCCAGGGGGTAAAATTACCTTGAGCTCTCATTACCATTCGAATCTGTTCATCTTCTTCTCTCTCTCTAAAATCAACAAGACACCAAGCTTAACTATTGAACAAATTCGTTGATGTCTCTTGTCTTGTGCCTTTATCTATTAGTATACCTATCAATCAATCCATCTATCTATCAATCCATCTATCTATCTATCCATTTATCCATCTATCCATCTATCCATCTATCCATCTATCCATCTATCCATCTATCCATCCATCCATCTATCCATCTATCTATCCATCTATCTATCTATGTATGTATGTATGTATGTATGTATGTATGCATGTATCTATCTATCTATCTATCTATCTATGTATGTATGTATGTATGTATGTATGTATGTATGTATGTATGTATGTATGTATGTATGTATGTATGTATGTATGTATGTATGTATGTATGTATGTATGTATGTATGTATGTATGTATGTATGTATGTATGTATGTATGTATGTATGTATGTATGTATGTATGTATGTATGTATGTATGTATGTATGTATGTATGTATGTATGTATGTATGTATGTATGTATGTATGTATGTATGTATGTATGTATCTATCTATCTATCTATCTACCCATCTGTCTGTCTGTCTACCAATCTATCAATCTATCTGTTTATTTCTATATCTATCTTGTAAAACATGTTAGTAAAGTCTCCACAAAAAGCAAATTACCGCATGCGATCCTCTTCCATTTTTTCAACGATTTTATTTCTCCTTGCAACGTAGTTGACAAGTTCAGCAAGCAATTGCTCCTCCGCACGACGATCCTCCTCCGTTTTCAGAGATTCTTAAAAAAATGATGACGACAGTTTGCGTCAGTTAACATGGATAATAAAAGCAGAAAATAAACGAACAAAAAATCAAAAGGAAAGAAAGATGAAAAGTTATGTAGAAAAAGAAAAAGTTCATGTAGAAAAAGCAGAGATATTTTACCATCTTTTTCCATTAGCAAACGGTATTCATATTCGACCCTTTTTTGATTGTTATGATATTCAATTTCTTGTGACCTGCAAGCCGTAAAAATAAAAACAGATTCAGAAATATGCAAGTAAGCGCACGTTTATAAAAAAATAAAAATATACATGTTTATAAAAAAATATACATAAAAACTACTAATTGAATTGTTTACATGTAGATGAGTTCATTTTCTCTTCTTAACATTTTATTTTTCTCAGTAATCAAATCAAACCATGTCACCATGTAATTCTCCTCCGGTTCACCTAAAAAACCCAACAAATTTTTACATAAATAAATACAAAAGGAAATGTTTGGGTTCATGCGTAAAAAATAGAATTGTGAATTAGCAGCCATAAGTAGTATACCGTGAAGTTGTTCTCTTAGTTTCTTTTCCATCTTCACACCTCTTTGTTCTAATTCCCTTTGTTTTGTTTCATTTGTTTTTAACTCGACAGCAATTTCATCTAAGGTTAGTTCTTTTTCATCAACGAAATATACCTCTTGTTTCTCTTCAACTTTCTCGGCTGGCTTTAAATCTTTCCTATTTCCATCTTTATTTTTTACTTTCGGACTTTTATCCTTGATTTTCTTCTTTCCTTTCAATTCCTTCTCCTTCGACTTCTTAGCTTCATCAACATTAATCTTCTTTCTGTCTTTCCCAACCTCGGCCTTTCTTGGTTCTTTATCCTTCAATGCTTTACTTTCAATTACAGTCTTATTTTCATTCTCTTTATCGATCCCAGACTTCGGGGCCTTTTTTTCTTTCGACTTCTTCACCTCAACAGCATTAGTTTTCCTTCTATCCTTACTCATATCAGGTTTAGTGATGCTGTCCTTCTTCTCAACACCTTTGGCATCAGCTGACTTAGGCGATGGCCTCCCTTCTTGTTTACCATCAACAGGTTCTCTGTAAGGAAGAACCCCTCTCGGGACAGGAGGGGCTGGCCTTTTGGGGGCTGCTTCTTTCTTCTTCGCTGCCATGTCCTTGTCAACAGAGGGCAATCTATGAACTTTTTGTTGACGTTCGGCTTCAGTCCTCTTTTCGTCAATACCATCTTTGGCTGGAACATAGCCTATATCATTGCTATACAAGCGATCTGCTGGTAAAGTAACGACAACGTTTATACCTTCAAGAGAGGACGGTTTATCGTCATCCAATTGATTAATTCCGATTGGTTTGGCAGCTGCAAGAGATGGACAACTCGCAGAAACAGGACTGCTCATTCCTGATGGCAAAACACCCCGGCTATCAATTTTTCCTGCCTTCAATTCCTCCGGCCTTTCATCAAGTCTTTTTTCATGGTCGATTTCAATTTTACTATTTTCAACATATGCTTTAAACGTCTCCAATCTCTCATCTTCAAGAGAATCACCCTTTGCACCTTCAATTTCACCACCATCTTCAACATTCGGTGATGGCACTTCATTACCATCAGTTTTTACTGTTTCTTTTTCCTTCACTTCAGGACGAGGTTGTGGTGCTGGTCTTTTATGCTTCCTTTTTAAAACATACTTTTTATTATGTTTCTTTTCGCCAACATCCTTTGCTTGATCTTCATTTAATAAATCATCATCAGAGTCTTCGAATGGATTTCTATATTCCTTTGTTTCACTTTCTTTTTCTTTCATTGCCATTTTCAAATTCAATATCTTTTTCTCGTGCTCTCTCACCTTCACCGATGGCATCTGCAACTTAGGACCTGTACCGGGGCGAATTCGTATCGGCCTAGCCACCCCACTTTCATCCATCTCCGATTTGTTACTTTCTGAAACTTTCTCCACACCTTTGTAAACTTCTTCGTCATCTGATTCTTCAAATGGATTCATTGATATTTTTTGTTGTTCATAATTACTTTTTTCATCTTCCAAAATTTCATCATCGGATTCTTCAAATGGATTCACATATTTCAAAACTTTCAATTTCTTTCCTTCCCCTTCTACTTCTTCCTTTTCAATTTCAGTTTTATCTTGTTCTTCAACTATTGATTTGTCTTCTTTCATCTCAACCTCTTCCCTGTTTATTTCATCTTCCATTTTATTCATGTTATCACCATCTTTTATATATTCTTCTTTTTCGTTCAATTCCTCTTCCTTTTTCTCAACCACGGCTTCAACATCCTTCAAATCTTCGCTACCTTTATCATCAGCAACCAAATTATCTTCTTCAAATTTCTCCTCCAACTCCTTCACATTCTCTTCATTACTCTCATCCTTCGAATGAGCAATATTTCCTTCGTCTGCTTCTTCAGAGGCGTCTAAATCCATCCTGTCAACAGCTTGTTCTTCAATCTTCTCTGGAATTTTATCAATCAAAACTTCTGAATTTCTACAATTATCATCACCATAATCCTGCTCTTTATCTTTTGCATCTTCTTCCAACGATTCTTCTTCACTTTTTTCCACAACTTGTTGATTGTGGCGCTCAGAATTTTCTTTACTTTTCTTCATCTCTTCTATATCTTCTCCTGCGCCTAAGTGACTAAGTTGTATCTCAACTTCTCCCAAGTGTTCATTTTCATTTTGCTGCTTAGCACGCTCTTTACTTTTCTCCATTTCTTCATCTTCTCGTTCACTTAATTGACCATCTTGTGTCTCATCTTCTTCCAGATGTTCATCTTCATTTTTCTGCTTAGCATGTTCTTTATTTTTCTTCTTCTTTACTTTTAAAACCAGTTTCTTCTTCTTTGCTCCATCGGAAGAAGTGGAAGATAAAACGGAATCACTTTTAGGCCTTCTTCCATGATCACTATCCAATTCATGTTTAACACCCCCAACATTCTTATCATGCACTAGATCACGTCTTTCCGATGACAATAATGATGCTGTATCGTTTTCATAAATCCCAACCGGTTTTAAATCGATGTTTCGTCCATAGTCTGGGTTATCAAAAGAAATTCCAATTTCGCCCTCGGCCTTACGCGTGTTAAAAGGAGCTTCGTAAATATGCGTCGCATTATTCTCTACATCAACATGGGAAACACCCTGACGATCCTTAACACCTTGCTTTTTGTCAAGAACATTCGCAAGAAAATCTCTCGCTCCCCCCTTTTGAGCAAGCGCAGAGCGTGCAGTAATATCAGTTCCTTGATATTTGTTGTTACCAGGTTGATGAATAGGTCTCAATGGTGGAACGGCAGATATTTTATTATGCTGGTCTCCCCCCTGGTCTACCCCCTTGCTGTAAATATCATCAGTACTGTAATTGAGCTTGTTAACAGGGGGGTAAACTGGTCGTTGAGGGATGTTATCTGTACTCTTGCTGTCTGTTGTTTGCTTGGAGTATTTTTTGTGATCGTCTTTCTTTGCAAGTGATGGAGGAGTCGCCGGTCGACCTGGTGGCTTTTTCAAGTTCAGCTCTGTGTGCTTGGGGTGTTCTGAGAAACAAGAAACAAGAAACAAATGAAATAAAAAAATAACCTTGCAATCAAAACTCAATAGTCATATAATCATTCTAAAAATTCATCCAGACAGATGGTTTTTGGTCGGCAATTCTCCTTCATATATGAATAGCTGACAAAAGAACTCTTTATAAAACTATTTTACCAAGCAGATTTATTGAAAAATAAACTGAAAAACACCTGTGACTTTATCACGAGCTGTGTGATCATCAGTTTCCATTTTTTCTGCTTGTTGAAACATCTTCCTTGCATTTTCAACTCTTGAATGAAGGGATGGGGTTGGTTGAATGTCGTGAGATACATCTTGGGTTTTTCTTTTGCTCTCCAGACTTTTGAGCAAACTTTCCAGTGCATCTTGTTCTTTTTGTTGGGTCCTTTGAGGAGAAAGACGAGATTCTTCCGAGCCTTGAAGAAGAAAAAGGCAGCAGCATGAGAAAATTGAAACAAAGAAAGGTGAAACAGACTAAAAACATGTGGGGTGGTTAGGACACAAAAAAGGAAGTTTCAATGTGGAGAATAATGACAGGAAAAAAAGAAGAAAATGAGGATACAGCATCAGAAAAGAAAAGAAAGTAGATGGAAATAGAAACAAATGAAGAAAGAAAAAAATAACGATGAAAGAGAAGAATTACTTGTTGATGTGGTTCTTTTTCTGTAATGTTGGTCACAATAGAATTCATCTTCAACTGGTATATATCTATAGGTTCCCATTCTGAGTAGAGTGTCGCAAGTAGAACATTTAAAACAAACACGGTGAAACAGTTTTCCTTCAACTTGTAAACGTTCCATCAAATAAACTGTCCCCTTACACCTGGCACAGTATCTATCAATTGTCCCTTTACTCATTTTTGGTGTCCGTGAGGCACCTATTACTTCCTAAAAAAATAGATTTAACAATAAGGTGATAGCATGAATCTACTTGAACCTCAAATAATCAAAGAAATTTGCTGAAGTCAATTAATATTTGAGTAATACTGGGTCAACCATGAGGCATAGGTAAAGTAAAAATCAAGGGACTACTCATCAAAGTCAATCTTCATAAAAGAAATGGCAAATAAAATAGGAGATAAGATGAATTTACTTTGGCAGCAGAAACTCCAGGAACTGAGGTTTTCTTTTTGGGGACTTCATTTGATGTAAATGCTGCATGTCGTTTTGATGCAATTCTTGAAGGTTTGGGAATTTCACCTAAGACAATAAACAATTGAATGCAATAATATATAAAAATAAACTTCTTGCAGCAAGTGAATATATGTGCATATTTCCTAAAAAATGCATTTTCATATTACCTAAAGTCAAGGTAGTGCATACTTCCAAAGAGACTCTGGGAAAGTCCAGAAATTTGAATACAATATAGCTGTCTAGTTACAACGAAAATGTCAACAATTTGTTGACGAATGCAGCCAGCATGTTTACAAACTTTGAATTAATAATTATCTATAACTGGGGACAATAAAAATAATGTAAAATAATGTAAAAACTTTCCTTACCTGGAACTTTGTCTTTGAAATAGTTATAATACTGTGATACGTAAGTTAGAATGCTTAACTTGTCAGGAACTTCCATCTCTACCATATCTTCCACGTCCAATAAAGCTGCAATATCAAGTTCACTCTCGGCAACTGTAAATGCCTATAAAACAGACAACATATCAAGACATTTTTAAGGGCTAAAGGACTTGAAATAGAATATTTCAATCCGCATTCCATGAATGAATAGGACTTGTGGAATGTCATCCAAATAAAAAAAAAATTCTAATTTACCAAATCATTATTTTCAGCGATGTTTTCTTTCGACAATTTATCAAAATTTCTGAAATGAAGAAGCTAGAATAGGACGCCACTCTCTTATAAAATAAGTAAATTATATCCACAATTCAACGAGCTAAATTCAGTAGCAATATCATACATTAAGTCAGGCCTGTAATGGTGAATAATTGCGCAGAAGGCAAGACCATTTCTCCAAGAACTTGTCATATTTCTAATATTCACATCTTTATATCCATTTGTCACTTGCTGACACCATACCATTAAAGCATTCGCACCAGATAATGGCATTTTCAAATGATCATATTATATTCAATCACTATTATTATTAAAAAATGTAACATTAATAGACAGAAACGTCAAGAATAATCTTCGATTCGAAAGAGAAGACACAAAATGAACTTCCGGACTTGAAACACAACAACGTGATAAATGTATTCTTGTTCCTCCCACCTTAAAGGGAGAGATAGGGTCAGGGCAGGCTGAACTGGGGTTTGGGTTAGGTTTAGGGTTGAGGTTAGGATTAGGGTTAGGGTTAGACTCATTATATTGCGCCCCTCCCCTTCGTTTGGCTCGAATCATTACTCACCAACGGGGTCTTGTCGCATTGCTATCTCAAAAACCGGACAAAATTGATTTCCTTCCTTCGATTTCACTAATTTTAAAATCTTCCTTGATACGACCACCTTACAAGAAAAAAAAATAAAAAATAAAAAAACAAAATACAAAAAACAAAATCCAGAACATTTTCAATTTCAAATTCTATTTCAATTTATATATGAATGAATGACATGCTACACAATAATAAGGAGCGTCGCCATCTCGCCATAATCAGTGGCGGCGCCAGGGGGGGAATGGGGGGACTAGTCCCCCCAATTTTTTCAGAAAGATGGTCTCTGAGGCTGCGTTTACACGGGACCGGTTCCACTTGGAACCGTACCAAAATGGGTACGATTAGGCCTCCCGTTTACACGGAAACTGTCGGAACCGTTCCAAATGGAACTGCTAGCCGTACCCAAATTGGATCGGTTAGAAAAAAGTTCCATTTGGAACCGTTTCACGGAACCGTTCCAAAATGCTCGTGTAAACGGGTGGAACGGTTCCAAAAGAGTACGGATAGGAAGTGAGGCATAAAATGTGAGCGTCATGTGGTTGTGAACAAAGGGAATCACAAAAATGGCGTCCTTTGAGCTTGTCAAGCACGCCTCCACAGCACCGCTCTGTGCAATAATTTCGAATAGTTCCAAATGGAACCGATCCCGTGTAAACGCAGCCAAATTTGGAACGGTTCCAAATGGTTCCGAATGGAACCGTTCCAAATTTCTCGTGTAAACGCAGCCTGAGATTCATGCAAATCCGATGAGAAAATTGGGGGGGGGGGGTAGGCCTACGTTCTGTGAATTGTGTCGCAAGATTATTTCAATGTAAAACACAAAAGGGTTATTTCAATGTATGCAGAAAGAGAAGTCAAAGGATCCTAAGCCATTTTGAGAGCTCGACAAAATCCCGAGAGCTTCCGGGGGCTTCGCCCCCTGGACCCCTACCAGGGCCGGGAAACATGACGTGCCTCGGCACGTCATGTTTCAATCCCCCCCACTGGCCATAATACATATAAATGATCACAAGAAAGAAAAAAAAACCGACTAAACAAAGTTTCAACTAAAACACGGAAAAGAGCTTAAGATAATCAAAATTAATTAAATAATTAATTAATTAATTGATTAAAAAAAAATAAATGAATTAGCGGCCCAAGCACTCCACCCAAGCACTATATCTATGTAGAGTAGCAGCTAAGTGGAACGTCCAGAACAATGATCTGTAGGGAGGTCAGTCTCCTTTGCAGGCTTGATTGGCGGGATATTTGCTCTGAACTAAAAACCCACTTGCGTTAGTGTCAATCTGAGGGACACCTGTGCACTGAATATTGAAAACAAACCAAATACAGAGAACAATTTGAGGCGATAAATTGATTTTTATTGGAAAAATATGCTTGTGAGTCACTGAAAATAAACGTATCGTTATTTAAGCAGCAAACTTGTTGCGTAAATATTTGAATTGTATGCACGGCAAGGAGGAATTTTCAAATATCTCGGATTGAAAATGAAGAACTCGTAAAGTCAAAAGGTTGAAAAGGCAAATGTTTTCGAACCATCACTTGTGCAAGTCCTCCTTTCAACAAATAAATTGCTATGTCGAGGCAAAGGAAAAAGCTTTGTAAATAAACAAAGCAAAAACCATGAAACTTTCATGGAAAATGCTTTCACAAGTGTTTCCATATACAAGACGCTGAAAATCTATCTAACCAAATGCGTCCTGATGGCCAGAAAAACCTCACCGAGTCGCAATCCTTGGCACCTGTTGAAAGGACGTCAATATGGCAAGCGTTTAGTACCACTAAAACTATATCCTAGACACTAGAGGGCCGAAACTTGTCTCAAAATGATTAGAATGCCCTAATTAGTAGGTTTCGACTATTTCTTAGCCAAATTTCCATCTATTTCAAAATGTCATGTTGGAAATTTGAACCTTCATGGAGTATACCTACTTAAACTAATTCCCTTATCGCAGCCAGCCGTCGGAACCAACTTTTAAACCAATTGTCCTAGAGAGCTGAAACTTGCCTCAAAATGATCAGAATGCCAGAAATAGTGGGATTCGACTATTTGCAATTCATATTTCATGGTAAATTGTCCCCAGCGTTCCAAGACACTTGAAACGACGTTTTCTAAGTCTTGAAGGTAGGTCGATATCCGGTGCTTTTAGAAGGGCGATAACTTTTGAACCAATTGTCCTAGAGAGCTGAAACATGTTTCAGACTGATCAAAAGGTCCTAATTAATAGGATTCAACCCATTGTAAGTGACATTTTGATCTATTTCCAGATTTGATTTTTCTAACCCTTGCTTTATGTATGATAGGTAATGTATCTCACTTCGGGCAAGAGCTCGCCTGAAGCCAACTTTGGAAACATTTATGCTAGAAAGCTGGCAATGGTCTCAAACTGATCAGAAGGTCTGAATTAGTAGGAATGGACCCATTGTAAGTGACATTTTGATCTATTTCCAGATTTGATTTTTCTAACCCTAGCTTTATGTATGATAGGTAATGTATCTCACTTGGGGCAAGAGCTCGCCTGAAGCCAATTTTGGAAACATTTAAGCTAGAAGGCTGGAAATGGTCTCAAACGGATCAGAAGGCCTTAATTAGTAGGAATGGACCCATTGTAAGTGACATTTTGATCTGTTTCCAAATTTGATTTTTCTAACCCTAGCTTTATGTATGATAGGTAGCTAATGTATCTCACTTGGGGCAAGAGCTCGCCTGAAGCCAACTTTGGAAATATTTATGCTACAAAGCTGGCAATGGTCTCAAACTGATCAGAAGGTCCTAATTAGTAGGATTCGACCTATTGTAAGTGACATTTCGATCTATTTCCAGATTTGATTTTTCTAACCCTAGCTTTATGTATGATAGGTAATGTATCTCACTTGGGGCAAGAGCTCGCCTGAAGCCAACTTTGGAAACATTTATGCTAGACAGCTGGCAATGGTCTCAAACTGATCAGAAGGTCTTAATTAGTAGGATTCGACCCATTGTAAGTAACATTTCGATCTATTTCCAGATTTGATTTTTCTAACCCTAGCTTTATGTATGATAGGTAATGTATCTCACTTGGGGCAAGAGCTCGCCTGAAGCCAATTTTGGAAACATTTATGCTAGAAGGCTGGGAATGGTCTCAAACGGATCAGAAGGCCTTAATTAGTAGGAATGGACCGATTGTAAGTGACATTTTGATCTGTTTCCAAATTTGATTTTTCTAACCCTAGCTTTATGTATGATAGGTAGCTAATGTATCTCACTTGGGGCAAGAGCTCGCCTGAAGCCAACTTTGGAAATATTTATGCTACAAAGCTGGCAATGGTCTCAAACGGATCAGAAGGTCCTAATTAGTAGGATTCGACCTATTGTAAGTGACATTTCGATCTATTTCCAGATTTGATTTTTCTAACCCTAGCTTTATGTATGATAGGTAATGTATCTCACTTGGGGCAAGAACTCGCCTGAAGCCAATTTTGGAAACATTTATGCTAGAAGGCTGGGAATGGTCTCAAACGGATCAGAAGGCCTTAATTAGTAGGAATGGACCCATTGTAAGTGACATTTTGATCTGTTTCCAAATTTGATTTTTCTAACCCTAGCTTTATGTATGATAGGTAGGTAATGTATCTCACTTGGGGCAAGAGCTCGCCTGAAGCCAACTTTGGAAACATTTATGCTAGAAGGCTGGGAATGGTCTCAAACGGATCAGAAGGCCTTAATTAGTAGGAATGGACCCATTGTAAGTGACATTTTGATCTGTTTCCAAATTTGATTTTTCTAACCCTAGCTTTGTGTATGATAGGTAATGTATCTCACTTGGGGCAAGAGCTCGCCTGAAGCCAACTTTGGAAACATTTATGCTAGACAGCTGGCAATGGTCTCAAACTGATCAGAAGGTCTTAATTAGTAGGATTCGACCCATTGTAAGTAACATTTCGATCTATTTCCAGATTTGATTTTTCTAACCCTAGCTTTATGTATGATAGGTAATGTATCTCACTTGGGGCAAGAGCTCGCCTGAAGCCAACTTTGGAAACATTTATGCTAGAAGGCTGGGAATGGTCTCAAACGGATCAGAAGGCCTTAATTAGTAGGAATGGACCTATTGTAAGTGACATTTCGATCTATTTCCAGATTTGATTTTTCTAACCCTAGCTTTATGTATGATAGGTAATGTATCTCACTTGGGGCAAGAACTCGCCTGAAGCCAATTTTGGAAACATTTATGCTAGAAGGCTGGGAATGGTCTCAAACGGATCAGAAGGCCTTAATTAGTAGGAATGGACCCATTGTAAGTGACATTTTGATCTGTTTCCAAATTTGATTTTTCTAACCCTAGCTTTATGTATGATAGGTAGCTAATGTATCTCACTTGGGGCAAGAGCTCGCCTGAAGCCAACTTTGGAAATATTTATGCTACAAAGCTGGCAATGGTCTCAAACGGATCAGAAAGTCCTAATTAGTAGGATTCGACCTATTGTAAGTGACATTTCGATCTATTTCCAGATTTGATTTTTCTAACCCTAGCTTTATGTATGATAGGTAATGTATCTCACTTGGGGCAAGAGCTCGCCTGAAGCCAATTTTGGAAACATTTATGCTAGAAGGCTGGGAATGGTCTCAAACGGATCAGAAGGCCTTAATTAGTAGGAATGGACCCATTGTAAGTGACATTTTGATCTGTTTCCAAATTTGATTTTTCTAACCCTAGCTTTATGTATGATAGGTAATGTATCTCACTTGGGGCAAGAGCTCGCCTGAAGCCAACTTTGGAAACATTTATGCTAGAAGGCTGGAAATGGTCTCAAACGGATCATAAGGCCTTAATTAGTAGGAATGGACCCATTGTAAGTGACATTTTGATCTGTTTCCAAATTTGATTTTTCTAACCCTAGCTTTATGTATGATAGGTAGCTAATGTATCTCACTTGGGGCAAGAGCTCGCCTGAAGCCAACTTTGGAAATATTTATGCTACAAAGCTGGCAATGGTCTCAAACTGATCAGAAGGTCCTAATTAGTAGGATTCGACCTATTGTAAGTGACATTTCGATCTATTTCCAGATTTGATTTTTCTAACCCTAGCTTTATGTATGATAGGTAATGTATCTCACTTGGGGCAAGAGCTCGCCTGAAGCCAACTTTGGAAACATTTATGCTAGACAGCTGGCAATGGTCTCAAACTGATCAGAAGGTCTTAATTAGTAGGATTCGACCCATTGTAAGTAACATTTCGATCTATTTCCAGATTTGATTTTTCTAACCCTAGCTTTATGTATGATAGGTAATGTATCTCACTTGGGGCAAGAGCTCGCCTGAAGCCAACTTTGGAAACATTTATGCTAGAAGGCTGGGAATGGTCTCAAACGGATCAGAAGGCCTTAATTAGTAGGAATGGACCCATTGTAAGTGACATTTTGATCTGTTTCCAAATTTGATTTTTCTAACCCTAGCTTTATGTATGATAGGTAGCTAATGTATCTCACTTGGGGCAAGAGCTCGCCTGAAGCCAACTTTGGAAATATTTATGCTACAAAGCTGGCAATGGTCTCAAACGGATCAAAAGGTCCTAATTAGTAGGATTCGACCTATTGTAAGTGACATTTCGATCTATTTCCAGATTTGATTTTTCTAACCCTAGCTTTATGTATGATAGGTAATGTATCTCACTTGGGGCAAGAACTCGCCTGAAGCCAATTTTGGAAACATTTATGCTAGAAGGCTGGGAATGGTCTCAAACGGATCAGAAGGCCTTAATTAGTAGGAATGGACCCATTGTAAGTGACATTTTGATCTGTTTCCAAATTTGATTTTTCTAACCCTAGCTTTATGTATGATAGGTAGCTAATGTATCTCACTTGGGGCAAGAGCTCGCCTGAAGCCAACTTTGGAAATATTTATGCTACAAAGCTGGCAATGGTCTCAAACGGATCAAAAGGTCCTAATTAGTAGGATTCGACCTATTGTAAGTGACATTTCGATCTATTTCCAGATTTGATTTTTCTAACCCTAGCTTTATGTATGATAGGTAATGTATCTCACTTGGGGCAAGAACTCGCCTGAAGCCAATTTTGGAAACATTTATGCTAGAAGGCTGGGAATGGTCTCAAACGGATCAGAAGGCCTTAATTAGTAGGAATGGACCCATTGTAAGTGACATTTTGATCTGTTTCCAAATTTGATTTTTCTAACCCTAGCTTTATGTATGATAGGTAGCTAATGTATCTCACTTGGGGCAAGAGCTCGCCTGAAGCCAACTTTGGAAATATTTATGCTACAAAGCTGGCAATGGTCTCAAACGGATCAGAAAGTCCTAATTAGTAGGATTCGACCTATTGTAAGTGACATTTCGATCTATTTCCAGATTTGATTTTTCTAACCCTAGCTTTATGTATGATAGGTAATGTATCTCACTTGGGGCAAGAGCTCGCCTGAAGCCAATTTTGGAAACATTTATGCTAGAAGGCTGGGAATGGTCTCAAACGGATCAGAAGGCCTTAATTAGTAGGAATGGACCCATTGTAAGTGACATTTTGATCTGTTTCCAAATTTGATTTTTCTAACCCTAGCTTTATGTATGATAGGTAATGTATCTCACTTGGGGCAAGAGCTCGCCTGAAGCCAACTTTGGAAACATTTATGCTAGAAGGCTGGGAATGGTCTCAAACGGATCAGAAGGCCTTAATTAGTAGGAATGGACCCATTGTAAGTGACATTTTGATCTGTTTCCAAATTTGATTTTTCTAACCCTAGCTTTGTGTATGATAGGTAATGTATCTCACTTCGGGCAAGAGCTCGCCTGAAGCCAATTTTGGAAATATTTATGCTAGAAGGCTGGGAATGGTCTCAAACGGATCGGAATGCCAGAAATAGTGGGATTCGACTATTTGCAATTCATATTTCATGGTAATTTATCCCAAGCGTTCCAAAACACTTGAAGCGACGTTTTCTAAGTCTTGAAGGTAGGTCGATATCCGTCCTACAGACCAGGAACTAGACCCTTGGTCGCCATCTGACTGTAGATATTTGCCTAGTAGGTAATGTTATTTGGTAGTGTTTGGTATTTGGTATTTGGTAATGCTAAGATCGCTAGATCCATTGTTTGCGCTCCAGGTTGGGGTAAGTTTTAGCTCAGACAGAACCACAGATATTTGTGCATGGGTGGTTACACTGGTCTCCCTGTACCTCGAAACTCTAAGGGACAGGGAGACCAATGTTCGTTCAAGAGTTCACAACAAAACAAATGCTCGAGTCGAGTCGTTTTGTCTTGTTAACGGGATTTTTTATTATGTATTCTTGAGATGTGATTTGTTACTTTACCGCCGTTCTCCTTGTTAGTTAGTCATCTTTAATGAAAATGCTAAGATATTTCACTGGAGGTCCAAGAATACTATGCGTAAGAGTAATATTTTTGTCAGCCGTGGTTTTAATTGCAAACTGAACAATTTATAGGCCTCTTTACCCACGCCCCTCAACCGATATTTTTGAGTGATATTTTTGTCAATTTTCTTTTAAAAAACGAAAAGGCACAAATCTCTTTACTTTTTCTCTACATTTTACTTCCTCCCTAAATGTATTTGCTCAGCTTAAAACTAGCTGGTTTTTAACTCAATCACTTTTCCAGATCCTCTATTGTTTCTTCTATTATTCTTTCACATTTGTAAAGGACTATTTGAAATATTTGCCTGGGCAACCTCATCTAAAAACGACGAGTCCTTGATTAGTAGTATTCTATATCAGTAATATTTCTTTTCAATGTCAAAACTTTTATTTTGTAATTCTAAGTATAAATTGATATTATTATAATAAATGTTCTTTTTTTCGCAACAGCCTTTTGGCACCAGAAGTATCAAAGTAGCTTGTCTGTCACTGATGTCTAAAGAATTTGAAGGTCAAATCTTTATAAAGATATTGTGATAGCTGAATTTCTTAATTTATATCATTTTAATATTATGTTATGCTGGTATTTGATCCAATGTCATCTGGATTTAATTACATATTAATTTCATAGATATGTTTTGTTTTCTTTTTCAGATTCTTTAGATGTGAAATTTGTCAGAAGCTCTGGTCCTGGTGGACAAAATGTTAACAAATGTAAACTTAGATGAAATAATTTCAAATGCATTTTTTGCAAGAGTTTATCAAAATATCGTTGTAAAAATATGGTAATTATTGCATTATCAACAATGATCAGTGTTTTGATTAAATTTTAGTGAATACAAAAGCAGAAGTCAGACTAAAGATTCCGAATGCCCAGTGGATACCACAAGAAGTGAAAGAAAAACTAATGGAAATGGTAGGCATCTTAAAGTTTTCATCTTTTTATTAAATATTTTTTCTTGCACTTTTTCTTGTTTATTAAGGACATTGAAGGTTGCTTGATAATTTTCTAAGAATGGTCTTCAACTTATCATAAAAACTGAATTTTTTATTTTGCAGGAGAAGAATCGGATTAACAAGGACGGAGTGCTTATTGTTACATCTGACAGGTTCCGTCTTCAGTCAAAGAACTTGAAAGATGCAATGAGCAAAATAAAATATATGATTGATAATGCAAATCCTGTCCAAGAGGAAACTTCAGAGAATAAAGTGAAAAAAATCTTAGCCATGTAGGTTATGTTTCCAACACCTTTTGAGGGATAACATAGCTGTAGGCAATTAATGAATATATATTTGTATGTAATCATTACCTTAAATGACAGAATTAGCGCCCCCTGCCCCCGTATTCTCGGTCCAGCAACCCACAGCTGAAATAAAGTTGTCTTCCTTCTTTTTCATAAAATAATCTATGAGATGAGAGAGTTCAATAGGAATATGACCAACCAGGGTCCCCCCATCAGAACTGGAACAAACCGGAAATAAATTTTCTCCCTTATGTGGTGTGAGCAAAGTTTAATAAGCTCCCCTGCTTAATTAACCGCCCCTACCTAATTAATGCCCCCTTAAAATGTTATTTTTTCATTTTAAGGGGGGCGCTAATTCGGCCGGGGCGGTTAATTCGTCATTTACGGTAAATGGAATTTTGATTTACTTATTAAAAGAATGTTGCGAAATGTCTTAATTAGCAAAGATGGTGCTCTGTATCATGTTAGGCAGAGTGAGTTTGTTGTGAAGTTTCAGGGCGTTGGCAAAGGCGTGAAGCTTTGAGTTGTCAACCAATGTTGTCTTCATAATCCTTTATTCTCATTGTGATAATTTACTCATGTAGTATTCCTTGTGTTAATTGTAGGATTGAAAAAGAGAAGGAAAAAAGATTAGAAGAAAAGAAACATCGTTCGGAACGAAAAAGAAATCGAGACTCTATTTAGGAATTGATTTTTAAAGAACTTGAAGAAAAACTCAAAAGGTAGGCTGCGTTTTGTGTGTTTGCATTGATAAAACCCACGCAAAATCTTCAATATTAACTTCATTTTTTTAAATCTTGGGAGGCACCTTTTGACACTATCTATCTGCTAGGGACTTTAGAGCGAGCTATAGATGAAGATATTGATAAAAATTTGCATTGTTTGATAACAGATCTGCTTTCTTTGCTTGCTTCGCCGATAGCTGTTTGGTATGACCTTCTTTTGAACTGAAATTGCGATTTGATACAAATCTCTTCTTACTACTCAATGATAGGCAGCAAGTTTAACAGAAATTCATTTTATCACCGCATTTGTTACTTGCAAGTTTGAAATATTTAGAATTTTATCGCAAGCGCTGGTGGTGATAATATCAAAAAGCGATGTTTTTTGCATTGCTAAATATAAAAATTTCTGCAAATTGAAAATCAGCTATTTGAATATTTTATCTATCAAATACACCTGTGCTTGTAGTTTAACCACCAACAAATTGACCCAACCCTAGAGACCTTTCAATGATATTCTTTGGTAACTAGATTTTTTCAAGTGTCCGAGTTTCAATAGAATTTCATGTCACGAGCGATCGTGATTTTGCGCCGCACACAGATTCCTTCACATGCTATATTTACAGAATGCATTACCATTCTACATCACACGCACACCGAGCTTAATTTTCTCACACAGAATGACGTGAATATTCACAAATCATAGTGTTAGCATTAAACATCATGAAATATTTAAGAGGTCTCTACTCCCAAACAATCACTGAGTTTATCCGATTATACCAGCGGATGCGCTCCTGTTTAAATTAAGATCAGTTGCCTAGCAATCTTGATCACCTCCCCACATATTTCAACTCATTTCCATTATAAATTACCAATTTTCATAATCACTATGATTCACATGCATTTTTTTATTTTCTTATCTTAATCATATGTTGGTCAGGACATCCTTCCTTCTATTATTTACTACCATTCTGGACAACACCAGTATACTTGTTTACGCCTTCTTTAGCTATTAAACCCATCCTACTTAAGGTTATCTTCCATTAACAAACATATCTTTTGAAATCTTTGACAATGCACTTTCGAAACTACAAATTGATACCGTTAATGCAGAATACATGCTTCTAAAAAACCACGCTTGCTTTGTTTGGTAGTTATTAATCTTCTATTCTATGTTTCCTAAAGAAGATGCATGTAATTACGAAGAGATTTTTCCAGATTAATAATTACAGCCCCATTCAATGTCACCATTGGTTTATCATCATCTTCCACTTTTTTCAATCTTATCCGATGATTTTCGTTGCTTTAAAATCACAAAGCATCAAATGCTCTTATTAATTTCGTGTTTTCTTTGAAAACAGCTTGCCTTGTTGTTTATGATTTTGTTTTGTATAAATACACCTGCAAGCTAATCAAGCAATTAAAATTATCCTCTTTGCTTGTATGCTATGTATCTTGTCTTTGCATCAACTTTCTCCTTCTTTCTCTATCCACCTGGCATTTCTCCAAGTTTTCGCATTTAAAAACCAACCCTCTCATTACCTTTCTCTCTTTTTTCTGCTCATTATTTACCCTCATTTATTGTCAGCTCTTTAATATAGTGTCTTGGTCATCATAGTGATGCATTTTTGTTTTTCCCAAATCGTCTTCATCAATTGTTGTTTTGTTTTTTGTCGTGTAGAAATCAAAAGATAAGAATCGCTGCTTACGTATGCCCAATTATAAACATTCCTGATTAGCCATTTTTCTTTCCTTCCTTATCAACAAGATGCTACGTGCTGTGAACTGCATCCAATTCATCCAATCTGCTATTCACAAACCATCACTGCCCTGACATTTAGAGTCGTGACGTTAAAAGCCCGCGATAACCCTGGAGATTTAGTCAGCAGTATAGAGTATTCCGTGATGTGACATCTAAGTGACCGTTTTTTACATATAATATGATGTTTTTTATTTACTTTCACTTGCTATTATTATTTATTCCCCAAGCTTTGACAATCTATTTTCAAGATGCTCTAGTTGTTTACTATTAAGGTGCCAATATTATTGCTAATCAAATCACAACATGATATTCACTTCTACTTTCATTGTGAATGCATGTGTTATATGATTTAGGAATCCCGTCTCTTTTGCGTTTCTGAATCTCAGTCTGACGAAGCAACGAACCAGATGAAGATTCATAAAACAATCTTGTAATTTCTTACATCATATTATCTTCCAATTATATCATACGCGTATCTACTAACCAAGCATTATTGAATCAATTAGTGATAATTATTCTAATTAAAACTACATATTATCATCCATTTTCTTCATCATCATCTTCATCATCTTCTTTTGTTACAAGCTTCATTCTCTCTGCATCACTTGAGCTGTCCTCTGTGTCGCTCAATGGCTTCCCATTCGTCTCTTGCGATAGCACAAATGTCAGCAAACAAGCCAGGAATGTCAATGCGCAAAACGCCGTCAGCGATATGAGAAAGTTCATTTTCATGAAATACTGCGCGTAAAATGCGCCAACTATGTGTCCAAACCGACTGAAGACTTTAATGAATCCATTAGCAGCTCCTCGCATGTAAGTCGGGTAGACCTCCGAAACGTAGACTTGCAAAACAAGATGACAAGTGTAGCCGCTTGTGTAGGCAACTAGAAAACTTATAACCAATGCCCATTTAGGTAGACACAGGACTAGAATACTCGACATGATGAGAATCAATATCAACAACCCTCGTACGGTTAGCTTTCTACCAATCTTCTCCATGGCTACGTATGAGACTAGAAACGCAGGCACACCACCCAAACCAGTGACCATTAAGTTGATGTAATCACTCAGTGATAGGTGCTTGCAGTATAGACATGCGATGGGGTCTTGCAAATCGACGTTTGCAGTCTTGGCTTTACACAGTGTGTTCGGTATGTGATTGTACTCCGTTGTCAAATACAACGTTCCTACTTGACTCATTGATACGGCGAACCAGATGAACATGAAGCATAGTGTGTTGTGTAGGTATTTGCTAGAGAACACTGAACACAGTTTATTTCCATTGCCCTGGTTTAGTTGGTTGAAATTATTGTTTTTCAGTCTTATCTTTTGACACTGGCAACCGTTTTCCTTGAGAATGCAATTGAAGATATCTTCAGCATCTGACGTTCTTCCAACTGCCAGCAAATACCTCGGCGATTCGGGCACCGTCATTGCGAACATTGTAGCAAGCGTGAGTGGCAGAGCTTCAGCAATGAATATAAACAATCTCCAGTGGATACTGTGCAGTATTGTTGCACCCTGCAATGCTACACAAACGATGCCAAACCCAAAGAACAGATCCATGCTTGTCACAACCCGGCGATAGCCCCTTGGCATGAACTCTATCAGAAACAAGTAACCAAGCGATACTCCGCCAACGAATATTCCAAATTTGAACCGTAATATGACCATCCAGTAAAAAGACGGTGCTAGAGCACTTAACGAGGAGTAGTAAGCACTGAATGAATAGGCAAGAAGCATCGTTCGCAATCTGCCGTATTTATCAGCAAATATTCCACATACAAAGCTACCTACCGCGAAGCCAGCAAAGAATGCGGCGGTTAGGAAAGCTTTTTCGAAATTCGAAAGACTCCATTGACATTGCAGAGATGTGCTTATCACTGTCATGAGAGCAAAACTTGAGCCATGTGCGAACACCCGTAGTCCGACAATCAGCAGAAGTTTGAATTGAAATTTACCGAAGCCAGTCAAATCGAGAAGCTCATCGGATGTTAGGTTTGATTCTGGTAGTGTTTCATACGCATACTCTCTTTTCTCCTCCACTTTTTCTTTGCTTCGCCATTTCCAAGGCCAAGTGAAGTTCATCTTTTACGATCTCTGCTCGAGTTTGTATAGTCGAGTCACGTTGCAAATTCGTACCGTACGAAAACCCACCTAACACTTTCCTTCAATGCAAAGATATTGTACAAATAGTTTTGAATTTATCTCAAAGGTGTGCAATATGATGTTGCTTTTCTTTATCGGTTGACGTATTGTGTGGCTTTAGTTGAAAAATTGAAATATTGATAAAGTTTTTATCCATCAATTTTTTCCCACCTCCATACAACTTCTGGCTGTTCAGCTCGACTCTATCTTGATATCTGCGAGTATAGATAAGTAAAATAATATATCTGCATGTCTTGATACCTGTACGCCTTCAATATCGTGTGTGAATATACTTCGAGAAAAACAATTCTACGTTTCAGGTCAACTCTAATGCTGAACGAAAACTATCAAATACTCTTAAGCTGGGCTTTCAATATCAAAGCGATCTTATTAGAAGAGATAAAGCTTGGAGTTATGGTCATCGGAGTTGTGTTATTTTCAATTTATACCAATGCCTCTGCCATGTGTCAAACAATGACTCTTATTGGATAGAAAGTGTGATTGACATCTGGTTGGAATGATGTATGTCGTGGGCGCGAAACATGCAGTGAATAGAGTTTCTATGTTTGTATATTCCCGGGGACAAACACATATGACAATGGCTGGTACCTTGTTAAGAAGAAACTCAATCAATTCGTTGTGAGGTATATAAAGACGAGATTCAATCGTCAATGCGCTACACCTGTTGAAACCTTCTGACTCTAATAGAATCCATTGATTTCAATTGTGTACTAATACAAATAGATTTAAACACGTATCTCGCTGCTTCTACCTTGCTAAAACAGTGAACAAGGCTCGCACTGAATTAAAGTCACCCTGGGAACGCCGTAGCATGTTATTTCGTGCTTTAATCAACATGTCAACAGAAAAATGAAGAAGCAAGCAAGGTTGATCTTTTCTCAGCTCTTGCAGAATTTCACACGAGAAATTAGTTATCGAATAATTCACCTTATTACGTAAACACGAAAACGCAAAGCCAAACGAAGAACGATAACAAAGAATTGCGGCATCAATATTATCGACACAGATACCCGAGTTTAATTTTCAGCAATACACTCGACACCTGTTCAGAACCATACTTTTCTCCCGGTTGTTCGCTCAATGAAGATTATTGTGTTTTACTAACAGATAAAAGGCCGAAACATCCTTCTAATGATCTTACAGATGTTTGAGAATGTTATTGAACTGTTCTTTTGTGATGCCAATTCTTAACATCTTTTCTTCTTTTTCATTAAAGCAATTTAACGCTTCTGTTCTTGCGACTGCAGAATATTACTGTCTGCTTAGCTGGCTGTTCCTTGCTAAATAAACCAAACAAATTTGAGCAATAACATTGATGAATTGATGAAAACTTTTCGATTTTCCTCATCTGCACAGCTGCCAACAGATATCTATCTCGTTATGTTTGAGAAAATAGGTGCAGCAACGGAGTTGCCTTTCAATATATTCACTTTTTTCGACTCTTATGCCTAGTAGATTTGATTTTATTAGCATCAAATTGAATTTGCTCGAATTTCATTCATCGTTAAGAATGGATTCGGGTTGCTTAGACCTGCTTATTGCTTTGGTGCACAAACTTATGATTATTTCTTAACTGATTACAATTGCAATACCAGATATCTCATGTTTGCCATATCTATTGAGATTGATTAAGGCAATGTAATTAGTTCATGCTTGTGCAATTGATTAGTTTCTGATACTTCATTCATTAGTTGATTCATTCATTCATTCATTTGTTCCTTCGTCCTTTCATTCATTCATTCATTTCATTTTTCCATAGTTAACTATTTAATTCAATAGTCAATTCATCCATTCCTTACTTCATTAGTGAATTCATTCATTCCTTCATTCCTTCATTCATTCATTCACACATTTCTTTCTTCCTTCTTTCTTTCATTTATTCATTCATTCGTTTGTTTATCCTCTCTTTATGCTCTCTCAGTCCTACTGTAAAAGTCTTATCCTACTTTGCCTAGTTTCAATCTATTTTTTCCTTCCTAAGCCCATAGACGCATTTTCTATAGAGAGTCGTCGGATATGAAGCAACAAAAATCATGCTTCGTCATTTAACTATGATTGCAAAATTTCATCACTCGGAAATCCTCGTTCATGAAATATTTATAAAGTACAAGGGTTTCTGGTTCGGACAAGATATAGCGCAACTAGAGAAATGCATTATCTGAAACAGAATTGAGCCATAACTAAATATGCAAGCATCTTGAATGAGTTCGTTCTCACTTTGAGCAACCAGCTGCTTAGCTCTTTGTAAGTTGCATCGAAATTGATTGAAATACTCGGCAAATATTAGGCCATATTTGGATAAAGTCGATTAAAATTTTCAAGTTCCATTTTTATGCTTTACTTAAGAAAAATCAATGTAGATAATCGAATCCCAGACCCGTGTAGAAAAATCTATGCAGCAAAACCATACCAGGTTTGATCAAAGTTTGGTATTTTCTAACACCTTTCATCGATGTGTTTTCTTCTAAGAAGACCGCTTTCTTGATGTTGCATTATGTTTTGTTCGAAAGGCATAATTAATTTTTTCTGTCCAATTACCATTACCTCGGAATCCATTATTCACGAGCTATTACTTTGAAACTCATTCCGAAACATAATTACAGCTGTTTTCTTAGCAGTTCCTATTTAAAATTCTCAAATCCCATAGAACGACTCTAATTCAAGTGCTTTAGAGTTTGAGAAAAATTGATGCATGAAATTATGAAAGCTGCTAATGTTGTATTGTTTTATTATCATCCGTTAATTTTTCACATTAGTTTAATTGCAATTTTGGCTTTGGGCTGGCGAAATAATGCCTTTATCTCACAAAGACAGAGAAATAAAACATCGTCTTTTGCGATGCTGCCAGTTGACATTTTAATTTAATAGTTTTATTCACTTTTAATTTTCTAATTAATAACCTCGTAATACCTGATAAATTATAATAAATGTTTTTAGAAAGGTGTCCAAAGAAGTATTGAAGTTTGCAGTTTGCAAAATGAAGAGCAGATGGACAGTGTATTTTGTATTGGAAACCGAATGCTAAAACACAAATACAAAGTAACGCGAAGAAGAAGAGTAAAAATGAAGGAAATTAAAGAAGTATTGATAAATAAACAATAAAAAGTGATGAGAAATTGGGCAAGTGAGAAGAACAAGCAATAAATGGTAGTGATAAATTTTGGTTTAAAGAGGCTTAAATTGACAAACCTTTGAGAAGAGAATTGTGTTAGAGCAATTCGATAACCTTGGCGTTACGAGCAGACAGAGTGCAATGAAGTAAAGACGAAGAGTGGATGTTACAAGTTTATATAAATTAAGTAAATCATTATATTACGAGAATTGTGAATAATTAACAAGGGATTTTCTCATCTCTATTCCTATGACCAATTAGTTTTGATTGTAAGCCAATTTTATGCTGTGGCATATGCTTGCTGCCAAATTATTCATTGAACAATACGCACTGTTCCTAGTGTTTGTATATGCCAACTAAACTCATTACAGCTCCACCAATGAGTCACTAATTTATTGAATATTTTCAATGCACCATCTGTGTTGAAACTTGGACTGCTTGTTGTCTCTGCCCACCAGACTTCAAATGCACAAGTTTCTATACTCCACCAACGCAAGTTACTTATTTGATATTCACGTCTATTCTTCGTATGCATGCTCATGGAGATTAGTGAGTGAAGAAATAATGATGATCATCTCCTTTGGGTCCATTTAGGTAGATCAAGGTGTCCCAAAGAGAACTACTTCTTCTGAGATGATAGGTTCAAATTCATCTGCCGGGTTTTTTCTATTTCACGAGTCCGATCTATCAAAGTCTCGTTCTCGCACTGAAAACCAAAACGAGACATGCTGCATTTTGAAGGCCTGCGAATCTTTAATATTTTCTGAATGTCGTTAAATTGCATTTATTGATCACATTATGCTTGTATTCTCGTTGCTTACGAAACAAACCAGATGTTGTCTCTCTCGAAAATCTTGAATGGGGACGTTTCATAAATTTCTAAAGTTCCATAAAAGTAGTATATGCCTATACGCCAACGAAGTTGATTTTTAATTCACACTTGAGCACCCAGTACCAAAAAACAGGTACCCGTATTTTATAAGAAATTTACATAATGGCTCAAGACCTTAGAATTTGTCTTTTTTCACCTGTAACCACCAGTCAGAAAGCTAACATGTTTCTACGATAATATTTTCGTCGATCTCCGAAGTCTGAATTTTTATCGTTTGCCTTGCTAATGCAATTCAACGACATTCAGATGGTAGGAAAGATTTGCTGTCCTTTGGAGTGGTTGGGCCTAAACGTTACCACGAGTTTCTAGATTTTCTTTTCAACAACCAAATTGAAGATAATGCCAGAAAAATATCATGGATTAAACCTCGTCTAATGCATGGAAAGGGATATTAGGTTTTGGAATTTGTTTTAAGTTGAAACTGCCTCTAAGATTTGAAACTGAATTCCAATTTGGAACCGAGTAGGCCAACCAAACCAAGCAAGGCGCAGGCCCAACAAAACGAAGAACTATCCATGTGACTTACAGTGGCCACGGGGTCTGTTTGCATTTTGAGCATTACTTCATCAAAATGGAGGATAATTTAAGCGACGATTCCTGTGAAGACGATCCAGTTACTCACGAGGTAAGGACCACGTGTATCAGCCTAATTTTGCTTATAGCTGTTTTATTTGCAGCCAATCATCCATCCCAACCATGCCCTGTCCTTAACTCTTTGATATGAAAGTCATTAGATTCAAAATTTAAGTAAAAACCAAGATTGAATATCGTTTTATTGGTTGATAGATTGACGTCTACCTAGCAAAGGCTCTTGCAGAAAGGCTGTACTTATTCCAGGTAGGTTTATCTCCTTCCAAGTTTGCTTTCAATAAAGTTATTTTTCTTAAAACTTGTGTATAGAATAGTGTTTGCATTTCCCAGATAGCAATAGACATTAGGGCATAGCTCAATGGAAGTTCTATACTCCACTATACATTGCAGACTGGCCTATAGGATTTACAAAAAGCCTTATAATATGAAGTATGATTAATGAAATATTAAACAGGGTTTCAATATCTCTGTTTTGTTTTTCTAGTATCCAGTGAGACCGTCATGTTTGTCATATGACGAAATTCCTCATTCAGCAGCAAGAATAAAGCCAAAGCAGCAAAAGGTTTGCTACAAATTTCTATTCTACTCCTAAATGGTGTTTTAAATTGCTTGAGATTACCTCACCACGTGGCATCAGGTTGATTGTTATATAGAAGATTTATCCTTTCTTTGCAAGGTGGAATTAGAGCTAGAGCTCGACACAGCTAGTTCAAGATATTGTTTGCCACGTGGAGAGCAAATCGCTTACGCCGTCGACGAAGCAGCCTCAGCCAGTTCACTTGAAAAAGGGCCTTACTATCAAAGGTGTGAAATGTTACGCAGTTCTGTTCCTTCACAGTCATTTGTTATCTGAATGCTTTGGATTTATATGTTGATTCGTTATTATCTAATTGTTATTTTTTATTATTTCTAGTGGTTGCATGGATAAGCAAGTCTTGACGTCAGTTCGTGCTGCTGACAAGCCATCCCGATATGTTGCCGGAGTTTTTAAAAATGGTAACGCAAAACATGTAATATTTGCATATGTGATGCTCGTGAAGACATGTATTTGTATGTATCTCTTGTTGTATTTTCTTGCAGGGACACTAAGTCTCACTCCGATTCACGGATTTGTTCAACTTCGACCTTCGTTTGAGTATTTAGACAGAGCAGACGATAATAAGCAGACAACTTCAAGTGCCAGAATGGGTAGCCATATTTTGTTCCTTCTCTCATCTGGATCTCTCAAATAGTCAACCTGTTCATATCTGATACTTTCGTATCTTCTTTTAAAAGTAACACTTCATCTATGTTTTGCTAAGTTGTTTGGTGTTTCATCCATCTTTTTCCTTCACATGACTGATTCTTAATGTTCATGTTGGATTTTTTAGAAGAAGAAAGAGAGGAGAAAGGTGAACCAGAGGCCAAACCTGTCATGGTAAAACATCTCTCGCACATTTTCACACATCACATTCATGCAAAGTTAACTGACTCTTCGTCTGTAGATTTGACTCTTCGCAATTTGATTAAATCGCTGAACGAGATCGTTTTTATTGCAGACGCGGTTTGCTCGCGTGAAAAGCGAGGAAAGTAAGAAACAAAGTTACCAAAGCATTGAACAAAAACTGGGCGAAGAACCCTGGACTGAACTCTCTTACTTTCCAGCCACAGTAAGACGCGCTCTAACTTATACACACACTACAATTATACGCAATATCATAACATTATAATACAGTACAATAGTATTTTGTACGCAGTTATATATAGTAGTAAATTCTCCGCTCATTGAAGCCTGTTAGACATGTGGTATACAGGAAAGGCAGTTTTAAGAACTACTGAGAAATTTATTTTTCATAATTAAGAATACGAATCTTATCGATTACGCAATTAGTTCCTTTGACGCACATTTATTTATTAGTTTCTTGTGATTTTCAAAGTTCGTCCCTGCCGGGTCCTATTCATAATCAAACTAAGAAATTAATTGCGTAATCAATACGATTCGTGTTCTTAATTATGAAGTTTACTAATTCCTTTATGGTTTCGTCAAGAATTATTAATAACCTTTGAAAATCGATTGAACGCACGTTACAAATTTGATGCTTTTAATTAACTCTTTCTGTTCAGAGTCGAACTGCCATCACAGAGAAGATGTTATTACAATGTCACCAAGAGGATTTTGAGTCGCCAGAATTCACCGCAACATCAAGGTAGCAATATTTAGGATATATTGATTTGCTTTCCTGTTACTTATTATGTTCTCCATTTATTCATTCATTCGATATTTCATATGTTTATTGCAATACCGTGGTTAATACTAATACTAATATGAATTCTTTCATGAAATAATAAACTTCTATTCTTATCAATTGTATTATTTCTACTTTTAGGGAATATTTGGACGCACTAGCGCCGAAGCACGAAGGAAAGGAAAGGTAATGTTTCAATCAATTTCACTTGAAAAGTAAAAATGAGATTTGTATCAATCAATCAACCTATTAATTTTTGTATTTGTTTATTTAGTACATTATTTGTGTTTATTCACAGACACCCGGCCGCCCTTCCCGAAGGTGTCTTGTCAATGGCCTCGCTAAAGAAATTGGATATTGCCGATCAAATCAAAGCCCTTCTTATTAACGGTGAGCAACTGTTAGATTTTTATCAGATATTGACAAAGGCTTGTTCATATGAGGAAATTTTATCCCACCCACCGGGATATCTCTGTGCGAAGCGGTTTTCAACTTATTTTAACATCCTCTTTATTAACATTTTAACATGAAAAATACTTTTCTCTGCTTATGCGGAAAATGTTGAAGTCATTGTTTGTTTAATTGTCCGAATTCCGAGTGTATGTGGAATGATTTTCTCCTTATGAACAGACCTGGTAGATAAGATTCTTCGCATGAACAGATGCGAAACCCTCTGGTTTTCCACATGAATTCCCGCGATATTCAACTTTGGTCAATCATTGTAATAAAATTTACCAAATAATTCAAATATCCACTGTTCTATAATAACATTCTCATTTTGTCAGAAGTTCGATTGCTTTTGAACCCAATTAGCTTACCACCCGATGGGACAAAATCTTTTAATGTCTTTTGAGTATTATATATTTATTTTTTAGCTAAAGTAATTCATCATCATCATCTAATTTCTTTGCTTGGTCCAAGTTTGGATGAGAAAACCATCCTCAAAGGACTTCATAATTACGCCATATTGGTGCAAGGTTGCTGGGTTGTAAAAAGGTAACCCTCTTTTAATCAATTTTCAACAATTAAAGCAACATTTTCAAGCAAATACAGCCACGGACTACATATAATTCAAACCTGATATAAAGTACTAAAGTCCACACATGGTTTTGTGTAAGTTCTGCGTCAAAAAGTGCATCAGAAGCTTTTATAATTTAATTTGCTCTGGATTAAAACTTTCAAAATGCCAAACACCGAAGTCCTTATTCACAGAGCTTTATCCCCGTCAAAAACCGCGTAAGTTTAAAAAAGCGCTTTCTAGAATAATAAATATATAAATCAATTTACCTACTTGGTTTTCTTCACCACTTGTCAATTAAACAGCAAAGATGTCTTGTCGTTAATCTTTGCATGCACTAGACTGTTTATGTCTGACTCTCTCACAACAACGCTTCTTCAAGAAGGTCCGTATTACTTCATGCACAAGATAGTTTGATCTAGTGTGTGTGAGTTGATCTCCTTGAACTGTCCATATATTTGCGTCTCTACCTGGACCTTACGTTGATGTATTCACGTCTAATGGTCCTTATAATGCTTTTCACTTAAACCTGTTTTACACTGTGAGCTGATTGTGTTTTATTTAAGTTATCCTGTTATTGTTTTGTTATGCTCTCTTTGTTATATTGCACCGGGCATGTGATGTGAGCAAATTAGCCAACAGGGAAACGTAGTTGATAAATGACAAAACACGTGGAACGACCCAAAGAATCATCAAGCGTTAAGACATAAGACAATTCCAGTAAGATAGTGACAAATTAAATTTACGACATGAAAAGTATCGACACAGCCAGTTTATGATAAATTCACAAGATTTCACTAAGCTGTTATTAGCATCATCAAACGGCTAAAAAAAGTGAACCTGGTTGATGTGTACTCTCTGAAACTGGACTTGTCATGATATTTTGCGTGTATTTGGTTCTATTGATTTTGATACCTTATTTGGTCGGTTTATATATGTTTTGAATTCCATGCGAATACATAAACTCTTGCTATGTGTTCGTTTCATCACTTAATTAATAAATAATCTTCTTAAAAATCCTAAAATCGTTTCTTATTTTGCTTTCAATCCATGCCATGATTAATACCCATTTTGGTGCCCACTCATTCGCTTATAATTCATCTTATTCTTCCGAGATATTAAATAAAGGGGTGCTTTGATCTCACATATTTGATTGTCGGTCTTGGTCGATCGAAATCAAATCCTATCCATGGAATGAAGCGCAGAGTATTAGCTGCTTAATAAGTTCTATTTTAATTTTAATTTCTTAACGCTGTTTTCGTGTTTTGTTTCAGTGAAATAATCTATCCAAAAGGAAGCACATTGAAGGCCAGTGGTACGGACGCGGAAATAATTTGGCCTGCAAGAGATTACGTGGTATTTAATTTCTTATACCTATCTGCAATAAAATGATAAAGTATGTGGTTAATTCAACGGGTTATAGCGACCCCCTCTTACAATGAACCCTTGTAAGAGGGGGTCGCTGACTTGAATTGCTGACTTGAATTGCTGAATTGAATTGCTTCATGGTCGAGAGTTTACCCCTTTCATTTCACAATTTTTCGATTTTGCAAATTAGTTTGTTTGGTTTCCTGCATCAACCCGGACGCCACAAATCCCGCTCTTACGTCAACAACGGTAGAGTTTGTGACAAGCGCCCTGTAAAGTTGGTCTATAGAGGTAGTAGCTGGACGGTTGACCCTTTCTATGCTTGGAGGGAGGGGGGTTCATAGCAAACATCACCAATTGATTCTTGCTTTGCTCCCAAGAAGTTGCTAGCCAAGTACAGTCCACGCAGATGTCCTCAGTGCATAATGAAGGGGGGTTATAAACAGGAGAGTCTCGGGTATATCATCTTCTAAAGAACCAGCTTTTTATCGGAAAAATCTGTTTCCATCAGGGGGTTTTACGGGCGATTCTGTTATATTGTATTCTGAATTTGCATTAGGACTTTATGTTCAGCGTGCATATATATCAGACTTTGCTATACTATAGTGTAAAATTGTTGTATTGTGTTAATTTTAGTTGTGGCGTTTCAACCATAAAAGAATGCTGGAAAGGAAAGATATAATTTCAGTCATAAGAGTAAGTTAAACTATAAAAATATAGTTAATATTAGTAAAAGTGTTTGATAGAGCTTCTATCGAATGTGTGATGTGAAGCAGTGAAATGCCTGACCAAACAAGATAAATAGCACAAATGGCTCCTGCAAGACATAAATTTAGTCCGCGTTTTAAAAATACAAACTTTTCAATTATATATTCTATTCAGCACTCATTATTATTACTGTTAATTAATACTTTTGTGTTATTTTTGTTTAGATTCCCAGTGAAGAACTTCGGGATATGCTAGAACAGGTTTGTATCATGATATTCATAATTTATTATTCACATATTACATATTTGGAACACCTATTATACTTTATTTAATTATTAAAATTTTCTTCCATAATTCCCTTTTGACTTTTTGCATCGTTTTGATGTTAATTCGATGATCGTAAATATGTTCTATGAAATGACTTTTTTGTTTCCAATTTAATTAACATTTTTATTTTGACTTGCACATCTCTGAAAGAGAAAAAATAAGAAAGGTTGTCTCCATTTGAAAGTCATAGCATAGTCATTGAGATTGCGTTTTAAAACCGAGACAGTGTAAATGTAATTTACTTGCTGTTCTTTTGAATCTAAATAATCGGCGACATGTGTGAATTAGCTATTATATTTATATTTACTGACCGACATTAACAATTTCATTTGTTCCAAAGAACTTTGATGAATGAAATTCCTTTTCTTGATAGGTTGCTCGGCAAAAACCTCCTCATGGCTGGGAATTTAGGCTTCCAACCGATTCTGACTTTCTTCATAAGTAAATCAACTTTTTAATCGCTTTCTGCATGGTCATATTTCTATCAGCCTATTAATTATATTTCTCTTTAATGTGCTTCTTTACTTCATTCTCCACATTTCATTGTCGACAGCATGTTTCTTAGCACAGACTCATAACTACTATCACATTACATTATTACCATTACATTACAACCAAATCCTCTTTGAATATTTTCATTTGATCTTTATTATTACATCTCACTGTCAAGGAATGTTTTGGATAATTTTTTAAACACATTTTTCAACCCATATTTCTTGTAGACACCCAGAAGTCATAAAATCTCAACTGCAAGTTTGGAAGTCCAAAATCACATGGTAAGAAACGCATCTCTCGTAATTTTTTCATATTCCAATCAAACTGCCAACTATGGTCCATCAGAAATCGATAAATGTATGCTAACTATCCCCCACCTGACTCTAACATTCATGCATGCAGGCACACTAGAATTCCGACTTAACTAACCTTAATAGACTTGAAAAATTGCTCTTTATGCCTCTCTGCTAAGCACTCAGCAATGAAAAAGAAGGGTGAAGGGTAAGTGGAGCAATCCAGGGATGGGAGTCGCACCCACCTTTACCGAATGGTTGTAGCGAATGATCGCCCTTGACTATTGTCCGCATACTTACTCAACATTGATCTGAGCGAAGTTTTTCTTTGATATGTTAAATACAACGCTCATAAACTGCTTCAAGGTAAAATCCACCAGATAAGATACGTTCAATTGTTTATGCATGAAGATTTGTATCGTTTTGGTTTGTGATTCGTTAGACGGAGATCCTGACGCCTTGACTGTATGGTGTTATGCTTATTGTTTTGTTTACAGCTTGAAACAGAGTCTGAATTTGACAAAAGAACACCAAATAAAGGATGATGAGACATTGCCCGGGTTAGACGCAAGCTTGCACTCGAAGACCAGGATTAGCAAGCCTCGTACGAAATCTCGAGATTCAACAGATACCAAGCGAAAACGAGGCAGCGGAACGGAAGACGAAAAATCACCTTCGAAAGTTGGATATTCGTCAGCAGATAATAGAAATAAAATTGACTCGAAAACAACGCTAATGGGTTTAGAAATGACTAATTCGAATTCAGAAGGAGTTGAGCAAGTTAAAGTTAAAAAAGAGATATTGGATTGTGTTAAAACTGAACCAATGGAGGGAATCACTAACGGAGAAGTGATTGAAGAATCTGGTATAGAAATGATTATTGATTCAGATCAGGAAATTAAAACCACAACAGACAATGATAATAATTCAGAGACAAATAAAGATGCATTTATCCCTCCATTTATCCCAGAAACGAGCTCCACTTTTTTTCAAAAGCCACCATCGAATATCTTTATACAAGAACTTGATAAATTTATTATTGAAACCCTGAAAGGTGGATGCTTAAGTATTGCAGAAATTAAGGAGATATTAGCATTAAGGCAACAAGGTTAGTTTGATTCATTAATAATCTTTGAATTAGCACCTGATGACATAGAACCCTGATTTTTTCATTGTATTTTGCACCAATTTCTCTTGTAATTTCTTACATATATTATGATATATGTTCCCTTTTTCACAGAACCTGGTAATATTCTTTGTAGCGGTGTGTCTGATGAACTCTTGGAAAAACGAATACTCAAGGTTGGAGCTTCGAAGTTAGATGTAAAGGTATACAATTCAAACGTAGATTATGTTTTATCTCGTTGATATACTTTGCGAGTATACTTTGTATTGAAAACTGGTCTACTGTGGTGAAGACGGTCGTTCTGGTTTAGCGTTACCTGAAAATACACTGATATATCTATCTATGTGTGTCTATCACTTCGTGTACACTGCCAGTGTATTGGCATTTCCCGCCACTGTTGTTTGTTGTGACGTTCTATAGTGATCATCAATTTCTTTTTGTAGTGGCCTGAAAACGCCAGCATCACCGAGGCGCAAAAAAAGGTGTTCGCATTTCGAAAGACAGGCGATCAAAGAGACAACGTATGCAATGTATAATAGTATTATTACTGGATCATTCTATGCCATGCCATCGCATTCGTATATTTACTGTAACAGGGTTCATTTTTATTTGTTTCAGTATCGGCAAGTTGTTTTGGACTTGTTCACTGAAACTTTTGGTTTGAAGAAGTCAGAAATCATCGCAGCTTTGAACGAGAAATGTGGATCAGCGCTATCTAATCATTTATTTCCAAGATTCATGGGAGTACGTGATATTCTAATTCACCTCGTTTGTTTTAGAGCTCCACTCAAAGTTGTATGCATGGTGCTTACACTGGTAAAGATCGCACCTCTCTAAAACATATAGGACATTTACGTCACAGAAAACTGTGGCATCTTGACGTGATAGACACAAGTCCTGGGACACTTTGGGATCTGGGACACTGACCATTCCTGCAAAGACGCCTCCCCTCCAGACAATGTTGTCTCTGGAGACAGTCTTATATCATATCGACAATACTTCTTTCGCACGATGATCACAAGAGCCATTAGCAGCTGAAGCACTGGCCTTAGGGTTAGGCTTAGTGTTAGAGTTGGGAATATATTATGCGGAGGAGAAAGGTTGTCAGAATGCGAGGTAGCATATTTATGAGGACTGCGCAGGAGCATATATGACGTAATGGTGTCCTCATCATATGAGCCATTGGCCTTAGGCTTAGGAATAAGAGGCGAGCTGGTCCGCTGGTAACATGCACAACTTAGTATTATATATAATCAACCACTTTCTAATGACAATTGTTTGATTTCTGCAGGAGTTCTGTGAAAAATATGGCAGCAATTGGTATTTAAAAAGCACATACAAAGCAGTTAATCCAAACAGATAGCAGCACATTCATCATAAGCAAGATTCAATCATTCGTTTTATATTTGTGTTATTTGAACTGGGATTTTGCTTTGATGGAACACCAAGGTAAAGTAATAATAATTTTTTATCTGCGCAAGAAGATAGGGAAATTGTATTTTAACATAGGTTGTGGAATTTACAAGATCTTTGTTGTTGAAAAACTGATTATCAGAATGAATCAAATACCAGAATTTTGTCTACCTATTATGTCAGTCCTACTTTATTTAAACATTTTATAGCATTATATGAAATATTTCTAAAATGTCTGCTGGATAAATCTTTTCCCACAATGGCTGTGAATTGTTTTTTAAATTGCTTTTGCAACACCTTTAATCTCAAACATTGTTGCAAGATTCCTTTTGAAATCATCCAATGAATACTTGATGTATTTCTCTGGATTCTTTGTGAACTCCACATCTCTGTATCGCAATAAAAACTGTGAATAAAGTGGAACATATAATTCTGATATCCTTGTGTACAACCTTTCTCTTAGCTCTTCGTCTGGCATGGCATATATTTTGTGGATTTGTTTCAAATCATCAAAATCTGTGTTGAACCCTTTGAATTTATCTTTGATACCTTGTTTGTATTTATCTTTGAGATGTCGCTTCTCAATTGCTTCGTTTAGCTTCTCCTGTGACAAAGGCGCATTCACTTCGAGAAGGTGGTTGATAACCTTATTCCAGCTTTTTTCATATGATTTTGTGTCTTCTTCCATTGTGTCTTTATACTCTGATTCTAGATTTGGATATCCCTGTTGTTTAAGTAGGGTCATGAGGCCCGTCTTCTCCAAACTCTTGATGATGTAATTGTAATTATTCAACATGAAAATTGCTTGCAATCCGGGAACGTCGTAGCTCTTAGCTTTCAAAGCAAGACTTCTGCTCAAACTTGAAAGGGCTTGTGAGATGTAATTTGCTGACTTATTTGAGCCGGAATCCTTGCGTGATAAGATGATTCCAGTTGTTTCGGAGTATTTGACCAGATCCTCCAAAAATACCATAACATTAGTTGTTACTTCGTGTACAGTTCCATCTTTTGGCATGGTAATATGCTTTTCTGTTTCTTTCAACTTCTCAACAAATTCGTGCATAGCCTTGTAACCAGTCAACTCAAACGTGTCATAAATGGTGAAGAACTTGTTTCTGGTCTCAACATTTGCCATTCGCAGCAAAGCATCAAATTCTTGGCGCAGCGATCTCAGGTACCTCAGCACAGGCAGGATCATGAGTATAGCAGAATGGTCCAGTTTAACAAAGAGCTTTTTTGCTGAATTGCAAAGGTCTTCTCCATCACTCAAATGCATCTGTATTGTTTCGTTCACCAAATGACTGAATATTGCAACTTGATGCTGATCTGGTATGATGGCTTGCATCAACGTTTTCTCACTTTGCATCAACTTCAACAATGCCCCAGTGCAGGTGATAAACTTTGTCACCTCTGAGTTTTCTTCCTCCTCCAATAGGGATGCATCAACAGTGGGAAATGAGGATTGACGTCTATGGCCCGGGTTGTATTCAACAACCTTTGCAGATGCCCTCCGCCCATCTCGTCTCATACGCAGTGTTGCTCTCTTGGCGATGATAGGCTGTGGTGTTGCTCTTTGCTTTCCTGTAACTGATATCAAACTCGAGCTGGATGTATTGCCATCTTTGATGCCTTGCAAAGACAGCTTCAATGTATTTGAACGCACTTGTGAATAAACACTCATGAAGTCTGTATTTGGGCCGTGAGTAGTCAACCAAGTGGCAATTATACGCAGCTCTGCCATTGTTCTTTCAGGCAAATGTTCAATATTGCCATCATCAATTGATGTTTGACTTGTGCTGTCACTTGAAGTTTCAGACATGGCATTTAGCAAATCCATTATCGTCACCATTGGAACTTCTTTACTATGCCTCCTTAACAATGTACGGAATTCTTTGTAGAGCGAATCAATTCCTGTATCATTTAAAGACTTTAGCAAAGACAGTTCCATGCTCTCTGGATTATTCACCTCGAAAAACCTGATTGCGTCTTCAACCTTCTCCATACTTTTCAAATAATCTTCGAGAAAACCAGTTGGTCCATCTTCAATAATCTTCTTGACGCTGTTTGATACGTTGTGGTAGTTGAGAACCTCATCAAGAAGTGTCAGTGTTTTATCGATATTTCCTTGCCTTCTTTGAAGATCCATTGTTTCTTTGTGAATTGGTAGGATGGTATCTTCTAGTTTGCAAAGATGGTCCTCAAATGAATCCAATATGCCCACCATGTTTGTCGATAAATGGTTGCTTTTCTTCAGGCTTTCCTGCAACCATGTCAAATTCTGCTTTTCAGCTTCAAGCTTCATTTCAATCTCCTTCTTCTTGGCCGTAATGTCGTCTAAAGCTAGCATCTTTATTGATTTTTAAAGCACCGAAAACTTGCAAATGAAATCTCCACCCTTTAAACATTCACTTCCTCCATTTGCAAGTGAAACACAACAGAATAGAATCCGAATCAGTTTCAGAATGAGAATCAAATTTCGAGTCTCCTTCTGACAAATGTCTAACTTTTCGATGGTTGTGGACAGGCCCGCCGAGAGCCAGTTCGGGCCCTGCCCTGGGGCTACAAACAAACAAGCGGCTGTTTTAAAATTGCTTTGTTGCGTTAGCAAAACCTTTCGCGAACTCTTCTTGGCATTGGCCTTAGGGTTTAAAGTTAAGGTTAGTAATACGTTATGTGGAGGAGAAAGGTGGTCAAAATGCGCAGTAGCATATTTATCAAGACTGCGCAGGAGCGTATATGACGTAATGATGTCCTTAGCGGCTGAGGCATTGGCCTTAGGGTTAGGCTTAGGGTTAGGGTTAGGGTTAGTAATACGTTATGCGGAGGAGAAAGGTGGTCAAAATGCGCAGTAGCATATTTATTTGGACTGCGCAGGAGCGTATATGACGTAATGGTGTCCTTAGCGGCTGGGGCATTGGCCTTAGGGTTAGGCTTTGGGACTTGGGTTAGGGTTAGTAATACGTTACGCGGAGGAGAAAGGTGGTCAAAATGCGCAGTAGCATATTTATCAGGACTGCGCAGGAGCGTATATGACGTAATGGTGTCCTTAGTGGCTGAGGCATTGGCCTTAGGGTTAGGCTTAGGGTTAGGGTTAGGGTTAGTAATACGTTACGCGGAGGAGAAAGGTGGTCAAAATGCGCAGTAGCATATTTATCAAGACTGCGCAGGAGCGTATATGACGTAATGATGTCCTTAGCGGCTGAGGCATTGGCCTTAGGGTTAGGCTTAGGGTTAGGGTTAGGGTTAGTAATACGTTATGCGGAGGAGAAAGGTGGTCAGAATGCGCAGTAGCATATTTACTTGGACTGCGCAGGAGCGTATATGACGTAATGGTGTCCTTAGCGGCTGGGGCATTGGCCTTAGGTAGGCTTTGGGACTTGGGTTAGGGTTAGGGTCAGGCTTTGGTGGGTTGGGTTACGTTTATAATGGCGGCTGCAAACGAAAGCAGTGAAGATGATCATGTATCAAAAGAATTGCTGCAGTCATCTTTTCCTTTACCACCAGCTATTTATTACAAAAACTACACTGATGCGAATATAAAGACTGGTTCAGTTCTCCCACCGCCTATGGTCATTGAAGGAAATTATTCAATGTTTGGTGACAACTTCAATGTGAGCTTTTGGGCCTAACAGCCTTACGTCGAATGTTGTTATAACTCCGTTTCATAACTTTGCTATCATTTATGAGGTAGTTATTAAATGATACGTTGGCGTTTTTTTAAGACGAAGGAAGATATTATCAGACCTCTAGAAAGTCAGGGACTCCCACGATTGTACTCAAAAGATGAAAACTTCGGTATGCATTTTGACCTGATTTTTATTTCATGTAGTTTTATGATAGATACATTTTATGCTTTATGTGTGTTGGAATTTATTTTAGATATTCTCGCTGAAATGAAAAAGATAAGTCACTCAATATTGGTTAATTTTCTTGAGCTGATGGACATTCTGATTGATTCTCCATTGCAAGATGAGGTAAATATAGACCATCGTAATTAAAACCTAGAATGACTGAATTATAATTATTATTTAATTTATTATTAAATTATAATGAAGCAAGATTTATTCACAATTTGTTACTTTAACTCCTTATTTTTCATGCAGAGACAGAAGAAATTAGAAGATATCAATGTTCTTTTCATCAACTTGCATCATCTTATTAACGAATTTCGCCCACACCAGGTAGCATTGATAACAAGTAATATGATATACAATATTGATGTTTCATAATGTATGCCATCAATTTGAGATATTTGTCTGATTTTTCTAGGCCAGAGAAACTTTAAGGGTTATGTTATTTAAGCAGAAAGCACAGCGACTTGAAACCGCCGATAAACTTTATAAGTAAGTTGTCTAAATATTTAGAAAATTCTTTCAGCATTGAATCATCTATTGTTATTTCATGTCCTTAAGCTGATTTGGAATCGTTTTTTTATTTGTAGACATATCGAGAAAACAAAAACAGTGTTACATGGCTGCCATACAAATTTATTGAGTAGATCAACTTCAAAGAAGTCAAATCAGTTTGAAGATGTTGAAATGAAGGAAGATACAAAACCGACGGAACATAATTCCAATAACATTGAAAAAGACATTGATTCTTCTGTTAAACTTATGTGTGAAGTTGTAGATAATATAACATGAGTATTTATAAATGTATTATACTTTATATAATTGATTAGTTTATTGGTTTGAACATGTAGTATCGCGGGACAGATTTAAATATGCGATTAATAAATTCTCCTGAAAGTTCACTCGATTATAACCCTTTGTGGTTTTCAAGTCTGATAAGTGGGGAGGAAGTATGGCAGGCACGTGCAACAGAGCAATTCAACTCAATGCAATGGGCCTAATCAGGCCTAGTTTGACAATTCACTTTGATGGCAGGCAGCACTAGTGGGCCCATAAAATGTTTGTAAATATGCATATAAGACCAGCCAATAAACTCTCTCATAGATAAGAAGCTTAAGTTTTCCTGGATGATGCCTCGTCCACCAAAAATTGAAAAACCTTTGGCTGCTGAACCTGATTTGGAAGTAAGTGCCCCGCCTCCTTTTTTGACTTAAATTTTTACTATGCAGTCTTAAAATGCAAGTCCACATCTACTAATACCAGCTATAATTCTTTCACTGTTTTGCATTGTTATTTTTGGTTTTTATTTGCTTATTGTCTTTGATTATTGTTTTCAGCCAGTGCAAGGGACGACAATCGTTGTACTGCATCCTGGGTCATTCACTCTTCAGCTTGGTAGGGCCACCGATCACTTCCCTCAAAGCATCCCGCATGTTATCGCAACTCTACAAAAAGATGAAAGTCAACAAGCTTTCGCCAATCAATGTAATCCATTAATAAGAGATGGAATTTGGGTGAGGAGGATTATCTTTGAGTACCTATAGAGTTAGATAGTGGACATACGGCAGTGAATGAATGGGGATGCGATATTGAGTTGAATAGAAATGCGAGTGTCCAGTAAAAACCCATTTGCAGAATTAAGAAACATCATCTAAAGCAACCAACATATTATTCTTAAACTACATTATATATGGATGCTTTTTTATCAGCACCCTGAAAGCGAAGATAAAAGGCTGAATGCCCTGAATTCAACCAATCAACTAATCAATGCGATGAGAATCAGTTTTGGACACAGAAAGCCCCACGTTTCTCAAACTCAAGTAAGATCATATTCATTACCACAATGTCCAAAGAATCCAAAGAACATTTTCTTGGCTTTTGTATTTGAAGCTGAGCTTAACTCGCTTTTTCTGCGTTAATGTTTAGATTGCGTCATTCAATGCAAAAGTTGTTCCTGATACAATCCAAGGAGAAAGCGGAGTTTGTTGGACGGATGTGAGTGAAAATCCCCCCGTTTTAATTGGCGAACAGGTATTCATTATCATTATTGTTATTATTATTGTTATTATCACCATTTCTCGAGAGAATTCTTTTAGTTATTCACTGTCAAATGAGGGATGAATCCATTATGATATGTTATACTAATCTTCCAGGCACAATATCTCGACCCAAATGCTCCATATACTTTAGTCTACCCAATTAAAAACGGACAACTGAACCTGCACAGTGGACCAGATGGATCATTTACAGCTGTTTGTGCCAAATTAGAGACGCTGTGGTCGTTAGCCATTCAAATGTACCTCGATATACCTGTCAAAGATTTTCAATATTACAGAGCTGTTCTTATTGTCCCTGATATATTCAACAAGCATCATTTGAAAGAAATGGCGAATATTCTACTTAACCATCTTGGGTTTTCCAATGTCATTCTTCACCAGGTATTAACAATATTAATAATTGATATTTCGGTATATAACAATGTCATTCACAAGGAGCAAAGCAAAATGGAAGGTTATTTCTTATAGAGAAACCAGCAAAGAGGTGGATTTAATCTCTTAGATAACGCAATGCTTTTTGACAGGAAATTCAAGTAATTTGTTGCGTATTGTTTTGCTTTGAATTAGGAATCAGTGTGCGCTACTTTTGGTAGTGGACTTCCAAGTGCTTGTGTCGTTGATGTTGGTGATCAGAAGACGAGCATTTGTTGTGTCGAAGATGGTGTCTCTATACCAAGCACAAGGTAATCATAAATGCTGCATAATCCTTTGTGTTATGTTTCAAGGGCATCTGGCGACATCAGAAGGATATGATCTAGGGATTGGAGGGAGATCTGGTTCATTGCATGACATATTGCTTATTGTTTAAACATCTTTTGCTGTCCAGGTTGAGACTAAATTACGGAGGAAGTGACATCACCAGATGTTTCTATTGGCTGCTTCAGAGGGTGGGTTTGTGTCTGCAATCTTCAATGCCGTACAATTCAATGCCACATCATAAATGCTGTACTTTGTAGAAATTTATCAGCCAATATTCTCCACGAACAGCCTTTTAACTCATGTAGTGTTACATTATTACATTTTATGGACATTTTGTTTTCTTTTGTTAACTAGCATTGTCTCTCGTTGCAGATAAACTTTCCATATAAGGAATGCGACATAAATGACAAGCTGGATGCGTACTTATTGCAAGAGCTCAAAGAAACATTTTGTCACCTCAGCTTTGTACGTAACCTGTACTCCTTTAATTAATAGCTGCATTGTAGATAGTTATAATATAGTATACAGTAACCTAAGTGGTTACTGTATACTACATTCAACTCTGTCTAATTCGAACAGCGTGGGGAAGCGTGAAAATGTTCGAATTATAAGAATTGGTTCATTTGTGATCCTTGAAGGGACAGAGAATTTCGTTCGAATTAGATAGAATTCGAATTACACGAGTTTGAACTATGCAGGTTTGACTGTAGTTATGATATAGTATACAGTAACCTAAATGGTTCATGAAAATTTATTTTTAATCAAGATCAACGTATTACTATTGACAAATGCTCTAATTTTTACAGGAAATACCGGTTGGTCATGTGCATGAATTTCAGGTTTACCGCCCCTTTGAAAGTGGTCTTTTGTATCAACTGAAGTTGGGTGACGAACCACTGCAAGCACCAACTGTAAGCATCGACAGATTATTAATCTTAAATACCATATTTATTGCTTTCTTGTAGAAGATTTTTTTGATCTTTCTTATTGCTAGTTCTCGAAGAAGTTTGACATTTTCTTCAAAGTTTACAAATCAACTCGTAGACTATCGCCATTCGCCAATAAGGTCGATTCTAAGAAGATCCAATTAGTATCTAGAGACTTTCCTCGAAAAATATTTCCTTCGTTTTCGCTTATTCCAGGCATATTTCCATGTGTTATAGGCCTGTTATAAGCGTGCATGGACCACTGACTTTTTATGATTGATATTCTGTTATATATTTTGTGATTACAATTTAATATTTCTTGTGTTTATTACATTGTAAAATTTTAATGTTATCACGAGCATTATTTTTATTTCATTATTTCATTATTATCATTATTTCATTATTAAATTATTTCATTATTTCTTTTATTTTTAGGCATTTTTTACTCCACAACTGTTTGGGTTTGTGAATCAAAAACTGGTTGTTGCTAATTCTGACCAACATGAACATGATCCCGAAGACCTTCTTGATGACAAATATCTTCTTGAGGTATGAAAACCGGTCTCCTGTCTGACAAATATTCATTCTGCCGTGAATTCATTGATAGATGTCTCTATCTCCATCCTTTTTAAGAAATGTCGTTTGTTAATTTTTGCTATTTCCACCTTCTATGGTGACGTGATTAAGTCGATTTTTGCTCTCATCATAGCTGCAATTTCGCGAGCCCAGTGCAAAGAAAGGCAAAATAGACACTGATAATATCAATGAATCAATGGATAAAACCGAAGCAGCCAGCTCACCCTTAATCAGCTTGAAGCAAGGAGATTCATTGAAAAATCTATCAAAATTGAGTTCATTTGAGATGGATGGAATTAGCTTGGATTCTGCTATTTTGTATAGCATCGACTGCTGCGGTAAGAAAATTTCCACCAATGTTTTAATATATGCATACACATTATAATATATTATAATGTTGTCATTTTTACTGCATGATTCTCTGTTACATAGTAACACATAGTTTTCAGTCGCTTAGTTTTCTGTTGAGATAACATTTCCTGATTTGTTATGATGTTTTTCTTAGGTAATTCGGAGACAAAGAGAAAGATGTACAGTTCGATATTGGTGGTCGGTGGTGGACTGATGTTCAAGGGAACCGAGAGCTTTTTATTAAGAAAACTTCAAGCTCAACTACCTGTTAATTTACAATTTATGAGAGATCAATTGGAGGTGCTTACAAGGCCAAAGGTATTTAATCATTATTCACTTATTCATATCTATGTTATTTTACTTTATTTTCCATGCATGGTAACAATTAGTAATTGATTTATTAAACGCCCATTTTTTTATACGCCACGCTATAATATTCTATGGACTTTCTAATTGATTATATTAAACGCTGCAGGCGCTTATTTGCACTTGAATGATAAGCTCAATGCCTTGAATGTTTCTAGGATATCGATCCTCGTACGATCTGCTGGAAAGGTGGGTCAGTGTTGAGCATTCTGGACAGTGCGCAGGAGCTTTGGATTTCGAAGCCAGAATTCAACATGTATGGTTCGAGGATCCTAAGGGAGAGATGCGCTTTTCAATGGTCACTCAATGTCGATAAGCAGTAATGGAAATAGACAGGTAAGAAAAATAAAATTTTCTACTTTATCTATCTACTTATCTATTGGTTATTGTTATTGTTCGTATATCTCCTGATTTGCAAACAAATAAGCAAGTCTGTAGCAAGTTGAAGTTCGATATCATATCTGCATATGAATACGTGACGTCATAATTATTTCGGTGCACGGTGATGGAGTCAAGAAGTGGACACTGTCTGCATTTTTGAGAATTTCATAAAACTGAATTGTTGTTGTTGCTCAAATTGTTGTTTCTGGGATATCTTCCCGATCATAAGGCGACAGCAACTGACCAGCAAATTTGCCTAAAATATCAGAAATATTCTTAATTATTGCATGAAATTGTCATACTCACTGCTGGTACATTTTGCTTAGATAAAACTACAATAGTTTTGGTAAGGATAAATAAAGTAAATTATACCATTTGTTTGTTCATCTGCGATTTCTTCGTTTTCTGATTGGACAGGGTGTTTGCTATCAGTCATGTGATACGGCTTTGGACCAATCAAACCGAGAAGAACAGGCAGGAAGACGAGGCCATGGAATAAACCAAAAACAACGACCAAGAAAAACACCTAATGAGACAAGTATGTAAAATAATCACCTTTATCATTATTGTTATTATTTTAATGTGGCTTGATTAGGGAAGGTCGTGAAATACCCATTTCTGGGTTTGAAAGTTGTTTTGTTACCTTGAAAAAAGTAAGAAATCCATAAGAATTCGAGAATGCAAGAAATAAAAATGCCACACACGTGCTGACTCCGCCATTAAACACAGCTGGTCCTATTTCACTGAGTGCTTGCGCAGAACGGGCTGTAATAAATAATATAAATTTTCAGTTATATTTAGTGTATTAAATTATTAAACTTGGGGCAATGTTTGGAGGGATATGTTGTGAAATGTGTGTGTGTAAACATACATGCAGTGACGGTCAATTGTGAAGGAATTTACATATATGAAAGAATTAATGACTGAAATGGTGAATGAATATATGAATCAGGTAATTAAATATACGAACCATGACGGGTCGGTTTTGTTGACGTCATAAATGCGTGGCCAATATGCGCAGAATAATCGATGCAAAGACCAACAGATAAGATCAAACACACGGATGTGACTGTTTCGATTGTAAGACCCCAAAAATGCATCATTCCAGCTACGTTTGTCTACGAATGAAATATAGTTTGAGTGGCACTTGAAATGATGTGAATATTGGTGATATGATATATGAATGATATATCTGATGACGTACAAGAGATAGAACAACGCATGCGAATATCATCATTGCCACCCAGAGGTTGGCCACTAGTAAAAGAGTAACCAGGAATACTGCGATCGAGGCTAGAATAAGATTGCGGAACAGCTCATTCTTTATTATCTGCAAAATGAATTTGAGAAGAGATCATTGCTAACATGTTTCAATGAAGTCTTTTGCAGCAATTGTGATGGATGGATTGATTTGATGGATTGGTGGATTGATGGATTGGTGGATTGATAGATTGTTGGATGGATGAATAGATTGATGGATTGATGTATGTCTGGATTGATGGATCGATGGATTTATGGATTGATAGGTTAATGGCTTTAAGGATGGATGAATGGATTCATAGATTGATAGGTTGATGGATTTATTTGATGGATTGATAGATTGATGGATTGATTTGATGGATGAATGGATTGATAGTTGAATAAATGAGTGGATTGATGGATTGATGAATGGTTTGATTGGTTGCAGTATACCTTGTTAGTTTCCCATAGAAGATATAAATATTCCTTTGAGAACGCAAATGCTTTGCCGGTTTGAAAAGGGGCTGATTTTGCCAATTTCTTTATTTCATCCATTGCATTAACCTCGTCTTGAGAACTTTTAACGTCGATATGAATAGCACGATAACGAGACGCCTAAAACGAAGTGCGTGCGCATTAAATTCAATTCATTTGCGGCGTGCAGCAAATAATTTCCATAATTATATAACAAGGCAGTTGAATTGTGAAAATTTCTTACAATAATTCGTTTTCTTTTTGGGTCTTTTGAAAATAATAAATCAGGGAAGAAAAATCTTCCATGTTTTGATGAGATGAAGCGATGCACTAATAAGTTGAATTCTGTTTCGTTTCTGAACCTTTTTCCTGTGAATTACAAACACAAGTCATCAGAAAAACCATGAAAAACTGACAATAATATCTTTACAAATGCAAGAATTCCAAGTGAAATTGAACAATGATTTACCTGAATCAAGATATGTCACGTTTGTGGCCTGTTGTGCCTCAGTCCATTTAACTAAACTCGGATACCAACACAATACTGACGACCTCAGAATGTATTTCGCATTTTTCATCCTCTTGCATAAATTTTCGACCTTGTCTTGTTCTTTAAAGTAATCTATGTCATCTAAAACAGCACCAAAAGCGTTTAAAGGGTCGCACCATGCACCAATTGGTTCTCTGGTTGAACCATGCACCAATGAGCCCTCTCTAAAACTAAGAGAGCTCATTGGTGCATTTCCACTAATCAACCAGTGTTTCATGAAAGCAATGTCTGAGGTTTGGCTCAAATGGTCGATTAATCATTAACTTACTCATATATACTGCTGTGTGTACACCTTCGGCTGGAAAATACTAAAACAAAGCGACATTATCAATTGTCAATATGAACCCTTGTTTGGTGTATTGTATTGTATTGAATATTTCTGTATGTTATGATGGAAGTACCTTTGACTTGGTGGCAAGGTATTTTCTTGGTGAAGATGCTTTAGGCAACCACCACTCAAATTGGTATTCCTGCTTTAATTGCGCAACAGCAAAGCAACTTATTGCCAATAGAGCTGCTGTGAAAATCAAAATTCCTGCCTGTAAAGAGAAGCAGAGATGTACTGAAAATATTGTCGACAAATTTGTGCATTTTGGAAGAAAAAAATTTGTCTTTGTTGAATAATAAATGCTGGCAGACCGTTGATAATGTTAATGTTGTTGTTAATGTTACTTGCATCCAATGGCTGATATACAACATTACCCTGCCACTTAACCAGGTTTTTTGGGACCAGGGTATTTTTCAAAAACAATGGAGTATTGTTTAAAAACAATGGAGTATTGTTTAAAAACAATGGAGTATTGTTTAAAAACAATGGAGTATTGTTGTTATTGTTTTCAGAAAGATACCAGGACCATATTTTTTATGAGTCGGTTTCTAATTTGTTGGGGGTAATAGTGTATTCGCAAGATATGCCTGGATATATTTGCATCAAATTGCTGATATTTTTGCAAGACATGGCTGCATTTGTTGTACTGAAAGGCTGGACATGTTTGAAACAACTAGCAAGTTCCTGGATTAATTCTTACGCTGATCCATTTTGAGCCAAGAATTCTGTCTCCAATATAATCGAAAACCTTTTGCAGAATGCTGCCTCTTTCAGAACATGTTGATGGCGTGTAATCGTTCTTGAGTTTGATGCAACAAAGAAATGCATCTTTATTGTTTCTTTCCCTAAACGAAGAAACATCATCACAGTGAATATTGGTCATTGATCATTTTGTGTGAGTCTGCGGGGTTGTTCGTGTGAATCTGCGGGGTTGTTCGTGTGAATCTGCGGGGTTGTTCTTGGGTTCAAAACCTTGGCTGTAGAAAGCAGATTACCTTTTTGTATCCAAGCAAAGGGAAGCCAAGAAGATTGTGCATGCAAAAATATACAATGCCAGAATAGCTGGAAGTGAAAGAATCGCATCAGAACAATGGCTAGAGTATGTTAGGGCGTTAAGAGCCTATGGTAAACATGAATGTCATTGGTTGGATGATCATGAGCATGGTAACATGGCAGGCTGGTGCAATTAGAGTGCTGTTTGTCTTACCACATCCGCAGTAGACGCAGAATGATCGTAATGCTGGCAGCAACTAAGACGAATATTCATAGGCATCAGAGATTTAAGCTATATCAATCAAGCTATATCAATCAAGCTATATCAATCCAGCTATATCAATCCAGCTATATCAATCAAGCGTTGGGTTACATGCATTGGTGTTATTAAGACTTGTTGGAATTGGGTGGAAGAGACAAAAGCAGGAGAACAAACCGTTGTTGCTCCGATCGCAAAAGCAATGAAATCTGTGAATGACGTCACTGTTATGGAGAGACCCTAAAGTGAATTGAATAATAAGGATGAAGTTTTAAATGGAGTTTAGTTGAATTAAAAAGAGAGAGACCCTCGTGAATAGTTGGATAATGAGGAGGTGAAATCTCATACTGCTTGCTTCATTGTTTCAGCTGCTAAATCTGGAATTGGCATCAATTGCTTCGATTTTCTTTTGATTGTTTCCCAAGTGTTTGCAATTACAAACGCATCATCAACACCAATTCCTGTGAAATAGATTCATCAAACTACATTAGTGGTCCATTTTGCTTAACTTTGCCGACAGCGCTGATCCACTGTTCGTTGTTTTTTGTTATCGAGTGTGCATTTAGCAAATCAGACAGTTTAGCAAATAGAGAGAATGGATATGGGAGACGTGGGTAGAACTTACTAATGCATAGCTACTCTTACTATTATAAAATTGTTATGTTGTATTAGCTTCGTATTGGTTTATAGAGTTTTGTTATATTAGCCTCGTTTTGAGGTCGAAACTTACCAAGTATGAGAAATGGAAGAATGTTGTGTAAAGGACCATATGGAAGGCCAAAAATACTTGATATTCCACACGAGACCATTATGGAGAGAATAACGCAGCCTACAGCAACACTTCCTAACCATAGCTACAATAAAATCAAACGATGCAAGAGTATGAAACATGTCAAATACAATGCACTTTTTATATTGCCTATGTTTGTGGGGATGTTAGGGATGTGGGGATATATTTGTATTTATCTGCTCAGTGATTGTCATAATAAGAATAGAATTTGAACAGGGTGTTCATGAGAGAATATGAGAAAAGTATCTTCAGAAACGTCACACTCATAAACTCTCCTTGACATGAACAACTTATATTCTTGTTATTATGAGAATGTATTGTCAATGTTGTATCTAACCTTGTTTCGCAATCGGTTGAATTTTCCAAGCATTAGTGATGCATATAATATCATTAGCATGTATCCAGCTGATAGGATGAATACGTCACTTTGCATCGCAGTGTCTGCAGCATTGTTGAGTCTGCGCAGCGTCAATAACATGTCACGTGATTACAAATGTGATTTTTTATCAAATGAAAATATGAATGAAATAATTAATGTCAGTGAAGTATAATGAAGTATTGTTTGATTGTATGTGGAAAACTTACGCTGATCTTGTGAGAGGTGCAACATTTTTGAATCCAAATTTGTTCTTTTTGAATAATAAACCAAAGTTCTTTTCCCATTCACCAGCAAATTTATCTTTCTTTAAAAGAAGTATTTCAACTTGTCAATTTTCGGAGAATAATAATAATACTAATAATCATTTATATACCGCTTTACATTGGTGCTACAATTTTAAAGCGGTTAACAAGGCTATAAAAATATAATATAAAAATATAAAATAAATATAAAATATCTTCATAATATGTTTTAAAATATACAATATAAAAATATGTGATATACCATAAGTTGTTGTCCGACAAAGCACGATAGAAAATTCTGATGATTTGTCTTAAAAAAGCAGAAAATAACATAAAACTTCGACTTACTGCAAATCCAGTTTGTTTACTGTATGCCTCATCGCTTTTTAAACCCCAAAATGCAAAAAACGCTTTTGCTGCGACAATTTTATTGCTTGCGTTTTTAGTTATTGATCCAAGGTACCTTTCAATATCTATTGGTCTTCCGTCAGCCCTATTTGAAGAGCGTAAAATCAATTCACTGCTCTAGCTATCTACTAGACTCACTACATTGCGTCCCTGTGTCTCGCTCGTTTTTGCTCGCTCGTTTAAGCGAGTTGCAAGCGAGGCACTGGGACGTAATGTAATGTCTAGCTATCTGCTTTGTTTTGTTTCCAGCAAAATAGCAGAACCCACCTTATTAATGCTGGTTCGTTAATTCGACGTAAAATGTTTTCCTTTGTCAAACTTTTAATCGCAGTTTCATTGTATGACCACAGGTCTAAGATACTTCCATACACGCAATGCAATGCTTCTCGAAAACATAATTCATTCCAGTTGTATTTTGTTCCATTGTTTATTGCCGTAACTCGCTGGTGAAGCCTCAACAGCTAAAGGGAATATGAAGTGATGGCGTCATGTTGCAGGTATAAAGCTTGGAACATGATAAAAGTACAATATATACAGAACGCACACACGCCCATCGCAATCTATTCAAAGAGCAGCCTGGGGTCTACCACTCCCCTTAAAACAATGTCGTTCTCTCCCCAGGACCTTGTGATCACCATGCAAATGGATTTTTGTCAAAATTGCATATTCCTTTCTCAAGAGACAACACTGTTTTAGGGGAGGAGGGGTTGAAGGATGCGCGTAAAATTTGCAAAAGTCGCAAATTTCTCAGGAATTTTGTCCACTATTGTAGCCGATGAAGTATATTTCAGTTGCGTCCTCAGATTCAACTGTGTATGATGTAGATAGGTATACTTACTCTAAGCAACGAGGAAGGTGTTAAGATGTTGTTTTCATCTTCTGCAATGATGCTTGTGAACCGAGATTTGACTGGAAATCGAGCATCGACCCATTTTTCATTGTCATCAATATCAGAACCAATTGGATTCCATAGGGTCTCTGGACTTCCATCCATGTTAAACTTCACCAACCCGATTCCGCAAATCAAAGACATAGCAATTGATATAATTATCACTTTCCACGGCTTTTCTCCGATCAACCTTCCAATCCTATGACCAATGAAATTTGCATCATTGAAATAATTGTCCTATTTTTTATCCGCGGATAAAGAAATAAGGTTGTTAACTATCTATCGGGTTTAATTCTTAAGATAAAAGAGTGTCAAATCTGATCGGCATTGCTTTAGGAGTTACTCGAAATTAATCCATTGAAAGGTTTCATGCCGGCCATATACATAAACCGCCAAATATAAGATTAGATAATATAATATTTTGTGATTTATCTGGAATGGATATTGCTGGCTCAAATCGCTAGCGTAGAAGTGTACAATTCTACGAATTAAGTCTGCAGCCATTTTTCCAAGGCTTCGAATTTCAAGAAGCGTGAAAATTAATGACAATCCACATACAAACTGGTTTAAATTGATGATAAAGATGCGTTGTAAGCAACTGTTTGCAAACGCATTGAAAGTAATTCCATAGAAGAGAATGCTTAAGTACAGTTAGGTTGATCAGACGAAGCATTTTACATGCATTGCTGGCAATTTACGCCTTGTCGCAAGGCAAAACTATTGGCAATGATATGGAAACATCCAGATCGTTCTGGATGTTTCCATATCATCTAGTGATATGGAGCTATTACGACCGAAATGCCAATCCCGTTTAAGTTATACGTGCGAAAGCATATGGCAATAACAAGATGCCCCAGCTTCACTCAAGCGAATACTGCAAACATAAACTAAAACTAAATTCAAACTATTACGTTTTAAAACTGCTTGTTGGAAACATATTTAAGATAAGACTGATATCTATGAATAGTTTATTCTTAAATTGGGCCAATGCTAACTATATATATTGCGATTTTCTCACTGTTTTTGATAACGTTCTTGACAAATATGTGCAAAATTGACAAAAGTCTATAGAGGAATATGTCCGATCGGCCTAACTTATTATAAATAATTAATTAGCAACAATGCTTTCATCAATATTTACCTTAGGAAGGTTGATTCTATTTTGTTGATAAAAAGGCTACTGCATCTTCCCAAACATGAACATGGATGTAAACCATTATTTTTCTTTTTTTCGCCAAGAAGAGTTGAAAAATCTTTTTTCGTTCTTTCTTTCATTTTGCTTGCTGTTTTTATCTTTCACTGTCTTCAACCAAAGCGGTTTTCGTTTGAAAACACTTTACACGATCCTTGCGGCTAGATCAATCTTTTTGGTACCTACGAACTCTCCTGTCCTGGCAGCCTTTCCAGAGTCTGATCTTATGACCAATAAGCGATGTCTTTATTTACAAATGCTTGATGAATCTCAGAACAAGACAAGTTTTTGATTTGATAACAATCTATCGCACTGTATTTTCCCTTGGTGGGCTAATTTATCTGCAAAGTTTTGTGCCTGAATTCAAACGAATTTGTATGGCCCAGTAAGCAAGTATTTATTTATTTAAAGGATTCTTTTCAAGCCGAATGTAATAGGATTAGTTGCCTTTGTTTCCGCGAATTATTGTATCACGGTCAGACGACAGGCTCCCCGAAACTTCTCTAACCTCGTTTGGAAGAGGACAGAGAATATATTTCGAATAAAGACGAGGATATGTAAACTGAAGTCTCTGCTTTCGATAGCAGATGAATGCTGATAAGGTCTCACACTTCATTTAAAGTGACCATGTTTGCTTCCATCTGGACGATCTTTACACACATTTTTTTCCAGAATGGAAGAGAATAAGCAATTACCGTAACCTTAATTTATAGCCGCAATAAATTATTATTTATTGAAATTTTTGGAGATTTGTATCATATGAAAGAATATCACAACCTGCAATATTTGCTAAAATAAATTGTCTACTTGAATTAAGCTGTTGAGTCGCAAATAAAGTTCTACACTGCGTCATGACGATTGATAAATATTTGTGTTTTAATTAAGACGTCAAATTGTGAATACTTAATTTAAAGATAATGCTTCGCTACATGAATAGACTTGAAATATGGGGTAAAGTATAAATTATAAAATTCAATATGTAAAGATAGGATAATATAAGTTATAAGGAGATAAACTGAGATGGAAGGCAAGAATTTAAGTTTAGTTTTACAAGAGAATACCTGGTTGCCGAAGAAAGAGAAAACTTCGTCTACGCTAGCCCAAGAAGGAATAGTCATAGAGAGAACGTTAGGCGAGGGAGCTTATGGCAAAGTCAAATCAGCTTATTATGAAAAGATAAAGAAAAGAGTAGCAGTGAAAATTATAAATAAAATGAAAGTAGCGAAAGATTTTATGGAAAAATTTCTGAAACGAGAAATTGCAATGATGTCAGAGCTAGACCATCCAAATATTGTGAGACAATTCGTTATAAAGCTGTTATTAATTTTATGTTAAATAATTTTACTTAATTTTAAGTAAATTAATTTTTTTCTAATTTTAAGTTATATATTCTCACCAGAGATAGTGCCAAGTAAGATTTGATTTCAGGCATTAATTACCTTTTGAGTTATTTAATGTTTCATAGATTCAACTCCTAGCCATATTTGAAAGTGAAGATAAGATATTTTTAATTATGGAGTTGGCCGATGGTGGAGACTTGTTGGATCACGTAAACAATCAAAAGTATGCATCAGAAGATGAAATAAGAAAGCATTTTCTGCAGTTGGCATCTGCCATGTCATATAGTCACCAGATGGGCGTGGTCCACCGTGATCTCAAACTTGAAAATATCGTCATGGACAAAAATAGCAATGTTAAAATTACTGGTGAGGGTATTTATTTATTATTTGATTATGATGTTATTTATTGATGTTTCTGCTACGATTCTTTTGAAGGAAAGTACAGTCAAATCTGAATAGTTCGAACTCGTGTAATTCGAACTCTATCTAATTCGAACGAAATTCTCTGTCCCTTTAAGGATCACTAATGAACCAATCCTTATCAAGCAAACCTCTATAGTTTGAACTTTTTGTAATTCGAATATTTTCACGCTTCCCCACGGTGTTCGAATTAGACGGAGTTGACTGTATGATTTTGTTTTTTCATTGCATTCATTAGATGTCCGTTTAAGCCAATCAGAAAATACTCAATTTCCTACGTATTATCCTATGAAGCAGTTAATTGATCATATGTTTACTTTGGTATTTTTATTAGTTCGTGGAGGGTTGCTCTCAACGACATATTGCATTGCCTTTTTGTTTTTCCAGACTTTGGATTCGCGCGTCGAACTGTTATCGGCAGTAAGATGGAGACATTCTGTGGCTCATTTGAATACGCATGCCCCACAATCCTTCGCGCCGAAATGTATGATGGATTTGCTGCAGACGTGTGGAGTATGGGTGTGATGCTATACACCATGTTCACTTACAGATTGCCATATACGGACACGGACTTGAAGATACTGGCAAAGGGGTCTGGCATGAAAAAGCTCAAGTTCTCCAAAGATACTCCACAGTGTAAGTAACATTTGGCATTGCCATCATTCAACTTACGAATTGAAAATGAATCAAAAACACTAGAAATCGCATGTAAAATCTGCAGATACTCACCTTATTCTTTCAAACACAACAGACTATCGTATCTTCTATTGTTTTGACAACAAAGTTTAGTCCAAAGCCCCTTATAAATGCAGGTTCTTGCACGGTCACGCAGGCAGTGGCGTAGATACAGGGGGGCATGGGGGCGACCGCCCCCCCCCCCACCAGAGCTTCCGAGCCATTTTGTCGGAAAATTTAAGATTTTGTCGGAAAGTTTTCGAAAATGATCTTAGGGCAAACAGTGGCAAACTTGCCATTAAAAAAGATGCAAGAACCCTTTCTTGAAGCAAAAACAAGAAAAATTTTCAATTAAACTATACATCCATTTGTTTTCGATGTTCTATTTTGGTTTTTGTTCTGTTGTAACCTTTTGAAAAGGATAATCACCAAAACATTTCATTTCCCGATTCGTGTTTTTCTCAACTAACTGTCATCTTTCATGTTTAAACTCTGTGTATATTCAGAAACGTCTTATCGAAGAATTTCCTAAATTCGGGCGTGCCCTTATGGACACGCCCAAAAGACACATCTTTTTGTCGGAAAATTTTGGTCTTTGCCCCCCCGCTAAATATTTCTATCTACGCCACTGCACGCAGGTGCGATTTCCATTGGGTTCAATATAACCATTTCATCGTTGCATTTTTTTTCAATCTGATCATTTGATTTTACAAATTCAACTGGATCATTGTTGATTTTCATCCATTTTCTCCTCAGCTGCAAGAGATTTAATTCGACGTATGCTTGACCCGAAAGACGAAACGCGAATCACGTGTCAGCAAATACTCAGCCATGGTTGGTTGAGAGGGGAGAGTTCAAGCATTTATCAGAAAGCGAATGAAGATGCAATACCATCAATAATATCAGCAACAACAACAACCCCTCAGCAAGTGGAAAATGAGACTTCGAGTATTTCAATGGGAGGAGACGATCCAGAAGATGACGTCATGGAGATGGAACGTGACAATGATCCAGGTGTGTGTGTTGCTGTTGTGTCTTCCCTTGGAACGTCACGGAGACAGCTAATGTCTTCAATGACTATCGTGACTGTTAGCATGTTGGATATGTGCAACAATAGTCCACAAGAGTTCTGGGATACTCACAACCCTCGCAAATTTTTCACGCGTCCTTTATCTCCCTCCCCCCTAAAACAATGCGATATTGACAAAAATCCATTTGCATGGTGATCACAGGGGTCTGGGGAGAGAACGACATTGTTTTAAGGGGAGTGGGGGATGGAATGGTGCCCACGGGGAATTATAAAGTTTGCAGGGAGATGGCACATTTTTAACGTACAATAAGAGACAGAATGTCCCAATTTATCCCTTATTGTACGTTCTTCACAACCAATCAATATCAAGTAATTGCTATCATCGAATTGAATGCAAAATGAGAAATGATACTTAATGTCTTGGGGGTTACTGCTGAAGTAGATTTGAATTATTTTAAGAGTGTATTTAACTTGATGTTGGTGTCGTATCTATAAGGGTAGTACTTTATATTGCAGACAAACAGTTTCATCTGATATCGGCAAGAAGGTCGACAATAACCAGTACAAGTAACCAGAAGTTTCTGTCCAACATTGTTCAGCCGAAACGATCGAATTTTGCGAAAATTGTGAAGAAAAAGAGAGTTGCTTTGTTGACTTTGGGTGGATTCGGGAAAAGAAAGAAAGACAAGATAGCAGAGGAGTCGAGTGAAGTAAGTGACAAAGTTACACGCAAGGCAAGTAAGAAATCAGATAATCTTACTGATATTGTTGCACAAGTTGTGAAAGCAAAAGAGAGCAAACAACTACAGAAGAATTGCGGTGAGTTTTTAGAAAACATTGCAAGTGACGATGATATAGAACAGATGAGGAAAGAATTGATTTCAATTAGGCAAGAAGATTCATCAAATATTATCACCAATAAATCTGAGATGGTAAACAGAAAAGAAAGTTTAGTGAACGAACCGAAACAGACTGCTGGCAAAATCAGCAAATGGAAAAAAGTATGCAGTAAAATGAATAAATAATTTTAATACTTTAGATATGCTTTCAACACAACATCTAAAATATAGGATATTTTATATAGGATTTAAAATTGTTTAGAAATCGACTGAGACGACACAACTGAAGTGTTTCGTATCCAAATTCAAACTTTTTAAATTACAATTAGAAATACAACTGATTCGATATAAGTAAGGATGAAAAACAACGAACCATGTATCTACTACGATTTTACAAATTCAAAATATCAGTAGACGCTAACTTATCTTTGCAAATATAATTAGCTATTTCAAATACAGCATACACACATGGAAAAAATACTTTATCATCATGGCCATATAAGGTCATTCCTCGATCTCTCCCCATACCTCTTCAGCTAGCATGTAATATTTATTTGACATTTTTCCTTTCATGGCGTTCATAGCAGCTTCACCAGCCTCGTTATAAAGTTCACCAGACTTGTTCAAGTCTTTCTCCAATCCATAGCCTCCTTCTCGATACATCTCTGCAATTCTTGCGAGAATTTTGTAAGCTGGGTTGTCATCTAATCCTTCGTAATCAGTCCCTGATACTTTCAACACCTCTTCATACCAACGTATCGCTTCTGGCCACGAGCGAATTCTGTTTGACATAAAAATGCAATCATATCAACCCCTGATATTATATCATTTGTCCTTGTTTGCTGATGGACTCAATGATAAGACCAGGGGGACATTAACATGAGATTCGACAACGCTGCCATTGCTGACCCTTTGCAATGAAATTCAGCTTGTGGGAAGGTGAGTGACTTTTTCATGGACGTAACCAGGAGTTGGAAAGGGCATAGCCGTTCATCTAACACTGATATTCAAACGATAAAAAACCACTCAAGGGAGTGCAATAAATAAATGAAAGCTGTAGCAAAAGGGGGAGGCAGTAGCTCCTTGGTTCCATCCTTTGCCTACAGCCATGCTATTTTCAAATGATTTTGACCACCAACTTGCTTAACTCAAAAGTGCTTCTCCATTACAGCAAGACGATTAAAAATGGCTGATGAATGTGCAATTATGGAGGAAATTCAACATTACCTATTTCCAAGTTTGTCACCAGTGTCAAATGATTTTGCAACAATCAACATACACTCTCTGTCTTCTTCTTTTGCAGCCAACATGAGGTAGGATATTCCTTTGTTGTAATCTATATCACTTTCCTATGAACAAAAACGAGTTAAATTACTATCATCAAATAGAATTCACTTGAAAATGAAATTAGAATTCACTTGAAAGGTGTTCATTACTTCAACATTGTAATTTTCTAATATATCATGGGGCAACTGCATGTAGATCTTTCCGATTTCTCTGTTTGCATCAACCAGTCTACAAGAGGCAGCAATTTCCAGATGAAAAAAAGCTGAAGCCAGATCAGGTTCATTTTGTGTGAAGCGCCCAACCTGGTTTAATGTCACAAGCTCTAAATGAACCTGCAAAGAAATTAACAACAGGTGTTTTAATTTTGTTAATTTTTTGTTAACATTTTCTCTTTCCATTCTAGAGAAGGACATTTTCAAGTGTTCCACAGATTAAATGAAAAGTCCAATGATAGTGAGTAGCGAATTATTTGATGAATGATTTCCCTCACTTACCAGGCCCAAGTTGAAATCTTGCAATTTCTCAAAATTTGCATTGTCATCAGATTGTGAACTGAATCCAGAGTCACTGTTTCTCTTTGAACTGAAGTAATTCTGAGGTGAAGTACTCGGGTTGAAAGATCCGTCTTGAAAGACATCATCATCAGCCAAAAAATGATGAGCAATTGATGATTTCTTTTTATTGAATCTGGCAAAATATGCATCTACCCCAATCGGATCATGCTCCTAAAACAAAATGGATTTGATTAGTAAAACCAATTGGCTATTTGAAGCTATTGTGCACAAGATATTGAAATTAGAATCCATGCTACATCATACAAGGCATGACAAATTCCAAAGCAATGTCTCTGCACTCAGTACACAGGTTTAATAAAGACAGTACATCATACTTGGTATGAGCCGCAACTGCTGCTCACATCATCCGAAACAGATCTTGGTGTTGTGATTTCTTCAATTGATTCTGGAAATGACATTATAGATTCGCTGTCATCTGAACCATAGCCTTGGGAAGAACCATGGTCAGAGAGTTTCTCAACCAAATCAAACATTGCTGACATCTTCCTTCTTGAAGTGAAATAGGTTTCCCTGAGTTGAGTGGAGGGGTTGGATGACTGTAAGAATTCATCAATTCTTCGTTCTTCCAGTGGACTCAAATCAAATGTTGCCAAACCCAAGTCTTTGCAAATCTTGTTACATTTGTGAGAACCGAAAAACAGGGCCATTCCTCTTGGTCCAAGATTAGCTTCCCCATAGCCAGTTCCGCAAGCCGTATGGATTTGTGGGTCCGTATACAGATCACCGACACCTTGTATATCAACAACAATCAAATGGTGACCACTCCTTTCAAATGTGAAATGGCTAAAAGCCTTGAAATAAAAATATAAATTCTTTAAAAATCCTTCTTGATGTGTAAAAACATTATACTTTTTATTTTCAGGACAGGAGAATGCGAATACACTACCTGTGGTGTCATCCTAAAATTATCATCTGTCAAAACAAATCCAGAGTTTGAGTTGTATTTCACATAATTTCCTTCGATGAAATGTTCAAAGTGAAACAGAGGTGAGCCTTGTCTTTCGATCATCTCAATTATATAAACTTGAAAAATATCAACCTGACATTAAGAGAGAAAAATACATCAATCTTTAGCTGTGCCTGTCATTCGGCAATGTTACCTACTACGAGCAGCATTTAGGGTCATGAGTATAACAATATGAGTACGGTGCATACTTTTTTTGGTGGGTTATGCCTGTTGTATTCTTCAGCCCAAACTTTCGCATCCATTTGTACCTTAACATCGTCAAAATACATTTTATTGGGAATATCTTCAATGTATCTCTTTGCAACATAATTTGAGGCATGCTTCCAATCTCTGCTCTGACTGAATGTTGACAATTTCTTCCTGCACAAAAAAATTCAAAACAATAAGCATCATTTTTATCCACATATCTAAGGAATGATCTCAAAATATATATTTCTTTGCAATTTCGTCTTACGTTCTGAAACATTTTCTCATTGCTCCTCGTCCAAACACCTACAAAATCAAGCAGGCAGACTTGATATTATAAAATCAAAGCAATATCACAATTTGAAATTGTTCTGTAATATTAGGATTAAGACTGAGGAACTCAATTAAAAAATGATATAAACCTGAGGTTGCATTTTGACTTCGATCTCATCTCTAACCCATTTCTTTTCAAATGTGTTGTACCTATACCTCAGTGCTTTCTCTGTGTCGCAAGTTTCGGATATTTTATATTTCGCCCAAGGGTCTTTTGCACCTTTAGCTTTGACGATAGCTCCCTTCCAAGTATCTTTCCAATCACTGTCAGAATGTGATCTCGTCCATGATTTACCATGTTTTGCTAAAATTGGAACTGACTGCGAATGGATTAAATGTTGCTCTTCCATTCTTCAGCGGTCATGAAATATCAAAATGACGACACGTTGGCCTTTTTCACTTCCTTCTGTTCTGTTTGTCTGCAACTTCTCAAATGAAGATATCAGACAACGATTTTAGCTCGCACATAAGGTTTTTCACAATTATTCATGCCTTGTGTTGATAATGACTGATTTTGTTTAATTTTAAGGACAATTCAGCCATTATTTTGATGAAACTAACACAATCCGTTGTGGCTGCACTGCACGATCAAAACACAATAATAATAAAAAGACAAATATTCTCCTGGCCTCGGTTTCACATTCGCACCCCCGCTGTCTCGCATTGGGAAATTTCAGAATTAAAAGGAGGCTCATGCGAAGATATTGAATTAATTCAAATGTTATTCCCTTATCCATCATCAATTGTTTTTCTGTTATAAGATCATATAGAGAATTATCTTCATTTCAGCTCCCAGTAGAGTTTATTGTGAATGATAACTTATCGGAATGTCGTAAAATGCGTGAATAGCTAGTATGAGGTGCCATTCCCGCCAAAATTCTTGTTTTTCATTATTATACACATTTTATCATTATTATACAGCTTCTTGTTCATTCTTATAGGTAAAATGTCATTCTTATAGGTAAACTGTCATCCCTGGAACCGTAAAATGGGCTGCAAGCAGCAATTGCATTTGTTCTGCTGTTATATCAAACTTTGGTCTCCCTTGTCGATTGACATTGACTGTTGGAGGCTTCTGTCGACAATGCATATCTGCCTGTAGCTGTAATCTGATTCGCGAAATTACTGAAATTGCCTCATCCGGGACACGTGAAATCGAATCAAGAAAAAAAATGCACTTCTGCAGCTCTGTCACTTCTTCTAAAACAAAGCTGGAATCAGTAGTAGCTGGGGCTTGCAAATACCTGGCAAGATCATTCAATTTTGTGACAACCCGGCGTTTCAATTCTTCGATCTCCTCCATTTTGGAAACTCTGCTCGAAACGCACTAAGAAATACTTTAAACTGATATTTTAATAGTTAGGCCGATCAGCGATCCCCAGAACATCAAGCTTATAAGAATGACAGTCTACGTATAAGAATGCACAAGAAGCTGTATAATAATGATAAAATGTGTATAATAATGAAAAACAAGAATTTTGGCGGGAATGGCACCTCATAAGCTTGAACCATGTCGAATTCAGCAGTTTTTCGTTCTAGTCTTTGCAAGTCGGTGGAAAGAAGACTGGTCTGACTGAAGCCAAAATATTTGCAAGGCTCTTTTGCTCTGGTTTACTCGAATGAGAGAAGTTGCAGTTTTCTGTGCGATTTATTCAAGAACTTGCTGGGACATTTATGGAAGATAAGTAATATTTGTAGTTTGTAGTCTCGTTATGTGGTATATATTCGGATATTTTTACCCTGGCACGACCAGTCACTCTCATTGTATTTTTTACTTCGCATTAAATTTATCTATTTATCAGATATTGGAAAACTGTGGCACAGGAAATTTAACACGGAACAATGTTCTTTGCAAGAGCTTCTGCTGAAAATATCGAGTTGATGTTTTTGTATTGTATGTAGCAGACGATATGAATATTTTTTGTTGGGTTGTGCTATTGATATACAAAATATATAAGTCTGAAAAGGTGGGAGGAAGTGCCAAAGGGTCGTGCTACCTCACAATGATACGCAAAAATAGATCTATTTTGTATTTTAATTTCATTCATCATCTCATTAACTACTAACTACTATTATATTGTATACAATTATATACAATTACAATTAAGACAGAATTCAAATAAATCTTTAGTCATCATAAATGTTTATTTTGTTCTCGTCCTTGCGTCATCTTCTGCTTTCATCTTTCTGATTTGATTTTATATCTATAAAAGAAAACAAAAATAATCAGCCAATTATACTATAAGTTAGGGTGAAAATCTGAGAAGAGCTTGACGTGAAAAAACAGCTTCGCGAATATTTCTTTAGCCCTTTAGAGGCTAAAGAAATGCATAATAGATCTTTAATTTTTATCAATCTCATTTAAATTTCAGACAAATATATGCAAATAGTAATAACATAATTAAAAAGGAGATATAATAGATAGGAAAACTAAGCTATCTTCGAAATGAACAATAAAAGAAGATTAGAATAAGACTTACCAGACTATTCAATGAATTGACTTTCGCCCATTTTTTCAGCAATTGTCCATCTGGCAATTTGAGGAAACTTAGTAACGCTTGAAACAAATACAAACAGATATTAGTGCAATAATAAAAAAACAGAAATAATACATAGAAAGCAAGTTTATCTTCGAAATAAGCAAGAAAATGGAATAAAATGAAGACTTGCCCGACTAATCGAAGAGGCATTGAGGTTCGGCCATCTTTTTCACCAATCTTGCGTCTAGATAATGCAACAAACTCAATTAAAATTCAAGAAAATATAAACAGATAATAATACTAATAACAATATATTACGCCAGTAAAAAAGAAGGTTGATGCAATGACTAAGGAGATTCAACAAGCAATGAATATTAATTGTAAAAGTTGAAATTGGAATGCAAACAAACTTGCCTCGTGGGTTCACGAAGCTTCGGCCATCTTGTATACAGCTATGCCAAGTCCACGACAACTGAAATATAATTTATTTAATTTAATAAAGAAAATTTATTTAATATATTAACTATAAGGAACATAAAGGTTAAAACAACAAGAAGTAACTTAAAAGAGATTAGAAGTCAGACTTACGTGATGAAATGAAGAAGAAATCCTTGGTTTTACAGCAGGCTTGTCCAGCTCATTATCTTCTGCTTGCTTCTTCGTTGGAATATCTTTGTCCTTCCTTGGGTCAAAATCACTGCTTGTTCTTCTCTCGCCAAATGTAAAACTGAACGGCAAGAAATAAAACGTGTAGGTAGCGAGTGAGCTTGGAACATAGAGCATCATGGGCGGAAGTGACTGATATGTTCCATATTTGGCAAAAAACCCAACCTTCAAATGCACAAGCGACAAACAGATTTATGTCGCAAGCGCATGCGTTTTACATAGGCTACCACATGCGATGGACAAAATCATGGCAACTGGGAAACACAGAGCTTCAAGAATTGTAAAAGTAATTGTCACAACTTTCACAGAGGAGGCTGAAACAATAGAGATTCAATTGCTACTGCCCTAGGGCGGTAGTTGAACATTGGTTTCAGCCTTCAGCATTTAATTTCATTAGTACGAAGGTAATAAGGAATTAAAAAATGAGGAAACTTAACAAAACATTCTTGGATACTATTCGGTTCCAATAAAATTTCGCCAAAAAACGGCGAAACCCTATCTTCCCCGGGGTAACCTATGCCGTGTGCCGAGCTGCCACTAAAGCTCACCCTCTTTTCTCAATTTCGTAAATAGCAATGACTAATCTCTACTCAATAAAGGCCTTTGAGATTAGCAATCTATGACCGAAATTGAAGAAACTCCCAGCGGTATTTCGCACAGGCAATGGTCACCAAAGAGCGAGACAGATCTTGGAAAAAACATCAAAATAAAAATACATATCACACAAGGGAGGTATATTATATACGCATGCGTTAAAACGCTACCCTCACCATTCCGTGAAAGATAATAAAAGTCAAACACATCAATGATACCATCAAGTAGTTTACGGAAAGTCAAAGTAGATTAATCATGAAAAAATCACGAGAAACATCTATATAATAGGTCCCAGCACATTTTCAAGCAACTTCTTCTAAACTCGAGATAATTATTTGAACTAGGTACAATAGCTAAGAAGCGATGGAACAAGGTGACATGGTGTCTGCTTTCCAACCCTACTTCTACCAAAGGATACGTTTTACTGAAATTAGTCAAAAAATGACTTGTCCAGGTGTCGCAGCACATTCTTTCAAGCACCATAAATAAGTAATTCACTTATTGCAACCACCCGTCGGGACCAACTTTTGAACCAATTGTCCTAGAGAGCTGAAAATTGTCTCAAAATGATCAGAAGGCCCTAATTAGTGGGTTTAGACTATTTGTCAGCCAATTTTCGGTCTATTTAAAAATGTCATTTTGGGAATTTGGTCGCTCATGGAGTATACATAAAGTAATTCACTTATTGCAGCCACCCGTGGGGACCAACTTCTGAACCAATTGTCCTAGAGGGCTGAAAATTGTCATAAAATGATCAGAAGGTCCTAATTAATAGGTTTTGACTATTTGTTAACCAATTTTCGATCTCTTTAAAAATGTCATTTTGGGAATTTGGTCGCTCATGGAGTATACATAAAGTAATTCACTTATTGCAGCCACCCGTGGGGACCAACTTTTGAACCAATTGTCCTAGAGAGCTGAAAACTGTCCTAAAATGATCAGAAGGTCGTAATTAGTAAGTTTAGACTATTTGTTAGCCAATTTTCGGTCTATTTAAAAATGTCATTTTGGGAATTTGGTCGCTCATGGAGTATACACAAAGTAATTCACTTATTGCAGCCACCCGTGGGAACCAACTTTTGAACCAATTGTCCTAGAGGGCTGAAAACTGTCCTAAAATGATCAGAAGGTCGTAATTAGTAGGTTTCGACTATTTGTTAGCCAATTTTCGATCTATTTAAAAATTTCATTTTGGGAATTTGGTCGCTCATGAAGTATACATAAAGTAATTCACTTATTGCAGCCACCCGTGGGGACCAACTTCTGAACCAATTGTCCTAGAGAGCTGAAAATTGTCCTAAAATGATCAGAAGGTCGTAATTAGTAGGTTTCGACTATTTGTTAGCCAATTTTCGATCTATTTAAAAATGTCATTTTGGGAATTTGGTCGCTCATGGAGTATACATAAAGTAATTCACTTATTGCAGCCACCCGTGGGGACCAACTTCTGAACCAACTGTCCTAGAGGGCTGAAAATTGTCATAAAATGATCAGAAGGTCGTAATTAGTAGGTTTCGACTATTTGTTAGCCAATTTTCGATCTATTTAAAAATGTCATTTTGGGAATTTGGTCGCTCATGAAGTATACATAAAGTAATTCACTTATTGCAGCCACCCGTGGGGACCAACTTCTGAACCAACTGTCCTAGAGGGCTGAAAATTGTCATAAAATGATCAGAAGGTCGTAATTAGTAGGTTTCGACTATTTGTTAGCCAATTTTCGATCTATTTAAAAATGTCATTTTGGGAATTTGGTCGCTCATGAAGTATACATAAAGTAATTCACTTATTGCAGCCACCCGTGGGGACCAACTTCTGAACCAACTGTCCTAGAGGGCTGAAAATTGTCATAAAATGATCAGAAGGTCGTAATTAGTAGGTTTCGACTATTTGTTAGCCAATTTTCGATCTATTTAAAAATGTCATTTTGGGAATTTGGTCGCTCATGGTGTATACATAAAGTAATTCACTTATTGCAGCCACCCGTGGGGACCAACTTTTGAACCAATTGTGCTAGAGAGCTGAAAATTGTCTTAAAATGATCAGAAGGTCGTAATTAGTAGGTTTTGACTATTTGTTAGCCAATTTTCGATCTATTTAAAAATGTCATTTTGGGAATTTGGTCGCTCATGGAGTATACATAAAGTAATTCACTTATTGCAGCCACCCGTGGGGACCAACTTCTGAACCAATTGTCCTAGAGGGCTGAATATTGTCTTAAAATGATCAGAAGGTCGTAATTAGTAGGTTTTGACTATTTGTTAGCCAATTTTCGATCTATTTAAAAATGTCATTTTGGGAGTTTGGTCGCTCATGGTGTATACATAAAGTAATTCACTTATTGCAGCCACCCGTGGGGACCAACTTTTGAACCAATTGTGCTAGAGAGCTGAAAATTGTCTCAAAATGATCAGAAGGCCCTAATTAGTGGGTTTAGACTATTTGTCAGCCAATTTTCGGTCTATTTAAAAATGTCATTTTGGGAATTTGGTCGCTCATGGAGTATACATAAAGTAATTCACTTATTGCAGCCACCCGTGGGGACCAACTTCTGAACCAATTGTCCTAGAGGGCTGAAAATTGTCATAAAATGATCAGAAGGTCCTAATTAATAGGTTTTGACTATTTGTTAACCAATTTTCGATCTCTTTAAAAATGTCATTTTGGGAATTTGGTCGCTCATGGAGTATACATAAAGTAATTCACTTATTGCAGCCACCCGTGGGGACCAACTTTTGAACCAATTGTCCTAGAGGGCTGAAAACTGTCCTAAAATGATCAGAAGGTCGTAATTAGTAGGTTTCGACTATTTGTTAGCCAATTTTCGATCTATTTAAAAATTTCATTTTGGGAATTTGGTCGCTCATGAAGTATACATAAAGTAATTCACTTATTGCAGCCACCCGTCGGGACCAACTTTTGAACCAATTGTCCTAGAGAGCTGAAAATTGTCTCAAAAGGATCAGAAGGCCCTAATTAGTAAGTTTAGACTATTTGTTAGCCAATTTTCGGTCTATTTAAAAATGTCATTTTGGGAATTTGGTCGCTCATGGAGTATACACAAAGTAATTCACTTATTGCAGCCACCCGTGGGAACCAACTTTTGAACCAATTGTCCTAGAGGGCTGAAAACTGTCCTAAAATGATCAGAAGGTCGTAATTAGTAGGTTTCGACTATTTGTTAGCCAATTTTCGATCTATTTAAAAATTTCATTTTGGGAATTTGGTCGCTCATGAAGTATACATAAAGTAATTCACTTATTGCAGCCACCCGTGGGGACCAACTTTTGAACCAATTGTCCTAGAGAGCTGAAAATTGTCCTAAAATGATCAGAAGGTCCTAATTAGTAGGTTTCGACTATTTGTTAGCCAATTTTCGATCTATTTAAAAATTTCATTTTGGGAATTTGGTCGCTCATGAAGTATACATAAAGTAATTCACTTATTGCAGCCACCCGTGGGGACCAACTTTTGAACCAATTGTCCTAGAGAGCTGAAAACTGTCCTAAAATGATCAGAAGGTCGTAATTAGTAGGTTTCGACTATTTGTTAGCCAATTTTCGATCTATTTAAAAATTTCATTTTGGGAATTTGGTCGCTCATGAAGTATACATAAAGTAATTCACTTATTGCAGCCACCCGTCGGGACCAACTTTTGAACCAATTGTCCTAGAGGGCTGAAAATTGTCCTAAAATGATCAGAAGGTCCTAATTAGTAGGTTTCGACTATTTGTTAGCCAATTTTCGATCTATTTAAAAATTTCATTTTGGGAATTTGGTCGCTCATGAAGTATACATAAAGTAATTCACTTATTGCAGCCACCCGTGGGGACCAACTTTTGAACCAATTGTCCTAGAGAGCTGAAAATTGTCCTAAAATGATCAGAAGGTCCTAATTAGTAGGTTTCGACTATTTGTTAGCCAATTTTCGATCTATTTAAAAATTTCATTTTGGGAATTTGGTCGCTCATGAAGTATACATAAAGTAATTCACTTATTGCAGCCACCCGTGGGGACCAACTTTTGAACCAATTGTCCTAGAGAGCTGAAAACTGTCCTAAAATGATCAGAAGGTCGTAATTAGTAGGTTTCGACTATTTGTTAGCCAATTTTCGATCTATTTAAAAATTTCATTTTGGGAATTTGGTCGCTCATGAAGTATACATAAAGTAATTCACTTATTGCAGCCACCCGTCGGGACCAACTTTTGAACCAATTGTCCTAGAGGGCTGAAAATTGTCCTAAAATGATCAGAAGGTCCTAATTAGTAGGTTTCGACTATTTGTTAGCCAATTTTCGATGTATTTAAAAATGTCATTTTGGGAATTTGGTCGCTCATGGAGTATACATAAAGTAATTCACTTATTGCAGCCACCCGTGGGAACCAACTTTTGAACCAATTGTCCTAGAGGGCTGAAAACTGTCCTAAAATGATCAGAAGGTCGTAATTAGTAGGTTTCGACTATTTGTTAGCCAATTTTCGATCTATTTAAAAATGTCATTTTGGGAATTTGGTCGCTCATGGAGTATACATAAAGTAATTCACTTATTGCAGCCACCCGTGGGGACCAACTTTTGAACCAATTGTCCTAGAGAGCTGAAAATTGTCTCAAAATGATCAGAAGGCCCTAATTAGTAGGTTTAGACTATTTGTTAGCCAATTTTCGGTCTATTTAAAAATGTCATTTTGGGAATTTGGTCGCTCATGGAGTATACATAAAGTAATTCACTTATTGCAGCCACCCGTGGGGACCAACTTTTGAACCAATTGTCCTAGAGAGCTGAAAATTGTCTCAAAATGATCAGAAGGCCCTAATTAGTAGGTTTCGACTATTTGTTAGCCAATTTTCGATCTATTTAAAAATTTCATTTTGGGAATTTGGTCGCTCATGGAGTATACATAAAGTAATTCACTTGTTGCAGCCACCCGTCGGGACCAACTTTTGAACCAATTGTCCTAGAGGGCTGAAAATTGTCTCAAAATGATCAGAAGGTCGTAATTAGTAGGTTTCGACTATTTGTTAGCCAATTTTCGATGTATTTAAAAATGTCATTTTGGGAATTTGGTCGCTCATGGAGTATACATAAAGTAATTCACTTGTTGCAGCCACCCGTCGGGACCAACTTTTGAACCAATTGTCCTAGAGAGCTGAAAATTGTCTCAAAATGATCAGAAGGTCGTAATTAGTAGGTTTCGACTATTTGTTAGCCAATTTTCGATGTATTTAAAAATGTCATTTTGGGAATTTGGTCGCTCATGGAGTATACATAAAGTAATTCACTTATTGCAGCCACCCGTCTGGACCAACTTTTGAACCAATTGTCCTAGAGGGCTGAAAATTGTCATAAAATGATCAGAAGGTCCTAATTAATAGGTTTTGACTATTTGTTAACCAATTTTCGATCTCTTTAAAAATGTCATTTTGGGAATTTGGTCGCTCATGGAGTATACATAAAGTAATTCACTTATTGCAGCCACCCGTGGGAACCAACTTTTGAACCAATTGAGCTAGAGAGCTGAAAATTGTCCTAAAATGATCAGAAGGTCGTAATTAGTAGGTTTCGACTATTTGTTAGCCAATTTTCGATGTATTTAAAAATGTCATTTTGGGAATTTGGTCGCTCATGGAGTATACATAAAGTAATTCACTTATTGCAGCCACCCGTCGGGACCAACTTTTGAACCAATTGTCCTAGAGGGCTGAAAATTGTCCTAAAATGATCAGAAGGTCCTAATTAGTAGGTTTTGACTATTTGTTAGCCAATTTTCGATGTATTTAAAAATGTCATTTTGGGAATTTGGTCGCTCATGGAGTATACATAAAGTAATTCACTTATTGCAGCCACCCGTGGGGACCAACTTTTGAACCAATTGTCCTAGAGAGCTGAAAATTGTCCTAAAATGATCAGAAGGCCCTAATTAGTAGGTTTCGACTATTTGTTAGCCAATTTTCGATCTATTTAAAAATTTCATTTTGGGAATTTGGTCGCTCATGGAGTATACATAAAGTAATTCACTTATTGCAGCCACCCGTGGGGACCAACTTTGGAACCAATTGTCCTAGAGAGCTGAAAATTGTCCTAAAATGATCAGAAGGCCCTAATTAGTAGGTTTCGACTATTTGTTAGCCAATTTTCGATCTATTTAAAAATTTCATTTTGGGAATTTGGTCGCTCATGGAGTATACATAAAGTAATTCACTTATTGCAGCCACCCGTCGGGACCAACTTTTGAACCAATTGTCCTAGAGAGCTGAATATTGTCTTAAAATGATCAGAAGGCCCTAACTAGTTTCGAGCTGAATTGACCAATTTCTTCAACGGGAAGTTAAAAATTTTGAGCAAAGACATCAACAATATGATAGACTAATGAACATACCTGAACTTTTTTGCATAGATTTACATTTTGTGATTATTCGTTTTCCATTATTTTTGCGAGTAAGCTTTTCTTGACACAGGCAAATGGTTCCCTCATCTGGAAATAATATACCTGTTATAAACAAATAATTTACTGATGATAAATCCTGTCTTTGTCGTTCTGGATCGTATTTGAAAGACACATTAAAAAATGGAAGAGGTATGGGCAAAGTTCAATGGAAATTTTAAAAAATAAGGAGGAATTTTTTGTTTGGGGTACCACTCGGCAATACTCAACTTATACAATGAAGGTCTACACATTGGCCTATGGTTGCAATTTCAATTTTTAAAGCTAGATGTAACTTGAAAGTTGAATGGATATAAAATTGAGTTGTAAAATGAATCCAAATTTAAATATCTTACCTTTCATTTCATTGTGGATTAAAACGTCACGAGTAAACCATGCTGCAACACAACAAAGAAAAGCAGGCCAGACAACGAGGGAAAATGAAAACCGTTCTTTATAATTTTGAGTTTCGTGCTGGATTGTGAGCTAGCTTATTTGTTGAATAATAATTACACAAGTTCATGGGTCCTATATTAAAAACTGAATAAGAATTTTTTGAAATCACAGACGACAAAGATAAAAATAATTAATAATACATGCTGAAGAAACATTCAGGATGAATAATCAGCTTGCATCATGAATGAATGGAATGGAAAACGCCCCTTTTTATGTCCAGATTTTGATGCATACTATTATGTCACTGGAAAAGGCGCGTAAAAGACTTTGTTATGTATTGAATTGTTCTCATCGAAGAAATGCTTTTCCAATTCCTTCAGGCCCTATGCACAATAAACGAATATATTCCAGGCGAATAGAGATAGAGAAAACGATGCAACGGACTATTGGGTGAGCATAACGTTCATTTAATTTGTATTTTTGTCCAAATAACTGACAAATGCAATTTATGTGGCCCATGCATGGGTTATGTTCCACATTCCAACTGGGTGGCAGTGCCATACTATCTTATGCAAGTTAATGATGTATAACATATCATAACTATAATTTATTCTATTTCTAGATCATTTTTTACCTCAATTAAGACAAAACCCAAATCCAAAGAGGAGGATAAAACGTCATCAGAAAATATTTGGTACGTAGATACATTGTAACCTTGTCAGTACTAGAAGTAAAGCCACCAAAATAAATTCATGCGATTAGAGACCAATATCGTGTACAAAACCCAACATTAAAATAAATTCTTTTTTTGTATAGATAATATTGTTGCAGCTTTGTACATTGGATTGTCAAATTTCTGAGTTAAAATTCACTCAAATTCATTCCATGATGGCTCTGTATTGTATTTCAAGGAAATTAGGATTAAAACTAGCATTCTTTAGAGGAACATGCGTTATTGTTAGAAGTTCTAATAAATTGTTTAGAAGTTTGGCAATATCAACCCATCAAGTTAATTACCCCTTATCAGGAAGGATAAATCTGTTTAGCAAAAGAATCAAAGATAAATGGCCAACTTGTTGTTTCATAAGAAGGTGAATTTTCTTCCAATGGTTTTAAATGCTTGCCTTTTTTGCTTTCCTTTGTCATTAACAAATCTCTTTTATTTGTAGTTCAACTGTTTCTGAGAATAAAGATGAAATTGATTCGCCAATAAAGAAAGAAAGAAAAGTAAAAAGACGAATTGAGGATAGTAGTGATGAAGAAGTTGATGAAAAATTCTCCCCTAAACAAAATGGAGTTGATAAGATTGAAGAAACCACAAAGACACCACCAAAGAGAAAAACAGGTTCGTCTAATCTTTTTTGTGAAGAACCACGATAGGCAGAGCGAATTTTCAAAGTAACATGAGCAGTTAAATTTAGTTATTTGGTGATAATAATACCACAAAACTCTGAATCAAAAACATATTTACTATTTTTGTGCCTTATTCCTTGTGAATTTGTTTACTTTATTTTGTTCATCTATCATTTTTCCAACAGCACCACGAAAAAAACGAGTAAAGACTGAACCCATTGCTTCAACATCTTCATTGAAAACAGAAGATCAAAATGAGACAGAGGCAAGATGCTTTAACATGATATAAAATTACTTTCATCAACTGTCAATTTTTCAATAGTAAAACTGAAATTTTCATATATTAATATAATTTTTATTTTGCAATAGAAAAAAGTGGCTGAATTTGATAAAATATCGACAAAACAAGAAGATGATAATATTAGTGAAACTTCTCCAAATAATACAGAAAGTGCAAAAGAAAGTAAATCTACCATCAACTCGTCAAATAATAATTTCTTTGGTAAGTTCTCATATTTATTAAATTTCCCCACCCTCCCTGTTATTAAGATGCAAATTGACTTTTCCCAGTTTATTTATTAGTGACGACATTTATATCTCTTTGGTGGGTACATTTATGGGGAAAATAAGTCTTCTGGTTTAGTTTTGGGGAATAGAAACTTGGAGGAGTAGAGAGAGAGAGAGAGAGAGAGTACAGGTTCTTCAGAACTCTTGAAGGAAGTTGTTTTTTAATTTCTTTCGTAACGACGTCCACGAGTTCATCTGAGGCAACTGCACACTTGTCGACCGACCCATTCTTGTGAAACTCGGTTCCGCCAATCTATTACTCATTCTTCTTATATCTGGCAAACATGACAACGTATTTCTCACAGATCTGTTGGGTTCTTTTGGTGCCAACATACGTAGCGTATTATTCAAAGCAGAATACGGTACGAACTCATTCTTTGAACTCGGTCTGTAGTTTACACAATGCTGCTCTTCATACATATTCATCATTGTCGGTAGCATGCATTTGATTGATTTTGCCCTGGTCAGTGTTCTACGGACCACATTTTGATTAGTCAAAGCATTTGTCGCTGCCCTCAGCTTCATTCCTCTTTTTTTCACTTCAATTTGTCTTTTATAATTCTTCAACGCTACTGTTCTAAACGTTTCGTTGGTTATCAACAGTCGAAGTACCTCCGAAGGGGCCAAATCTTGTTCTGTTGAAACATTCTTTATAATTTCAATAATCACTTCATGTGGAGTGCTGTTACCTTTATCTCTCCAATGTAATTCAGAATTATCTCTATGCAATATATCATTAGTAAATTCTTCAACAGACACATTTCCTTCAGTTATCAAATGTTTTGCTATGTCGAATTTCCCATTCACAAATGCTTCTATCAATGGAGTTATTCCTTTATCGTTTCGTAACGTGAACACCGATTGCATACCGAAATTCTTCATGTGAGCCACCAGGTCCTCGACAACATTCAAATTTCCATTCATAACAGCCAGATGCAATGGTGAAAATCCATATTTGTCCTTTCCATCGATTGCCAGTGAATTTATATCACATTTTGATATTAAATAATTGACAGCTAACTCACAACCATGATAACACGCCCACGAGAAAGCATTTCTTCCTTGGCTATCAACTGCGCTTACATTTACTTTATGTTTCAATAATAATCGTAACAAACTGATTTGTATTTTTGGATTTTCAACAAACATTACTCGTATAATTGCTGTCTGATTATCTTTATTCATTTGTTCTAAATTTGCTCCTGATTTAATCAGAAGATTCGTTTGAAGTATCCTTCCATCACTGACCGACTTTAACAGCAATCTTTCTGACTCCGTCATGGTTTTATCTTTATATTGTCGTTTTTCTTGTTGCTTGCTTTTTTTCTCTTTAAATTGTTTAATCAATCGGCTAGAAATTTATGTCTGTTTGTTTTTGAAAGCGTACAACATTGATTTCGATTCCTCCTCTCAATAATGATGCCTAAACATGAACATTAAAATTTCCTTGTCCTTCCATTACATCTTGTGTAACCTTGTCTATCGTTTCACTTCGTCTTGACGAACTTAAACGTTCAATCGCCGGTGCCTTCTTTTCTAATCTCATAATTTTAATACAATCCCATTTATGTACCCACATTAATACTCACAAATCTGAATTCATTGAGTGATATTCTATATTTGCGACATTCTAATATCTTATTGTTCTTCGTAATCTCTTTTATACAACATTGTCTTATAATTGAAAACCAACTTTCTTTTTCTTTTCAGCGTCAAGTTCTTCGATTTATCAATCGAATATTTTACTGTTTGTCTGCTCCTTTGATAATTCATCAATTGTATTTATTTATTTTATCTTTTTTCTTCTCATCCGATTTTTTTCAACTTTGATTCGTCATCATATTTGTCACCCATTGAAACTATTTCCTAGACTTTCTCACCTTTCCGGTATCAGATTTTTTTCTCCTAAGCTCCGTGCGTCAATACGTTGTCAACAATTGTCAACAACCGCTTTTACAAACTTTCTGATGCATTCAGAACCATACAAAACTTTCAATACTGAAATGTTATTCCTCTATCCTATTTATCAACCACAATGATTTCAATTTTCGTAACTGATATCTATTTGGATAAAAATGTTTTATTTCGGCTTTTTCTCTGTGGATGTATTTGGATCAAAGGCTTATTACTTAGCAAACAAGAGTAATTGTTGTAATAAAACATCTGGATTTATTTATTGAAATTATCAACGGTGTCACTTTACCTGCCATTCTCTCTACTTTTTACCAAAAGACTTTTTAATTGATCAATATCGAATTATATTGGTCCATTTGGTAGTTTTCGATCCCGAAAATAAGAAGCCAATTAAGAAACTCTTGGTACTAAAGCGCCATAATTTTAGTACCAAATTAAGAAACCTTTAGTACTGGCTGAGGGCTGATACAAGTTTCTTATAACAATAATATTTCATTTTATTATTCTTGTATTTCATTCCCAGCTCCCAAGAAGTCAAACACTGCTCCAGAAGACAAAGAAACAGCAAAGAAATCAAACAAATGCCCAACATCTCAGTTAACAAACAATAAACAGACAAGGTAAATTGAAATCTGATAGTTTGTTGACCACTAAATCGTTATTCAACGATCTATAATTCTTCTCGTATAACCTGGTTCGTTTTTATTGTTGCCATAGTGATACTTTTGAATCATCGGAGCATTGCATTGTGGATGCTGCAAGCTATTCACCAAATAAGACAGACTACGATCCAATCAAAGATGCTTGTTGGAAATCAGGCGAAAAGTAATTTTTAGCAAATTGTCTGACAGTATGCACCAAATTCAGGCCGCCCGTTTTCCTGGATTATGATTCTTTTGCAATATGAAACACTGTTGCTGTCAATTTTAATGATGAAAATTTTCTTTTGGATAGAGTTCCTTATCAAGCATTGTCAAGAACATTTCGAATTATTGAAGATGTTTCTGCTCGGTTTGTGTCATGGTTCCATCTTTTACCCATTTGCCAAAATCGTACAGTAATCCTTATTTGCTTATTAAGCCAGATATCACGACCCTGTCTCGTTGTATTTTACAGACTGAAGATCACTTCTACTTTGTGCAATTTCCTTCGATCGGTAATATTGCTGACACCAGATGACTTGTTGCCCTGTGTTTATCTTTGTCTTAACAAGGTGAGTAACTCAGTCCGAAGTTGTTTTAGGTTCGAGCCATGGCTGTGGCACACACTCGAACTAAGGTTGCGTGTTATCATTTGAATTGTATACATTGCTTAGGTTGCACCAGCTTACGATGGTCTTGAACTTGGAATTGGAGACACTATTCTTCTGAGAGCAGTTGCATCAGCTACAGGTATCAGGCATATTTTGCATCCATTTTTTGTTGTCTAGGGCTCTGGTTCCTTGCAGCCTGGTATTACGTTTATTATTATTGATTTGCAGGTAAAAGTTTGCAACAATTGAAAGAACTTGCGGCTGATCAAGGAGACCTGGGACTCGTTGCAGAGGTATGTTTTAAATTTCAATCAGACAAGGTGTTTCTGCATGAAAACAAACAGAATCTAGCGCTTATTCATTTGCGCTCTTCTCTCTACATTGTTATTAAATTGTTTGCGTTCTTTTTCTGTTGATAAAGCGTTGTCGGACAAATCAACGAATGATGTTTGCGCCCCCAAAACTTTCCATTCAAGCAGTGTTTGGAAAATTGAAAGAAATTGCTAAAATGACCGGAAATGCTGTAAGCAATTATGTTTCTTTGATCGTTCATCTGTTTATCCGTTCTTTGATTAATTAATTCATTACATGTTATTTTTTTAGTCTCAAAGTAAAAAGCAAGATAAGATCCAGTCAATGTTAGTTGCTTGCAAGAACACAGAAGCAAGATATTTGATCAGGTATATCATAGATGCTCTGTTAAGTTGCCGTCTCTAATACGTTCCCCTCTCTATCAAGCCTTCTTTCTATTAAGCCCTCTGGTTTTTGAAGTTGTAAGCGATGATGAATTTGTAATGGGTTAAACCATAGAAGCTCATGAAAGTTATACTGCAGTTATTTTACACGAACATTGCTCAGAAAATTATTTGAGAATTTTATTAAGTTTTATTTCTCCATCCACCACCCCCTTTCATAAGCCCTCTTTGGAACCTCGAAAATTAAATATGGTTTGTGTAGCAACTTTTCAACCCTTCAGGTCGCTGAGTGGTAAATTGAGAATTGGTCTTGCTGAGCAGACAGTGTTGACTGCGTTGGCGCATGCTATTGCTTCAGCACAAACGAAGAATAGAAAGAATAAAGATACATCAAAGGAATGCAGAGATGCCGCCGCATTAGCAATTAAGACTGCTTATTGGTATGTCCATATGTATAATTATGTATCATCATGTAGCTAAGAATGTAGTGAAATGTCTTTCTCAGCAAATATGGTGCTTTAGGTCATTGTAGATAGAGCGACTTCACAATGATGGCACAAAGAGCACTAATATTAGTTTTTACTCAGAGTTTCATGCTGTTGCGATCATTAGTGTATAATTATGATAATTATGATAATTATGTATAATTATGTATAATTATGTGATAGAGACTCTGTTTTGTTTTTAGTGAACTACCAAACTATGATGTACTTATTCCAACTCTTTTACGCGAAGGATGGGAGACAATTTCAGAATTCTGTCACGTTACTCCAGGTAGAATAATAATAATTATTTTAATGTTTTTTCTACATGTTGTTTGATACAAATCAATCTTTATTATGCATTCAATTGTAGATACTGACTGCGATTGCTTATTATTTTAAGGAGTACCTTTGAAGCCAATGTTAGCTCATCCATCAAAAGGAATATCTGAGGTGTTTAAAAGATTTGACAATGCAGCATTTGCTTGTGAATATAAATACGACGGAGAAAGGGCTCAGGTAAGTTATGCAATGTTGGATTTCGTTGGAACTCATTTGCTATTTCATATTCCGAAAATTATTCAATTACAATGCTTTTATCATTTTCATGCTTAGATACATATTCTTGAGGATGGAAGTGTACATATTTACAGCAGAAATCAAGAAAATAACACAAGCAAATATCCTGACATTATTTCAAGGATATCAAAGGTAAATACCTTCCACAATAACAACCTGCATCTGAGACTTTGGAATTCCGTATCCAGTCTATTCTTAATCCATTGGTTCTTATATGCGGAGTTTTGCTAAATACGATTGGGGGGGCGATTCCATTTGGTGGGGAGGGGGACGAGTTGGGCGTCTTATGGTGTTTGTTTTTTATTGAACTGTGAATTGTATTTTCTAAGCTGTTATTGAAATCTAAATTGACTTGTCTTTATTATTGATTGAGGTATTAAATTGTTTCAGGTTAAAACAGACGGCCTTAAATCTTGCATTTTGGACACAGAATCAGTTGCTTGGGATAAAGAGAAAAATCAGATTCTGCCTTTCCAAATTCTTAGCACAAGAAAACGAAAGGTTTGAGCTATCAAATGTCTAATTTAATACTAGAATAATCATTTTTTATCCTATTATATTGCTGCTAGTTATTGAATTAATTTCTTATTTGCTTCAAGGATGCAGACGTTTCTGATATCAAAGTTCAAGTTTGTGTTTATGCTTTTGATATTTTGTTTCTTAATGGAGAAGTAAGCAAAACAAAATTATTGTTTTTATTTATTTTATTAATTCTACTAATATCTTTGAATTTCATATGCAGTTACTTTGATTACGTTCACAGTTATTCATAATGATTATTTTATATTTTTCAGCCGTTAATTAGGCAGTCATTTAGAAAGAGGAGAGAAATACTCCGATCAACATTTAAAGAAATCGAAGGGGTAACCACGATAAGTTTATTCAATTATTTATTTGTATTGCGTTTCTCTTCTTTGTGTATATATAAATATATTTTTATTGTATATATTATATCATTATTGTGCGTACGGTTCATAATGACAAGCGTTTTTGAAATAACATTGACTGGATATTATATATATATTTTAAGGAGTTCATGTTTGCAACTTCGATGATAACCTCAGATGCTGAAGATATTACAGAATTTTTAGACAATTCAATTAAAAGTAAGTTATTCTTATCTCTTTCATTTCTCTATGTTGAATCTAGTTTATTATCGTTTGTTTTGTGGAATAATTTATTTACTGTTCTTTCAGATAATTGCGAAGGACTTATGGTAAAAACACTCGATGTTGATGCGACGTACGAAATAGCAAAGAGGTCACATAACTGGCTAAAGGTAGCTACTTTAATACTGTCATCAATACCAGGCTTCTTCCGCGCATTACGTAAATTGGTTTGTTACTATCGTTATCCGTTTTAATTTTCAAGTTGAAGAAAGATTATTTGGAAGGCGTTGGCGATACATTGGATTTGGTTGTAATCGGAGCTTATCATGGAACAGGAAAGCGAACTGGAAAATATGGCGGCTTTCTTCTCGCATGCTATGATGAGGAGAATGAAGAATTTCAATCAATTTGTAAGGTGAGGTCATGAACATACATTGCTAATTAGTTCGTCTTCTGTGGTGTAGTGGTTAGAACTTGTGCTAACCATTGCTACCCAATGCAGCCGTGGTTCGAGTCAACGTGGGTCACTGAAGATGAGCTGGAATTAAATGAGGCCTGGTACACCGAGGATCTACAAGAGAAAGTAGATCCCCGGCGTACCGGGACTTTTCGTCTTTCCGTTCAGGATAGTTTTTTCGGCAGAAACGCCGAAAAACCATCAACCGATCGTACTCAGCTACTCAGTTCCTGGTACGCCGGGAGACACACACCAGTCAGACATGCTGCACACCCATTTGAACTCGTTTTTCCAATTACCCACCGAAAGCTTCCTTCATGCATACCGTCCTGACATGTGTCCCGAGATTATTAATACCCAAGAATACTTATGAAGATACCTGTACACAATTTTAATAGATACGGGGAGATGCCTTGGCGCGCATGCTCAGCTATCTTTCATAGAATCTACAATGATCGTGTAACCATCTCAATTTGACCAACTGTAGTTTCAGTTTCCAGTTTGCTTAATCCGTAATCTGGGTTGATGTGATCCTTTTTCAGATGGGAACTGGATTCAGCGATGAACAATTAGCCAATCATTACACGTTCTTGCAGCAACACGTGATAGATAAGCCTCGCTCCTATTATCGATATGGAGACTCAGTCTGCCCGGATCATTGGTTTGATGCTGTTCAGGTAATTCATAATCATGATCATGAATAAAGTAATCGCCGCCATCTTTCGCAATACTTGATTCATAGTTTTGTAACTTTAAACGTGTAGCGAAATGCCTTAATCGGCAAATTTATTGCTGTATATCATGGTAGATAGAGCAAGCTTATGATGATAGCAATAATGCACAAATAACACTAGATTGATTGTTATTCAGAGTTTCCTGCAATGATCTGATGGTTCCTATAGTGTGAAACTCTAAGTTACAATCAATGTTGTTTTGTAACTACATACGATCTCTTATGAATATAATGTACTAATGAATCGGTGTGCAATGAATTCAATTTAGGTTTGGGAAGTTCGTGCTGCTGACTTATCGATTTCACCAACACATCGTGCCGCGAATTCTATTGTATGTATATGCGAATTACACACTATCCAACTCGATCTATGCGATAGATGATAGTATAATGTTATAATCAACTGAGGAATGTTTGATTTACCAGGTGGATCCAGAAAAAGGCATCTCTCTCCGCTTTCCAAGATATTTGAGAATCAGAGATGATAAAAAGCCTGAAGAAGCCACGAACGCTCAGCAGGTTTTTATTCTCAATTCATCTTTATTTATTGTCATTTATTTTATCATCCATCATTTGTTAACTGATTGTAATGCAACAAGGTGTTGTGTATCGTCCATTAATTTTCTATTTTTATTGATTTTTAATTGTTTTTAATCTTTAATAGGTTGCAGAAATGTATCGAAACCAAGAAACAATAAAAAACAATGCAGACCCACAAAACAAAACAATCACAGAAGAAGATTATTACTAACACTCAACTCAAGTCCACAACAATTTCTTCACAAGTATTCTTATTTTTTCTATTATTCCTCATTGAACAGGTTTAGATTTGTCAATGCTGTAAAAAACATGCTGTAAAAAAAACTCCACAAAAGCCGAAGAAATCGTGAGTATAAAACCAGCTGAGAGCCAGAGTTGTGATCTGTTTGTTTAAATAGATTTTGCTAAAACCACCTTTCCTTAATCCATTCTCATTTTTTGAGCCGTCACGATTTCTTGTTATTCTTATTCAATCGTTTGTAACCAACCACACGATGAACATTGTTTCCTTGTGATAACAGCTGTTTCGTTTTGGCTGCAATTCTATTTTGTTTTGTGCTCAGCTCCCTGTCTCGATTCGATACGGTTTCACGCCTCGATTTGATGGAGTTTCCTATGGACCCTAACCAGGGTCTATATAAAGAAAGGGAGGTAACAATTATCACATTGTTCAATTTTAGCACAGGTTTCCTGCACGATTTCCTTTCGTTTCCCGGGCTAATATGACAAAATGGCTTGTGATCCTCTGTTTATTTCGAGGTTTTAAATTCCCCGATCATATCCTGAAATGCTGATCAATTTCCTGAGGCACTGTTCCATTCTTTGTGATGTTATATAAACCCAGACGATGACACCGTTAAATAACGATTAAGGGGTATGAATAATAAGAATAATATGAATCGTATATAGAGTGAGAAATATTGAAGAATTCGAATTATAGTTGAAATGGTAATGGGATGGAATATTTGGCATTGGCGTTGTGGAAGGTTGATTTGATAGAGCGCGTGTTTTACTGGTTAGCTTTTCAAGAACATTTGGCAGGTAGGCAGGTGTGCAACTACTGAACCTGAATCAATAGAACTATAGAGAATTATGAACTTGGTCAAGCAGCGTGCGTCGAGCGTGGAGATATAACAAAGCCATATTTGTGAAAGCACACATGTTTAACCAGCGGACTCTGGCCATTGTTCGCATGAATCACATCTCATTCAATCGGATGAGAAGAAGGAATAGGCCGGCGTGCGTCATTTCATTGGCTGAATGCGTGTTCCTAGCTCTGTGATTGGCTTATCGGCAACAAAGAGGATATGCTATTCACCTGAAAAGCGCACAACATAATTGTGGAGAAAAGAATTGAAAGAAGAGAAACGTCAAATCAATGTGATATTGGCATGCTTAGTAACAACAGCATAAATAGAAATATAGTATTGATGACTAGCTGATAAAAGAGACTTTCACTTTATCATCAAGCTAACAACACACGAATCATAACCCAGCTTTCATGATTATTTATCGATTTTCATAACATAGCAAAAGTAGGAAACATGGATGTTGAGATACGAATTGCTGTGGAGTTTCTGCTTTCTTTCGTCGTGAAAAAGTTCCAGAATATTGAGACGAAAGACTTCGTAGATGTGCTTATCAAGTTGTTACGTGAAAGGTTTCAGGGACATTGGTATCCCCAGAAGCCAAACAAAGGTAGTGCCTATAGATGTATCACTCTAAACGAACAATTAGATAACGTTTTGGTCAATGCCGCTGCCCAGAGTGGATTTGATACACAGTTACTGAAAGCATGTTTGCCCTTGAAACTAGATTTATGGATTGACCCCAAAGAAATATCCTACAGAATTGGTGAGTTTGTAAATAGTTTTCATTTGAACAATGTACGCATTGCATATTTTGGGCCTTCAATATTTATTTTCTTCTCGTGTTATGACAATCATCTAATGCTTGTTTCGTGACGCACGCACTATTTTATTTTCAATCGTTTTGCCTGTAGCATAACTGAGTAAGTGCTTGAAGATTTTCCTGATTCGTTTCCACTGCAATTTCCTGGTTCATGAAACAATTTCGTAAACAACATAATTACAGGAAGGAGTAGGAAAGAGAAACTGAGAAGCTATAGGTTTAGTTTCTCTTTGTTGGTTCCTCTTTCGATAAATTATCATTTCAAAAAGTCGTGAAAATAGATAGCAAAGATAAAGAAAATGTGATTTATTTTTCTTGGGATTATTTTCGTAAGACAGTGAAATAATTTTGTTTTAAGAGAGTTTTGGTTTCTGATATAATTAGACGGAAACGTGTTTTTGTTCATGTCAATTTTCACTTTCTGATGAAATTTTTGCCACGCTGGTTCAATTCTCGTGCCTGCTAATGACGTAATTATTTATTGTGCCTTTGTGTGCGAAATGACGACCACGTTGTTGTTGTTGTTGCCACTATTGTCTCAGAATTACTCATTGTCCATGCTTATCTTAAAAAACACCATATTTGGATATTGAAAGGACAATGTTTTCTTTGACATGTCTCGTGACATTTAACGATATGTGTTATAAGACATACATGCTTCTAATTCATAATAGATTTGAAATGATGAATAATGTAATAATATTCCTTCACCTCGTCGCCTCTATGATGATATACACCCACTTGTTGTTTTTCTAAATTTTTAATGTTTCCTGTGCGTATATTGCTGACTTATTATTTCCAATCAATGTAATCAATGTACTTCCTCAGATAACTGCACCCTCAAATCGCACAAATTCGCTCTTACAAAGCCCCATTGTTCCTGAACAAAAATAAACATCTGGCCTCAAAAGCAAATGGCTCGCGACGCCCTTTAGTCCTTCAGCAAAATAACTATTTAATGAGACATAATTTCATTGCAATTGCCTTTAATTTGTTCTTAGTCAGTCGTTCATGGTTTTTTGTGGGTTGTTATTTTCAGGCGAACATGGCTCTGTGACTCAAATATACAGAGAAGATGAGGATGAATTGAATTCGAAATCAGAATACGCCATGGCAATCTTGAAGAGCCTCCCTTCGAAGACGAGAATGGCAAACAATCTCACGCCAACAGTTGTCAGCAGACAACAACAACAACAACATATTCAACACAGAAGATCACCAATGAAAGAAACGAATCGTCTATCACCAACAGCAAAGAGTTTTGTGTCTAGAAGATCCCCTCCCTTGCCCATTCAAGTGCCCCCAACTCAAACCATGGCAACAGTGCCCATGTTTGCCCCTAAACCAGTATCAAATTGGGGGGAGCATGTTGGGGCAAGAAAAGCTTATTGGCAACCAGCTCCTGTCTATGATCACTTGCAAGTCCATAATTATATTCTGGCTCATGAAATTGCAAGATTCGAAGCCCACATGCAGGCACAACGTATTGCATTGCAAACACATTACTACAAATCTCCACTTCATCATGTAAGACGACCAGTTGTCGCTCAAAATATTCCATTATCAATGCCAAGTAACCCAGAATCCACAAATGGACACCATCTCAGGGTTCAAGTTGTTGCATAAAGGTAATTCACACGTAACGCCAGATTTTTGTGCTCTATACTTCTTTGACAAGATTTATCTGTTTTAAAGATAATTACAATGCTTCAATTTCACATATTTCGAAAGCTTGATTTGTTTACGATTATTTTTTCATTATTTTTCACTATTTATTGTTCATATGGTTTGTTATATCGAAGGCTTTTCAAACTGTAGTTTGCTGTACAATATAACTGGTAGAACTCGAGTAACAGTAGGTTTAGAAGGGGGAGGAAGGGGGGACAATAGAACACCCCCGAGTAAAACATAAAACGCACCCCACAATCATTTTCCTGCAGGAAAGCGTTTCAAAGATACACCTTAATTTAAATGCGTCACAAATATGAAAGATTTCTGCCGATTTTTGCTTCAGGCATTTTTATTCTACTCCTCACTATTTATCACTCGCGAAAGCTGTTATAAGAATGGGTCATTGTCATTCACAGAGCTTGGAATTTTTTATTTTGACGATTACTGTTCGAAACAGTTGCTTTTCAAATTTAAATCATAGATTTATAGAAACATAGCCCAGTAACTGCGACTTCGTTGGATACAAGAACAAAATTTCAGCCCTTGTTGGTGAATTCAAATCGATTATTTTTGTGTTAACAGTGATTTATTTTCCAACAGCTCCATTTTACCATAACTTTATATTTCCATGCCTAGCTCCATCTTGTATTAATAACTGTTTGATTATTTAGCACATTTATCTTTCCTCAGTCTTATTGTTTATCGATTCCTAATTTGTTTATTAATTTCTACAGTTTGTATGGTTTCACGATATCTAATGACAATAGAAAGCGTTATGAAATGTTAGCCGTTTTCATCAAATAATATTGTACGTAACCTATATAATTAATTGCACAATTGCATATATTTTGTATAAATTAATATTAAATATATTAATTAAGTTACGAACAGTTTATGTATTAACATTGCTAAATTGCAATAATTAGCTTCGTCATTTATCTTTAATTTAATCCTGTAATTCCTAGATTTTTAGGTCTGTTTTTCATTGCTTCTTTATTTGAATATGTATTAATAACAACTTATCATTATCTTGTATATGACGTGCACTTGTATATATTAAGCAAAAGAGAAAACATCTTAACTCTAATTCAGTTTGTGACAATGATAATGCAAATTTTGAAACAGTGTTTCTTCTGTGTTGTCTATCTATATTTCAAAATGTTCCCCCAGAAGACAAACTCATGCCTGGTCCAGCAGAACACGTGAGTTTACAAAAGTGGACAAACGATCTTATGACACTTTTGGAAATACGAAAAAGGTGATCAACATATAAACTTTATTTTTCGATTTTATTTAACATTCACTTCCCCTAAAACAATGTTGCTCTCTCGATCAGATCCTTCTGCCAATGATGCAAAAAAATTTTGGTGATGTTGTATAAGACTGTCTCTAAAGACAACATTGTTTGGAAGGTGCATTCAAATTTGCCAAGGTCTCAAATATCCCTGGACTTTTATCGCTTATTGTAGTTACCAATCTCCCACTGCACGCACCTTCTGCAAAGGGCCTAACCAAAGTTCATCGTGGATCAGCAGTAGATCAGCAGCCCATGTGGCAAATTTTGTACCTTGGAAGTTAAATCAGTGGATTATTGTTTTGAGCCAAATGAAACTATGATAATGATGCGATGGTCCGAATCCTGAATTTTTGCATAAAGTTGATACAAAGAGTGCAACCATTCGTCGAAACTTCCTAAGGAAGAACATATTACCTAGGTAGTCTGCAAGATCTTGGACCTAAATTTCAAAGTCACTTTTAGCGCTCATTATTTGAAAAATGGCTTCTGCTAAAAGTGTGCGAATACTTCTAGTTGGTGATGGTAAGGATCATTGCTAAGGATCATTGCAAATGCCTTTTCAAGTTTCCTAACTCACGCCCACAAGAAACCACGTGTTTGCTTAGTGTCTTAATTTCCTTTTTTGCAGACGCAGTCGGCAAAACAAGTCTAATTCTGACCTTGGTCAGCGAAGAATTCCCCGAAGAGGTCCGTTATTCGCATATAATAATCATTCGATCCCACAAATGTACACCAGAAAATAATCTACCTCGCTCAGTTTCTTAGGTATACATAGACCGCTTTAGCTAATGTTATGAACCAGTTCGTTTGCAACATGATTTCATTGTTTAGGTTCCAGCACGTGCAGAAGAGATCACAATAACAGCTGATGTTACTCCTGAAAAGGTTCCATCCCACATTGTCGACTTTTCAAGTGAGATTCCTTTCCAATGCATTTGAGTGCTGTTCTAACTCCATTGAGATTGTTGTTATAGTATTAGCCAGCATATTAGACTATATATAATTGTGATTTTTTGCATAGCTGCTGAACAGTCGGAAGAAGATCTTAGAGATGAAATCGAGAAAGTGAGAATTAAACTCCTCTTATTACAACATTGTTAATGGTAATGCTTTTGGAAGAGATTGCAAGTTAAATTGTACATTATATCGCTTCTTTCAGGCAGATGTAATAGCCGTGGTTTATGCATTAAATGATGAAGAGACAATTAGAAGGGTGAGTCTATTTCTTCTATTGCATAGCTTTATTGACAAATCTCTTGTTACTGTTTGCAATTTTGCATAGCAGAGCAATCATAATGTAAATGGAATTTATTCATTAGATAAGCTCTTATTGGTTGCCAACGATTCAAGATATTTGTGATGATGATATTAGCAAACCAATTGTCCTGGTTGGAAACAAGGTAATTGCATTAGTATTAATCAAGTTTATGCTATGACAATAAGATACACTGGCCCAGGAATACCAGACCAATATTTCTTTTTATTGATTTTTATTTTGTAGGCTGATTGTGTTGATCCAGATGGTGCCAGGATGGCTGTAAGATTGATAACTTTCCAGTTTTATGCGCAAATATCATAGTATATGCTTTGACCATCCAACGTGTTGATAAACGATTATGTGCTGTATTTAATTCTGATGAGCAATTGTTTCAATCATAGGACATCGTTCAAATAATGGATCAATTTCCAGAGGTGGAAACTTGCATCGAGGTTTGTGACACTTTGCAATTATTTTAATGAGTTTTGGTTTGCTCTTCATTTTTATAATTTGTTTTTGTTTATTTGTAGTGCTCAGCGAGAGATTTGAAGAATATATCAGAGTTATTTTATTATGCACAAAAAGCAGTTTTACACCCAACAGCACCAATCTATTCAAATGAAGATAAAGAGGTTTGTTTTGTTTTTCTACAATTTTAGAGAGACCCAGTCCATGCTCAAGTGCTTCATAACTTCTCAGCACTTAATACTATAAGAAGTAATCTTTCATAATCCTTGTTTTGTTGTCATTAGACCATTTTGTATCAATTAAAGAATGAAGTTTAACAGCTTCAAGATTTGTGTGGGATGAAGTGATGCTCTTAAAACCCAAAATTTAAAGTGACGATCTTTATGCTCAAAACATCTTGTTTTGAATTTCAGTTGAAGCCAAACTGCATGAAAGCATTGGTTAGAATATTCAAGGTAATGTTCTTTGCTTTCATTGCTTGTGTCTTTCAATTGACTTCAGGAAATAAAATCACCAACATTTTCCCATTTTGTTTTAGATATGTGACTCAGATAATGATGAGCATCTGAGCGATCAAGAACTTAATGAATTTCAAGTAAGTAATTATCAAGCCTAAGTCTTTTTGTAAGTGATCAATAGTAGATTATTGCTGTCTTCTTTTTGCTTTATTGACTGAATCAATTATATTTTATCATAGAAATTCTGCTTCAAAAGCCCTCTGCCTTCTCAAGGATTGCTTGAAGTTAAAAATATTGTGAAAAAGAATATTGAAAATGGAATTGATGATTATGGTCTCACCATTGATGGTATGGATTGGCATTAGTATTCCTCCCTGTCAATGAGACCTACAGGAAACAAATCATTGTTTGACATTTTCATGTTTGATTTTTTCAATAGGTTTTTTATTCCTGCAAAAATTATTTATTATGAAAGGCAGGCAAGAAATAACATGGACTGCACTTAGAAAATTTGGCTATGGAAATGATTTGGAATTAAGGGAAGAGTATGTTTGTCCAAAGTAAGTATCTGAACTTTAAAATTCTTCTTGTTTATTTAATTGTTCAATTTGGCAACTATTATATGCTGTATTTGATGTTTTTAGATTGGAAATCGGCCCTGACTCTACGGTGGAGCTGTCTGTTCAGGGACTGGAATTCATCCGAGATTTATTTAGCAAATTTGACAAGGTTTATTATTTTTAGCATTGATCGACTTATTTATCAGTTGATTATCAAACAGCCTTATTATCTTCTTATTGGTTTATGAGTTTATTATGAGCACAAAGGAAACATCAAATAGCACGAGGCTAACCTAAGCAGTGCAACCCTTTCTCTTGATGCGATCAAACTTTGTGATTTCTCTGATCAAGAGTTACCCGTTTTCGGTTAATAAGAATGTTATGATCGCTCCTTCAGAATGTTGGGCCAAAAAAATTTTCTTATGGACTAAAAATCTTGTTTGCAATCTAACCACTCGGTCATTCTTGCATTATATACTCTTTTGACAAGAAAATTAAGTGGAGGAAGATTTTTATTTAAAAACTATTATATTTTTTATATTTGCGTAGGACGGTGATGATGCTCTTTCACCTCAAGAACAACAGGTGAACTATTAAACTTTCTTCTCATTTATGATTGTGACATCAATTTGTTACACCAGTGGTTATATACAAGAGACTTGGTGTCAATGCTTGTTGACGGGTTATTATACCTTATCCGCTCTTTTTACGCCCTACGTAATTCCTAAAGTTCCAAAGATTCCTCTAACGCCAATTTTGGTTTTCATTCACGCCACTCAAAAAGGAAGTAAAGAGATATAAATGATTGACATTATACCCACCTCTGCGCTATGTTAGTGAATTCTAACCATCGCACTTCTTTCGACATTTTCTTTGCTGATGGATTGCAGTCGTCCTGGGGCGTTTTGTGTACTGATGATTATTTTTGTTTTTTTTTAAGGATTTATTTAGCATGAGTGGTATCGAATCATGGACTCAAGATAATTTGAATACGGTTTTAACTAATAATGATGGATATATAACAATTGATGGATTTATATCATTGTGGGTGTAAGTAAACTTTTTATGTTGACATTGCAAGATTATTATTCTATGCCTTCGTATAAAGGCATTATGTACTTGCTTCCTTGAAAACTGATTATTTCAGGACTCAACATTTTCTATTCTAATTAAACTATTATGTTGATGTTTTAGTCCCATCATTGACATGATAATCAATGTTTTTTTTTTGTCAAGGTTGTCGACATATTTAAATCATGAATGGACACTGGCCCACTTGGCGTATTTCGGTTACATTCAAGGAGAGCAAGAAAATCAACTTTCTGCAGTCAGAGGTTCAATTCAATTCAACCCTGAATTCTTTGCCACTCGCTTCTTTCCTCTACAAGTTCGATTTTTTCTACAATCTTTCTATTACTTTTTTCTTTTCTGAGTGCAATCATATTTTTTTGTTATAGTAACAAGAAGTAAAGCAATCGATATTCAAAAAGGAAGAACAAACAGAACCGTTTTCAATTGCTGTGTTTTTGGTCCACCCGAAGTTGGAAAGGTTTAGAAAAATTATTTCTTTATTCATTTTTTAAATATTTTCTTCATTTGTTGTATTGATAAAGATTTAAACTGTTGCTTACTGATTAACAACGTTTCTGATCCTCATTTTACAGACATCTTTTTTGCAATCCTTTGTGAATCGTCCAATCAAGGTAATATTTTTCAACTTACATTTCATATTTGACCAATTTTTGCTGTTTATATACAAAACATTCTCATTTGACTTTTATGTCACGTAATTTTTATGTGTTAGGAAAGAAATCCAGAGGAGGATTATAAAATAAAATATACAATAAGTTCAGTAAACTTTGGCAAGGAAATTCATTTAATGGTAAGTTATTTATTTATCATATTTGTATTTATTTGCGAGAGTAATCGTATGCCATTGTTTATTACTTTTTCCATAAGTTGATGTAGTTTTAATTTCAAGTAATGAATTTTTTATAGTTGCATGAAATTGATTGGAAGAAATCACTGAACAAATTAAACACTGATAATTATGACGTAGCGTGCTTCCTCTTCGATATATCCAAACCAAATTCATTTGGAAAACTTGCAAAGTTACACCAGGTGATTTTTTTTATGTCCATAATTCTCATCAGCATCGTTTTATTTGCTGTAAAAACTTCATCGAATCCCCGGGGATGTGTTTAAGGGGCAAGGTTATTAGAGAGGGGGCTAAAGGGGTCTTCATTCAAAATTTCGTTTTAAGGAGGGCTTAATGGTGCTTTTACGGTCTGTAAAACATATATTATACAGGAGGTTTTTGTCAGAGATCATGCAAGTTTTTACATTGAATGACGTTTTTTCCAGCGGCTAGAGAAAGATGTTCCATGTATGTTTGTTGGAATGAAAAGTGACATGGTACCAGTTAAACAGGTATTCTTGCTGATATATTTCATAAATGTATTTCATAACACCTTGGTCTCGTTAAATACTTATTTCGTGATTTAGAAATCCAATTTTTGCTTGGTTTTCATTTTTCATACCTTTTGATTAACTTTGGGAAACAAAAGAATCAACACTGCCTGATCAACATTTTAGATATGTGTCACTAATATTGATAATTTCTTCCAGGATTTCGCGATTCCAATGGGACAGTACTGCAATAACAATTCACGTTTACCAGTGCAGGTAAAAATTGATCAATTTAGTTTTAATAATGACATAATCATATAGTTATTATCATTTTATGACTTTTTATTTTGAATTTTTTTCAGTCGTTTTCAGCTTATGATAATACTAATTCTGATAAGAAAATATTTGAAAAGCTTGGTGCACTTGCAATATGCCAGTGAGTAGAAATATCTTCTTTATCATCGAAAGCTGACTTTTTAACTACCTTCTTTTTCAGCACGATCTTTCAATTTTGCATTTTATTTTACTCGCATCTAAACTTGCTCTATAAATGTTTCTGTTACGCGATATACATCATTATCTTGATATTTATTTTTTAGGTACGACAGTGAAGTTGATAACGAGAATTCGTTGATGTCGTTAGCAATTACGTTTGGCTTAACTGCAACAGTTGCGGCTCTCTTAGGATTCATTATATACAGATATACAAAGAAAGGTAGATAGATCCCTTTGTGTTTTCATTAATTTCCATTTTCAATTAAATCTAAATCATTATTTTGAACCGAGTCTATTTGAACTTATTTATTTTCCAGCTTCAAGTGGAAGCTGATCGAAGGAGAAATCTGAAATATCGCGTGAAGAATTACAACGTAGTAACATGCAATAACGAATTGAATTGAGGCATGATTAGATTCGGGAAATTTTGATGATGATGGATAGGAAACTGTTTATAACGCCAATGTGTTTTTATTGCATATTTCAGTTTGTGTAGGATATGTTATGATGCTGTAGAAGTACTTTCATTCAATGTAATAGTTATACTGTGGATTCGGTTTGAACTGTCGTTAATAGTTTTATTTTCCGATAAATTTCTGCTGTTTGGTAATGAGCTTTGTTATAATATATTCATCGAAACTGTCCAGATAAATAAATATGTTAATTAAACTTTTATTTTTTACTTTTTTGACTCGCCGAATTCGATTGAGTTGAATTGTTTTCGGTCCCATTCTCCACAATTTACAGCATGCGCGGACAAGCCTAAATTCTTTCTTTTTAGTCCTAAAGTTGACTGGTAAGACGAAGTAACATGGAGCTATTTTAATCGACTTTATCTTGATATATTTCCATTTTTTCATTATTTCAATCCAAACAGAATATATTATTTTCATTTCTTTTTGCCTTATTGTTTGCAATAGCGATACCTTTTCTGGATAATCGAGTTTTGATTCTCATGACCTATGGACACCCTTAGTCATGGGTAAAATATTATGTGGTGTTTTAATATCTTTTCAATTGGACTATATTCCTACGTTTTAGCCATAATGGTGCGTGTGAACGTACTCAACGACTGCTTGAAGTCGATTTGCAATGCTGAAAAAAGCGGAAAGCGCCAGGTTATGATTAGGCCATGTTCAAAAGTCATCGTTAAATTCCTCACTGTCATGATGAAGCACGGTAAGTGTTTAGTAAGAATTGCTAAGAATTAGAATATGATGATGCAATTTTTAGATTGATGCGTTTTTTTATCTTTTTGAAGTAAATAAAGGCCTATATTTCAATTTGGCTTTGCTTTTCTCTTTAAAGGTTACATTGGTGAATTTGAAATAATAGATGACCACCGTGCAGGCAAAATTGTTGTCAATCTTAATGGCAGAATTAACAAGGTATGAACATATAATGTTATTGTATTACATTTATAATCATCAGGGTTCTTTAAAATTGTGAATAAAGGTTAGCTTATTTTGTGCAGGTAAGGGTAATCTAAACATTTGTTGCTAAATCAATTCATGTTATGTTTCAGTGTGGTGTAATCAGTCCAAGATTTGATGTTAAACTAAAGGATATTGAAAAATGGGGCAGCTATCTTATGCCTTCAAGACAGTTTGGGTAAGTCAACAGAATTTTCATTCATTTGAAGCAAACTTTGATTAGATTACTATAATTCAAGGACCCAGATATTAGGTTGGTTATGGACACTTTATATAATGTTATAATGTGGACACTTTATACATATTAGAAACTATAGCCTGCTACGAAAACAATAGGAAATACAATGGTCTTTTGTTAAGAAATAGTCGACTGCACCAGAAAGTTTTATTCCCCACATGTGGCTACATACTGTAATGCTAATTTCTTGTTCGTGTCTTAAATTCAGGTTCATGGTTTTAACAACTTCATGTGGAATAATGGATCATGAAGAAGCTAGAAGAAAACAAACTGGAGGAAAAATTCTTGGATATTTCTATTGAAGAAATGTACATAAAAAAGTAATGCAATAATAGATTGTGTCTCTTTATTGCTTTCATGTCTCTCATTCACATAATACATTTTAACCATTCCATTAGGAATGAGATGGTACTAACATCTATCTAAAACCTCTAACTGCAAAAATGCCAATGCTTGCATCAATGAGTCACTTAAACCATCTTTATGTCTATGGCTATGATAATATTCAACATACTTATTTGGAACATGAAGTAACTGGGTAATATTATTTTTTGGATCATCTTCTGATAGGAGGGCATCCACAAATGCTGTTTTTCCTTCATCATCAACATTACCATCCTCTGTTATATTTCTGTTCATTATATCCATAAGTAAATCATTGACAACTGTCATTGAGTAATATTGTTTACTCATGCTCTTTGGTAATGAGAAATGTCTCCTAACTGAATTTGGATCAAATGAACAACTTTCAACAGGTGACATTGCATGAAAAGCAATTTCAACCAATCTTCTATGCAGAACATTTGGAAATATTGATGGATCCTTTGATGCTGACTTATAGCTTTGCAATTCAACTATATTCATATCAGTTATTGCAATTTCATTCAAAACATCCTTCAAATTTTGAATCAATAATTTTGGTCTGTATTGTTTTGGATTTTGTAACTGCAAACTCTTCCATTCAAGTACTTCGTAATTTGTTGATAAACTGCACCAAGCTACATCTGCTCTGCCAATAGTTATGGATGTCAATGATTTTATTTTCTATTGAATAGAGAAATAAAATAAAAAATAATCATTTGCTGCAAACATAATGTTATTTGAAGTAAATAAATAAAAGCCATCATATAAAAAATAGGTAAGTTTACTTACACTAGCTTTATCTACTGTTATAATATGTTCGTAACTTCTTTTCTTTTTCTCTATTAAGCCCTCGGTCTTGAATGATTGTATAATTGAAGTTGTGAACCCATCAATTTTCTCTAATTCATCGATTGAGTTAAATTTACCATGTGCCCTTCTATATGCTAAGATTCGATCAGCTTTATCTTTACCCAGATGTTTATATCTGCTTAAATCTTCTTCAGTATTGGAATTTAAATCTGATAGAGCCTTGAAAGTGAACAACCAAATCAAATATATGGACTTGACCAAGAATATATTTTGGCATGCATGGATGAAACGGACGTTGTGTTTTACAGGCTAACAATACTAAACCATCAAGAAACATACCTTTTCTGCAAGGTTGCGGTCGAAAACTCCCTTAAATGTGCTTTTTCTTTTAAAAAATACACAGAACATACATGATCTCTTTATAACTTCTTGCTTGGTATTATAATTGCAACGTAATGCTACAATATCAAGGCATTTTCTATTAAAAAACATGCCTGCAAAAAATTCTTCCAGCATGCACGCACGCATGCATGGGCAGAAATCCTTATTATGAATTGGCCTCGATTTCCAATCAAATAACTTTAGATCAGTAGGAGGCAAGTTCATAATGGGGTTGTTGCCCCAAAAACAAATTTGGAAGACGCTATGAACCCTGGAAACACTCCTCAGAAAATCTTTCAAAGAACTCCACCTGCAAAGGGAAGCTTTCCACTTGACCATGATGGTGCGTAAATATGGTCTCTATTTACTTTCTTATGTGGCACTTTTTTAATGATTTCATTTCATTGCAGAAGTTGGATGTTAAAGACTGTGGATTGTTTCATCTTTACCTTTGAATCTTTCCTTCCACAACAGCATTGTTCCAATCTTACTGTATTGCATCCAGGGATGCCGGAAGCACACTGGGGCACAGGGGGTCAAACTTTTTTAAAGGGCACTTTTGGGCGTGGCATTTAAAAACAATGCCATGCCCAAAAGTGCTCTTCCTATGGTATAAAAGCTTCTTAGCCTTTTCAATTTTGGTAGGGCTGTTTCTTAGCTTTGGAAAAATTGAGCCTATCGTTTCTTATAGAGTGTTTCTTATAAAAAAAATTGAGTTTACCGTAAATCGTCGAATAAACCCCCGGGGGCTTATTTGGAAAAAACTAAATTTTAGCCCGATAATTGTCCAATATTAAGCAAAATAAAAGCTATACTATGCAATCAATCAATGAAGTTATTGGTTTAAACTTGCTGCTACTTGCAACACATTCTAAACAACTTCAACGTCTCGATACTTGGGCTCAATTTCTTGCAAATGATTATCAGGATGGGGCTTATTCGAAGGTGGGGGCTTATTCTAGGATTTACGGTATTGTATATCATGGTGCTATGCTGTATCTAATCTGCTGTTTCAGTTAAATACCAATGGTGATCGTTGATCACAATACGGCTTGTTGTAAAGCAAAATAGCCGTAATAATTCAAAAAGGGCACTTCTTGCCCCCCTGCACCCCCTCATGAAAGGGCAAGGGGGCAGCCGCCCCCCTCGCCCCCCCCTGTTCCGGCATCGATGATTGCATCTCGCAAGGGTTTGTTGTTTTTGTTTTCATTCCAGGTGAATGCAAAAGCTTTATGAAAGAATACATGCATTGTTTAAAAAAGAATCGAAATAGATATGAAGCATGTGTTCCTGAATCAAAAGAATATTTCGAATGCAGAATGGAGAAGTAAGAAGAATTTCCACAGACACATCTTGAAGAAAAAGCTACACATTTTTTCTAACAACTACGCTTGGTATTGGTACCAAGTTTTTTAATTTTGCTCTTATCTAAGGGGTTGGTTTTTTATTTCTTATTGTCATTTGTTTTCAGAGAATTAATGACTCGCGAGGATTTAAAGAAACTTGGATTCAAGGGAGAAGATACTTGATTTAATGTGAAGAAAACCATTATCATTGCTATTTTTTGTTTTATTAAATGCAAATAAATTATTGCACTTATCATTGCTTCAGACCAGGTTTTTGCGAAACTGTTTAACTTAAACTGCAGGCGGTTCTTTTTGCCAAAAGAATGTAAATTACATTCAGATATTGTTATCGAGTTGTTTCCATGTTTAATTGAGGGGAAATTACCGCAAGGGAATTGAGAAATGGTTCAAATCTATTCCTATGCAAGTATTGCGCATCAAGGCGGAGATCGTCGCTTTCAAGAGAATTGAAAATCTGTTCGACCAGACAACATGTTTGGCTGCTGTTATCGGTAGATTAGCTCAAGATCTTTAATATTTGGTTAGATAATCTGCTTTAGTACATAATCCACTTTAGTAGATTATTTGCCTATTATTCCGGCTAAACAGTTAGCCATTATTCATATGGGATTTTCATATTTATCCCGTACTAGGCGAGGTGAAATCAAATAAATGCGTCCAACAAGGAATTGTACTCCACCATCCTGGTAGTGTTTCGTCAATACGGAGAAATTTTACCTCAGCCAGATCAGATTCCACCTCTTTGGAAGTGAAATATCTTTATACTAATGGTGTGGGGTGACTTTATATTTGTCCCTTGCGTTAATGCCGTAAGGCTTTGCAAAGTAATTTTATAGAAGTAGAAGTCGAAGCCATATAAATGCAATGGTCTAGTCGCAAAGGGTGTAAGATGGACTTTGCTAATTTTCTGTAACTTCAAGTAAAAAAGAAGTCACAAAATGCAATGCTTAGGTTAGCCTCGTGCTATTTAATGTTTCCTTTGTGCTCATAATAAGCTTATAAACCAATAAGAAGATAATAAGGGTGTTTCATAACCAACTAGTAAATTAATTACGTTTTTCATTTTGCAAGAATATGGCCTACATGGAGAATTAAAATTGCCAAAAAGAAATGCAACAATGGATATATTTAAAGCTCAACAAAAGTGAGGTTTGTTTTGCTTTTGCCTTGCTGATATTTCAAGATGTCGCCAACGGCTTGGGTCTCTCAACGCAGCGAGGACAGAAATTAAAAAACAAGTTTTTTCAGATTGAGCTACATTGTTCTTCTGAAAATATGAATCTGATAGTTCCCTGCAAGTTGTTTTTTAATTGCGGTTTCACTAGTTAATTTTCATACTTTCAATTTGTCTTTCATAATGATTTTGTTTGGTTCCCAAACTTACGGAACAACAATTAGGACCGGAAATGAACTCATCACCTTGACATGTCTACACATCGAGTAAATCACATGACTTTAACACTCGAGCAGTTCTGAACAATGACGAATTTCGAATGCTTTGTTCGTCCTGTCAAATTCGTCTGGTGCACGTGGGATGGATATCCATATATGGCATTTATTTTAAAATTTGAAAAAGAAGTGAGCAAAATGAGACATTCTTGGTCCTTCGCTCCTGTTTTCTTTGGTGAGTTAAGTTTCACTTTGTCTCTTCTGTATTGGAATTCTGGAGCATTGTTAAAGTACTGAAGTGTCCAGGTAACATCTGCTAATGTTTCCAACAATATTGGATGTATAAAACCTATCAATTGATGTTAAGGTCGTTCATATATTCGGCTCAAATTTGTAAGCGTTTTTGAATAAACGTTTTTAATTCCAGATGCGTGAACCTTTGACAAAGGCCATTGTGGATGCTGCTTACTTTTTCAGTAACAGAAGAAAGATAAACTTACTGGCGGCGGCACATTTTATTCACTTCGCATAAGTAGGCCTATGTTTGTTACCCACATGGTTCTTTTCCGCGTAGTATAATGGACTACCAAAACAAATCAAGGCGGAATTTGAAGACTGTTTTGTCTATATTTTGATTCCCGCAATATAATTCTTTCTTCATGGCAACATGATTTGCGGAGCATGAACATATTAAGCTATAGTTTCATATATCATATCACGGAGATATAAAACATGGAAGCTGGTATTCCTGAAGCAAAGAGATCAAAAATTTCAGACGATTCCAATTCTAGGAATGATAATAGAATGCAAATCACAGAAAATACTACACAAAGTACTGTAACATCTTCTGACGCAACTCAAAGCAGCCAGGAGAAAGAAGATGGAAAATCAGTAAATGGTATTGGTCGAAAATTAGAAAGTATAATTGGTCGGCTCTCGTCAGATAAAGCCACAAAAGCAGTTGATGTTGATGATGAAGAAGATGAAGAACCTTTTCTTTGCAGAGCTGATGCATCCACTCAAACTTCTCCGGATTTCGTTAAAGTGAGCTCTCTATTTTTACTCTTCAATTTTATAAACTTCTCAACACAAAATTTGATAGAAGATAATTTTAATTGATTCAAGTTTAACTGTTATGTTATTTTCATCCCGTAAACAGTTTGTTAAAGCATTGGTTATGAAACGAATGAAGTTATTGGAGCAGTCACTTATTGGTGGTGCTGTGGCAGACAGTGTATTAAATGGAAAACTTGCAGAACTCCATAGAGAAAACAAGCAGTTACGTGAAAAGTCAAAATCTCTTCAAATCAGAATAAATGAGCTCCTCAGTTATCAGAAAGAGGTAATTACCATTACTGTGTGCCATATAATTTTTTCTTAGAAGCCAAATTTCTTAAATCTGAAAAGGTTAAGAAACTGCAGTACTTAAGCAAAACACTTAGGAAACTAATTTAATTTCAAAAATGTACAAAACTCCAGCATTCACATGTTTTTATTAAAATTTTGAGGGGTCACGTAAAACTTACAATAAATAACAAAACTACACAGTGATTAAGCATACCAAATGAATGTGATGTTGTCGAAAAGATGATGAAAATCGTAAGAAATTTTTAGAAACTTCTGAAATTTTCTCACTCTCGAGGTTGGTTTCTTGTGAAAAATTGCTTTATTTTAGAATATATTAGATGTAAGCTACTGCTTATTGGTAGTAATTGTGCTATTTTTGATCATGCAGGGAGATGCAGCCCAATCAAAGACAATTGTAGAAGTGATTGAAAGTCAACCATCAATTGTCGAGGCAGATGGAAGCTCTCCATTGAGATGCCAATCTGCTCTTGTAACCCCATATAATGTACATAGTAAACAAGGTGGAATTACTGTCAACCCTGCAAGTCAATCAGAGAGCATTCGGCCAAGAATAGATATGCCGGAAAGACGAGTTAGTCAATCTGAAGTGCGGATTAGTGAAAACTCGCAAATGTTGACGACTGCTTTTAAACCTAAGATTTCTCAACCAACAGTCTCACGTACAGGTCCACTAGTGAAATATGTACCCCATAAAGTACAATTAAGACCAACAATTATTGGTGCAGTGAGTAATCAAATGATCGAACAAGATGGAATTATAATGCATCAGATGCCGTCTCAACATTCTCAGCTGTCTAGTAATGATAATATCACAAGGCTACCAATTCAACCGGTTCTTTTTACAACACCATCAGTCCAGGTTACTGGACCCAGAATGTCTACGCTTCCTCCGCAACAATTACAGCAACGTCAAGTTATGCAAAGACCACCTCATTCATCTAACCCTGGTCTTATACATATTCCACCACAAACTTCTCTTCCTATAAGAGGCACCATTCGTCTTCAAGGGCAATTTCGTCTGCAACAGGGCCAACCAGTCCCTTATGCTCCACAAGGTGCTATGCCAGGTTTTGTGACGCAAGGTAGACCAGAGTTTGCCCAAGAAAGGATCCTTCAACAACAGCAAGGTCAGATTAATCAAGAAAAAAGGTCTTTGGCACCTCTTCCTGCTCCTACTCGTAATGTCCCTCCTACTTTAAATGACTTGAACAGAGTACGGCCAGGACAGTTGGCCCCACCCTCCTATCAAAGTGCTCCAAGAGGTCATGTAGAGCCTTTAAGGCCACCAAGACTTCAAGTAAATATTACAGTATCAGGAAACGGAATTGTACTTTCATGGGACTTTGAAAGTGAAATGCCTGTATCGACTACATCTGTTATAGAATGTTATCATTTATTTGCGTCTCAAGATAGTCCTAGTCCACCATCTTCACGGTCAGAATGGAAGAAGATTGGTGTTGTTAAAGCACTACCACTGCCAATGGCATGTACATTGACTCAATTTATGTCAGGAAATTCTTATCATTTTGCCGTAGTTGCTGTTGATGTCCACGGCAAGGAGGGCAGCATGAGCAATCCATGTACTGTTCGCTTGAGCAAATAGATCATTATTTTTCAACTTTTATTTATGGACATAATCATGTACAGTTAGCAAAGATATCTATGAAAAGGAAACAACTATGACTCTTATAAAGTGCGGATGTAGGTTAACTAGAATACGATAGATTTTTTTCTGTTTCGGGCTAATATTTTTTATAAATGCTAAAAAACATGTTTATTCAGCTTTTTGATGTTTTTATAGGGTTTAAAGTCGCATTTTCCAAAGCCGCATTATAAGTAATAAAATAAGCAAAATATCTTCCTTTTATTAATGTCATCTTTATTTATGATGGAACATTTTATCGGAAAGCGAGAAAATTAGCCCGTGACGTCACTGCCGTAGCAATACGCGGCCTTCAAGCCCTGGTGGCCCGTAGGCCTGAAACCTTCTGTTCTGTACAAATCAGTTTGTTTGTCATGTCACTGCCTGTGGTAATATTGTCTCTAGAATTTTCAACAATATCTGTTTGTTTGAAAGCAAAGAAAAATATATACTCTTCTGCCGCATGATTGGGTTTCGTTTTTGCGTTTGACCTGCGATAATATATTTTTAAAGTTTTGAAATATGATTCACAGACCAAAAATCGATGAAAATTTAACAGCAGTGGAAGATCAAAATGATGCATACATGAGTGGACGGGAATTTGACGATGGAAATGAACGTGGAAGACTGATTTCTAATAACAGCGACGATGAAGCAAGTGATAGTATCGAAGCTTTAACACGAAGTGGAAGACATAAATCAGGGTTTGTAATTACTATATATTATTTTCTAATTTAATCACCTTGAAGCCGGCCTAAAAACAACACACAAATATCACGTGACGTCTGAAAAAATTTTGTTTCACGGAAGATTTGTGTGAAGATCCAATTTCATGTATTTTTCAACAATAACAATATTTAATTACAATGATACGAAAAAACGATATGATGAATATTTAAGTTAACTTTTAATCGAACAGAGAAGAATATAGGTATTACATCAATTTACAAAGTTATTGCTGAAGGACATAACATATGGAAAGAGCTCTGAAAAGAGCTATCGAAGCCATATGACCTCATTTACAAATTATTTTTTATTACAAGTTATATTTTAAACTAGCTGTTAAAATGAGTGCTGCTGTGATGTAAAAGCAATGATCAGGACTAAAGCATCTAGCAATTGATTAAAGCGATATGTTTTGAAATGAGTGCCAGCAAAAAATATGGAGTTGAGGTGTAGACAAAAGTTTCAGGTGTGCAACAGCAACAGTCTAATACTTCGACTTTCTTTGGACAAGCATAACTTGCTTTCTGATAGCAAATGCATCAATGGAAATGCAACAATAAACCATGTTTGGTGCTTCATTGCAATGCTTCTCAAAAACTTTAAAAACATCAGAGACATCCAGATGACTCATAAATTGATGTGGTCCATTTTCTTATGGAAGGTGGTTGTGTGAGCCTCAATAATTTTATTTCAAATTTTTATGCTTCATGCAAATAAAAATCAACAATAAAGGCTAATTTTATGACTTCATTATTGAATTTTCTACCAGTGGGCAACAAATGTTAATTTTTATATCATTTTTAAATAATGCCACATAAACACCCAAATATTCACTTGTTGCAGTTAAAAATTTTTTTTATTAATGTGTTGGTCAAACCATTCATTGCTTTTTTCATTTCTTTTTTTCTGAACTTTTAATCCAATAATTTAATTTACATTCTCAGATACTTTTTGGTTCTCAGACCACTTTGCCTAACCTTGACTATCTTGTTTCTATGTTCGCTATTTTGATGGACCCCATTGTGCTTTCCTTTGTTTGCTGAATATGCAGATCGTACTATTCGCTTAGAATTAAGAAAAAAAGAGAGGTGGTCTTGAAAGTATTCTTAATTATTTTAAGAATTTTTCTTGCGACTAAACCTTCACCGAACACTAAGTTCAAGGGGTTAGATGTTAGCTTGCTTCTCAGGGCCTTTTTTAAGGATTTCCAAGTGGGGGGGCCAAAACTTGAAGGGGACCTATATTTTCAGAGAAACGGCCGGGTCAGGGGGAGCACATTAAAAAAAGTTTGGGGGTGTTGACATACTTGGGACCGACTTTTGCATGAACATTTCTTTGAAAACATTCAAATAATTTTGGCTACCTGAGGCGGCACCATGGTTGCCGCCGAAGGGGAAAATTTTACAAATTTAGTGCCTCAGATATCGCTAAAAAATGTACTTTTTTATAATCAAATTTTCTCCAAAGGTTATCTTTCCCAGTCGGTGCACATTTTTTCCAAGAGCTACAACACAAATCTACTATTAGTGGCCAATACCACTTTAAATTAGGCAGCCAGTTGAACTTAAATGCTACCTATTGTTTGAGATTCGTGAAGCTAGACTCGTTTAAAAACAATTTTTAGGGCAGGATTGATTTTAATATTAATTTAGGACCAACTTTTTGGACCGACTCGGAAATCATTTGGAGGGTCTTCCCACACACCCCCTAATGAGCGCCCCTAGTATTTCTACATTCGGTTATAACGGACAGAACGGACCACAGTTTTTCAACATTGAAGAAAGGACAGCAAAAAACTCGTTTGTGTATTATTGATATAATCAACAAGTCAAACTACACTTGTAAATAATATCAATAGGACTGGAAGCAAGCTAGATACTTTGTGGAAGATACCATTGAAAACACAGTGGAGTTAGCTTTCACACACAACGAGCCATTTGAATCATCATGATTGCAAATTGAAATTAAGTTGAAAAGATTTAACTGGGGGGGCCACTTTTGTTGACTGGGGGGGCCACCACGAGGGCTGGGGGGGCCAAGGCCCCCCCAGTCTGTATGTTAAAAAAGGCCCTGTTGCTTCTGTAGTATGTATGTCAATGCGCATTAGTTCGATAACCGAATGATTTGCTGTGCGGGCCATTTCAAATGTGACATGACGCATTTATGTAGAACTAACCGTAGATGAATGACTAATATCATCCGGTGAAGGATGAATATATGTCTGGTGCGTTGATTCCTTGACGCTATTCTCTACTGATAAGGAGCGCTTCTGTAGACCACTGGTAACTTACCTGCACACGAAGCGCGAGACCCCGGTTCAAAACCAGATGAGAACAGCTACTTTGTGTTTTGATCAATTTGTAATTTAAATGTCCTAAAGGTGGGCGTGTATGCGTAGTATATATAGGCTGCTGCGCAGGTGTATGCATGACGTAATGCCACTGACAGTGGCTGGTGGATCAGTTAGGGTTAGGGTTAGGGTTAGGGTTGGGGTTAGGGATAGAATGCCCTAAAGGTGGGCGTATATGCGCAGTGCCATATGTAGGCTACTGCGCAGGAGTATGCATGACGTAATGCTACTGACAGTGGCTAGTGGATCAGTTATGGTTAGAGTTAAAGTTAGGGTTAGGGCTAGGATTAGGGTTAGGGTTAGAGTGCCCTAAAGGTGGGCGTGAATGCGCAGTACCATGTATAGGCTACTGCGCAGGAGTATGCATGACGTAATGCGTGTATGGGTTAGGGTTAGGATTAGGGTTAGGGTTATGGTCAGGGTTAGAGTGCCCTAAAGATGGGCGTGAATGCGCAGTACCATATATAGACTACTGCGCAGGAGTGTGCATGACGTAATACTACTGACAATGTCTGGTGTATCAGTTGGGATTAGGGTTAGGGTTAGGGTTAGGGTTAGAGTGCCCTAAAGGTGGGCGTCAATGCGCAGTACCATATATGGGCTACTGCGCAGGAGTATGCATGACGTAATGCTACTGACAGTGGCTTGTGGATCAGTTAGGGTTAGGGTTAGGGTTAGGGTTAGGGTTAGAGTGCCCTAAAGGTGGGCGTCAATGCGCAGTACCATATATAGGACACTGCGCAGGACTTGGCATGACGTAATGCTACTGACAATGTCTTGTGTATCAGTTAGGGTTAGGGTTAGGATGGATGAGGGTTAGGTTTAGGGCTAGGGTTATTGTGCCCTAAAGTTGGGCGTGTTTGCGCAATGCCATTTATAGGCTACTGCGCAGGAGTATGCATGAATCTGCATGGAAATGTTTCTGAAACGTCTCTCTGCACTGAAGCAACGATCACTGCCATTGATGAATTGATTGAAAATGAGGCTAGCAACAGAATGCGGTTCAACGGAGAAGGATTTAAGGCTACGCGCAGGTTGGAATTGGAATGGAACAAAGCCACAAACACACACAATTTTTTCTGGAACAGATTTCGATTATATTCTGCTGCGCAGACCCTTCGCTACGCAGCAGCCAATATTGGTTCATTAAAAATTTGGATGATATTTTGCTGATAAGTTTTGAATCTGATTATAAATTTTTTGCAGATGTCATCAACAATTTACGGATTTTTCAAATGTATTCAAGGCTTTTATTGGCTCCAGTCTGATTGGATTGCCATTTGCTATCAGAAATTCTGGAATTGTTGTAAGTATATATTATAGACAACAACACTTTGGATTATGAAGGATATGTATATTTAAATGAATTTTCTTTCATAGGGAATTTTGACAGTTGAAACCTCTCCACTCATTTCTAGCTTGGTTTAATTGGTATCACCGTGATTGCATTAGCAACAGATCATTGCTGTGCCTTGATTGTTAAATGTAAGCAGATCGTTATCAAGAGAATGTGTGAACAAATGGCAGCTGACGGATATGTGGCGGAGCACATTAAACAGCGGGAACAACATCTTGGCAAAACCTTATCATTTGGAATGATTGGTAAAATAACAATGGGGAAAATTGGAACAGTTCTGGTTAATACATCAATCTTGATAACACAGTTTGGTTTTTGTACTGGATATTTTATATTTTTGGGAAGCACTGCACGATCCGTCGTCTTTGAATTGATGAATTTCAAATCAATTCCAGCCACAGTAATGAATCACAGTTTTCCAATAGTTCCAACAAACATTACATTTTCCACCCCAACACATTTTCCATCAACAACAACTTTGCGTCCAAACACGAGTGTCTTTCCAATGAATTCATCAATTTTTTATCTTCATTCAGCAATTACTAAAATGAACAATCCATTTTCTCATGGTTCTTTGCAAGATAATAAACCATGGACATTTGCTCTGCTTTTGACTATTCCTGCTCCAATTCTCATGCTCATCGCATTGGTTAGAAGCTTAAGAAAACTTGGACCTGTCAGTGTTCTCGCAAATGGCTCCATCACTGGTGCCTTTCTTGCAACTGGCATTTATATTCTTGCCGGTAAATCATATTTCAGTACTTCAAATTGCCAATGTTCCATTTTTCAAGACAATTTTATATATTTACTGATTTATTTTTTAGACTTTGAGTCTCCGCATGAAACTATAGTTTGGTTTAATTGGCTTCAATTTCCTGTATTTTTTGGACAAATTACAGGAGCATATGAAGGGATTGGAACTGTAAGCTATCGTTTTTGCCTCTATTTTTGAAGTAATTTATTATTGGCTACTGGAGACTTGAAGTGACTTTTATTTCTAATTTTTCGAGGTCATTCCAATTGAGGGAAGCATGGCTGAGAATCGACATCGCTATCCTTGCTATCTTCATATTTCTCTTGCATTACTATCATCAATATTAGCATCTTTTGGCATACTTGGTTATCTTAGATTCGGAAATGAAACCAATCAAATTGTTACAGAGAATCTTGAAGGCTCAGTCATTGTGATCATTTTGCGATGTTTGCTTTTCTTTGGCGTATTATTCACTTATCCACTTCAGATATACCCTATCATTGAGATCGTCGAAGGGATACTGTTTAAATCGAAAAAACTGAAAAAAGACAGAAAATTGAAAGCGGTTGTCAATGCCGATACTGATGATCATTCAGTGACGTCATCTTCATCATCATCTGTTGCTACACTTCTTGAACATAATGAACATGAATTATTAGGAACAACTAAGGTAAAACATAAAACTGCCCCTTATCCTATTTCATTATCGATTTTTGTATTAGCAGGTATAATATTTGTTTTGTTGTTTTTATTGCAGATTCCTTTTTGGCGGAGCAATTTTTTACGTTGTTTTCTTGTTTTATCAACTGCTATGGTAGCAATATTATTTCGTTCTCAATTTGCATACATAGCTGCCCTGACTGGTTCAATTGGCAGCTCTCTCCTTTCTTATATTTTGCCATGCGTATTTCACATAATTTTAAAAAGAAAACAAGTATCAAAATGGATTGTTGCTAAAGATGTTGGATTTATAATTTTCGGTATCATTGGTGGCATAATGGGAATGACGGTTACACTTATGGAAATTATCAGAACATTTGGAAAACATCGTCCTCTTACACATTAATAATTTACATTTTTATCGTGTAACTAAAATCTTAGCTTTAATGGCTCATCATAGAAGTTTGTGTCCATGTATTATCATCTGGGGAATTTTAAGCAGTTTGTAATTTTTTGATCATTGGATATTGTCCTCTCCAATTATGTGTGGTATTCTATTCTGAAACCTTTTTCCTGATAAGAAGAGTATGTGACCTTCTTTAACGATTTCGTCATCATGTTTCATTTGATTTTGCCATTTCCCGGCTAAGACTTCATATAAGAATATCCTAAGGCCCTGAAATATATATCGGACGAACCATATATGGTACTACCATGTATATGTATGGTATAGTATAGTATAGTAGTATAGTACCTGTATACTACTATAGTATAGTATACCGATACGTCCCAGTTATCCTAGTTGTCCTAGCTGTCCTAGTTGTCCTAACTGTCCTAGCTGTCCTAGCTGTCCTAGTTATCCTAACTGTCCTAGTTATCCTAGCTGTCCTAGTTATCCTAGTTGTCCTAGCTGGTCCTAGTTCTATCCTAACTGTCCTAGTTGTCCTAGTTATCCTAACTGTCCTAGTTATCCTAACTGTCCTAGTTATCCTAGCTGTCCTAGTTATCCTAGCTGTCCTAGTTATCCTAGCTGTCCTAGTTATCCTAACTGTCCTAACTGTCCTAGTTGTCCTAGTTATCCTAGCTGTCCTAGTTATCCTAGCTGTCCTAGTTATCCTAACTGTCCTAACTGTCCTAGTTGTCCTAACTGTCCTAGTTATCCTAGCTGTCCTAGTTATCCTAACTGTCCTAGCTGTCCTAGTTATCCTAACTGTCCTAGTTGTCCTAGTTATCCTAACTGTCCTAGTTATCCTAACTGTCCTAGTTATCCTAGCTGTCCTAGTTATCCTAGCTGTCCTAGTTATCCTAGCTGTCCTAGTTATCCTAACTGTCCTAACTGTCCTAGTTGTCCTAACTGTCCTAGTTATCCTAGCTGTCCTAGTTATCCTAACTGTCCTAGTTATCCTAGCTGTCCTAGTTATCCTAGCTGTCCTAGTTATCCTAACTGTCCTAGCTGTCCTAGTTATCCTAACTGTCCTAGTTGTCCTAGTTATCCTAACTGTCCTAGTTATCCTAACTGTCCTAGTTATCCTAGCTGTCCTAGTTATCCTAGCTGTCCTAGTTATCCTAGCTGTCCTAGTTATCCTAACTGTCCTAACTGTCCTAGTTGTCCTAGTTATCCTAGCTGTCCTAGTTATCCTAGCTGTCCTAGTTATCCTAACTGTCCTAACTGTCCTAGTTGTCCTAACTGTCCTAGTTATCCTAGCTGTCCTAGTTATCCTAACTGTCCTAGTTATCCTAGCTGTCCTAGTTATCCTAGCTGTCCTAGTTATCCTAACTGTCCTAGTTGTCCTAGCTGTCCTAGTTATCCTAGCTGTCCTAGTTATCCTAACTGTCCTAACTGTCCTAGTTGTCCTAGCTGTCCTAGTTATCCTAACTGTCCTAGTTGTCCTAGTTATCCTAGTTATCCTAACTGTCCTAGTTATCCTAACTGTCCTAACTGTCCTAGTTGTCCTAGTTATCCTAGCTGTCCTAACTGTCCTAGTTGTCCTAGTTATCCTAACTGTCCTAGTTATCTTAACTGTCCTAGTTATCCTAGCTGTCCTAGTTATCCTAGCTGTCCTAGTTATCCTAACTGTCCTAACTGTCCTAGTTGTCCTAGTTATCCTAACTGTCCTAGTTATCCTAACTGTCCTAACTGTCCTAGTTATCCTAGCTGTCCTAGTTATCCTAACTGTCCTAGTTATCCTAGCTGTCCTAGTTATCCTAACTGTCCTAGTTATCCTAGCTGTCCTAGTTATCCTAGCTGTCCTAGTTATCCTAACTGTCCTAGCTGTCCTAGTTATCCTAACTGTCCTAGTTGTCCTAGTTATCCTAACTGTCCTAGTTATCCTAACTGTCCTAGTTATCCTAGCTGTCCTAGTTATCCTAGCTGTCCTAGTTATCCTAGCTGTCCTAGTTATCCTAACTGTCCTAACTGTCCTAGTTGTCCTAGTTATCCTAGCTGTCCTAGTTATCCTAGCTGTCCTAGTTATCCTAACTGTCCTAACTGTCCTAGTTGTCCTAACTGTCCTAGTTATCCTAGCTGTCCTAGTTATCCTAACTGTCCTAGTTATCCTAGCTGTCCTAGTTATCCTAGCTGTCCTAGTTATCCTAACTGTCCTAGTTGTCCTAGTTATCCTAACTGTCCTAGTTATCCTAGCTGTCCTAGCTGTCCTAACTGTCCTAGTTGTCCTAGTTATCCTAGCTGTCCTAACTGTCCTAGTTGTCCTAGTTATCCTAACTGTCCTAACTGTCCTAGTTGTCCTAGTTATCCTAGCTGTCCTAGTTATCCTAGCTGTCCTAGTTATCCTAGCTGTCCTAGTTATCCTAACTGTCCTAACTGTCCTAGTTGTCCTAGTTATCCTAACTGTCCTAACTGTCCTAGTTGTCCTAACTGTCCTAGTTGTCCTTATTGTTCATCACAACCTTGCTACTGATACCACAAAACAGTGCATTTGAGTGAGTGATAAATGGTCACCATTCCCATGGTCGTTGGGCTTTTTCTTGGTGTCCCATAGATGGAGAATCAAATTATAATTTTCCAATGAACGTCTATGCTTTAGCACGATATTCATTGGTTTCTCTACTGATATTCCACTGAAAGGTGTTCATTACAGGCTCTTGGAATTCAATAAGATATTCAACGTTTATTTTTTTGTTCATTTTTTTTGTTTAGCAAGGGCGCTTTGGATTTATATCCAAACTGAACTGTTATCTAGCCCTACACTGAAAAGTTTAAGGCTTTTAGTTTCAGTTGCATCATAGGCAAAATGGTTCCATCAATTGCATTGACACCGGGCCTTGAACACAAAGTTTCTGAATAGTGTAATGTCTGCTTTTTATAGATTATAATCTGTATTGATTATCAATGGGTTTATGTCAGTACCGGGAGCAATTAATGAATATAGGTCTTATCTTTACTATGTGTATTTGTCATGATATTTATTTGCAGGTCGGTCGTGACGACCTGCAATAATTTATGTTCAATATAGCTATATGCACTTTTTCGCGCGCATTGCACATTGTGTAAAGCTCCGGTATTCCTACAGCATTATTTCACATGTACATCTACATGTAAATAGCCATGCTCATTACAATCACAAACTTTATAGCCATTATAACCATTTACTCCAAAACTTAAAACATAGTATTTTCTCTCCATTGCATCAGCTAGTTGCATTTCGTTTGTAATCTCTAGCAATATGTAGTTTCCTAAAAGGTAACATATTTTATCGTCTAATCACTAACAAAATTGTGCGTAATACCCAATTTTTGGGTTTTGTACTTTATTTGATAGATAGTTGGATAAAATGGCCAAAAAAGTAACCCCTTTGAACATATAATTTTGTATACAAAATTGATCTTAACAAACAACTTTCGGGGGTTTCTACTGTACAATATTTAGCTCAAAAGGTATCTTGTGCAAAAATGTTTTGTAATTTTATTGACTTTTGTAAACTTTGTAATTCTTTTGTAAACCTACTGTTATAAGATTTTTTTTGAAAATTGACAACGTTGAAAATTAGAAATAACAAGAACAAAACAATAATTAAACAAGATGTTTAAAGTGGATAGCTATAGGACAACTAAGACAGTTAGGACAGCTAGGATAACTAGGACAGTTAGGACAACTAGGACAACTAGGATAACTAGGACAGCTAGGACAGCTAGGATAACTAGGACAGCTAGGACAGCTAGGATAACTAGGACAGTTAGGATAACTAGGACAGCTAGGACAACTAGGACAGCTAGGACAACTAGGACAGTTAGGATAACTAGGACAGCTAGGATAACTAGGAAAACTAGGACAACTAGGACAGTTAGGACAGCTAGGACAGCTAGGACAGCTAGGACAGCTAGGATAACTAGGACAACTAGGACAGCTAGGATAACTAGGACAGCTAGGATATCTAGGACAGCTAGGACAGCTAGGACAGTTAGGATAACTAGGACAACTAGGATAACTAGGACAGCTAGGACAACTAGGACAGCTAGGACAACTAGGACAGCTAGGACAACTAGGACAACTAGGACAACTAGGATAACTAGGACAGCTAGGATATCTAGGACAGCTAGGACAGCTAGGACAGCTAGGATAACTAGGACAGCTAGGATATCTAGGACAGCTAGGACAGCTAGGACAGTTAGGATAACTAGGACAACTAGGATAACTAGGACAGCTAGGACAACTAGGACAGCTAGGACAACTAGGATAACTAGGACAACTAGGATAACTAGGACAGCTAGGATATCTAGGACAGCTAGGACAGCTAGGACAGCTAGGATAACTAGGACAGCTAGGATATCTAGGACAGCTAGGACAGCTAGGACAGTTAGGATAACTAGGACAACTAGGATAACTAGGACAGCTAGGACAACTAGGACAGCTAGGACAACTAGGATAACTAGGACAACTAGGACAGCTAGGATAACTAGGACAGCTAGGACAGCTAGGATAACTAGGACAACTAGGATAACTAGGACAGCTAGGATAACTAGGACAGCTAGGACAGCTAGGATAACTAGGACAACTAGGACAGCTAGGATAACTAGGACAGCTAGGACAGCTAGGACAACTAGGACACCTAGGATAACTAGGACAGCTAGGATAACTAGGACAACTAGGATAACTAGGACAGTTAGGATAACTAGGACAACTAGGACAGTTAGGACAGCTAGGACAGCTAGGACAGCTAGGATAACTAGGACAGCTAGGATAACTAGGACAACTAGGATAACTAGGACAGTTAGGATAACTAGGACAACTAGGACAGTTAGGACAGCTAGGACAGCTAGGACAGCTAGGATAACTAGGACAACTAGGACAGCTAGGATAACTAGGACAGCTAGGATATCTAGGACAGCTAGGACAGCTAGGACAGTTAGGATAACTAGGACAACTAGGATAACTAGGACAGCTAGGACAACTAGGACAGCTAGGACAACTAGGACAGCTAGGACAACTAGGACAGCTAGGATATCTAGGACAGCTAGGACAGCTAGGACAGCTAGGATAACTAGGACAGCTAGGATATCTAGGACAGCTAGGACAGCTAGGACAGTTAGGATAACTAGGACAACTAGGATAACTAGGACAGCTAGGACAACTAGGACAGCTAGGACAACTAGGATAACTAGGACAACTAGGACAGCTAGGATAACTAGGACAACTAGGACAGCTAGGACAACTAGGACACCTAGGATAACTAGGACAGCTAGGATAACTAGGACAACTAGGATAACTAGGACAGTTAGGATAACTAGGACAACTAGGACAGTTAGGACAACTAGGACAGCTAGGACAGCTAGGACAGTTAGGATAACTAGGACAACTAGGATAACTAGGACAGCTAGGACAACTAGGACAGTTAGGACAACTAGGACAGCTAGGACAACTAGGACAACTAGGACAACTAGGATAACTAGGACAGCTAGGATATCTAGGACAGCTAGGACAGCTAGGACAGTTAGGATAACTAGGACAACTAGGATAACTAGGACAGCTAGGACAACTAGGACAGCTAGGACAACTAGGACAGTTAGGACAACTAGGACAGCTAGGACAACTAGGACAGCTAGGACAGCTAGGATAACTAGGACAACTAGGACAGTTAGGATAACTAGGACAACTAGGATAACTAGGACAGCTAGGACAACTAGGACAACTAGGATAACTAGGACAACTAGGACAGCTAGGATAACTAGGACAGCTAGGACAGCTAGGATAACTAGGACAACTAGGATAACTAGGACAGCTAGGACAACTAGGACAGTTAGGACAACTAGGACAACTAGGACAGCTAGGATATCTAGGACAGCTAGGACAGCTAGGACAGTTAGGATAACTAGGACAACTAGGATAACTGGGACGTATCGGTATACTATAATAGTATACAGGTACTATACTACTATACTATACCATACATATACATGGTAGTACCATATATGGTTCGTCCGATATATATTTCAGGGCCTTAGGATATTCTTACATGAAGTCCTTGCCCATTTCCCCTTGCGTGCCATTTCCAACGCCAACGTGTTCCGCGGAATGCTGCATCTTTCCCGCGAGACGAGGGACAGGCGATAAAGCTCGGAGGAAAGGAAGGAAACAAAACCAAAGCGAGATTGGGAAAGTTTCGATTGATATTGTCAAAGATTACTGCTGGAGAAACTCGTAATTATCAAGCATTTGAGTTCTCGTTTACTATTTTATTCTTCGCGAAATGGAAGCAATTGCATTACACGACTTTAACACGGAAGAAACAGATGAATTACCTTTCAAAAAAGGCCAAACTTTGAAGGTATATTTGATTTTATTCAACGCTAATTAGATAGCTGGGTTGATATGACTTGACTGACACATCTAGCTGAAAAATATCAATAAAGTTATTTGAAAACGTAGGTTATTTTCAACCAGTGTAATAGTCTAGTTAGGAAGTAGGTTATTATAAGGTAGAGCTTTACAATTTTGTCACCATTTGGCAAATTTATATAATTCATTTCGGCCTAATAAACCGACTAAGGGATTAGGTTTAGAACGCAAATAACATGATATGATGGTCCAACTACGCAATTTGTGAACACGTAACATTGCGTTGAATGTATTATTGGGATATTATCATGCAGTTAGAATCTTTGATTAACTATTTATTACCTCTTTTGCCACTTATGCCCGTCCTACTATTTCAGATATTATCGTCAGACCAAGACAAAAATTGGCACAGAGCTGAGCTTGATGGAAGAGAAGGGTTTATTCCAAAGAATTATGTCAACGTTAAAGAGCACTCGTATGTATCGTTGACATTATTTTATGCAAAATATATACAAGAGATATCAATACCAGGAAGAAGATATTTATTTAGTAAAAAGTTTGATTTAATTTATTTTGATGTTTTTCAGGTGGTATGCAGGAAAGGTAACAAGAAAAGAAGCAGAAGCCCAATTAAGTAACCAAAATCTTGATGGTGCATTTTTAATAAGAGACAGTGAGAGTACACCTGGTAATTAACCCTTCATCTTCAGTTCCACTTACATTTTGTTCTTTATTATCATTGATCTCTTTGGAAATCAACAATTTTTTTTATATTTCAGGTGACTTTTCACTCTCTGTGAAGTAAGTATATTTTAGTACCTTTTGATTAAAAAGTGACGATTTTTATATAATTACCCATGTATAAGCTATTTTACATTGACTAGCCTCATTAATTGAGCTTTTCTTTGCTTGGGTATTGTTGAGTGCTTGGTATTCTATCCAGTGTCATTGTTATAGCTTAATCTGAATTTTATGGTGTCCATATTTTGCAATCTCAACAGTTATGTTATTGTACTCAGCTGTTCTATTGTTTTTGTGTGTTTTTGAATTTCCTCAATTGCTATGTCATTGTTCTAACTGTTTTTCTCTTTCATCAATGAATTGCTTTTGAGTATGGTCGTCAATTAGTTTTGTATATCATACTATCAAGGTTGAAAATAGCTAAATGTAACAACTTGTGACATCCTGCCAATCCAGTCTCAACTTATTTTTCTTTTCTAAGAATGCTTCTAATTCCGATAGATTCTGGCCTTGTTTTACTAAACCCTGAAGAAGCCAGTGTTGTAATGCGTATTTTGCAATACCAATGTGACTTTGTTTTCAGGCATTCTAATAAAGTGCAACATTTCAAAGTCCTTCGTGATGGTGCAGGCAAATACTTTCTTTGGGTTGTCAAATTTAATTCTTTGCATGAATTAGTGGAATACCACAGGACATCTTCTGTTAGCAGAAGTCAAGTAATATATCTTAAAGACATGACTGAAGCACCCGCTGAACCCGTTGTTCGCGTAAGTTCAATAATTGTTCATATTTTTCTTTGGATCCTCACCGACAGCGAGCTAAAGGCAGTCAAGTATACATGACAACAGGCTGAAGAAATGGACATATAAGATGACCATGGATTACCAAAATGTTCTCCTTGAGATTCATTTCCTGAATCATTGCATTAACAGACTGTTTTTCAATTTGTTTGTTTAGTATAGAGCTGCATTTGATTTTGCTGCACAAGATGATGAAGAAGTATCATTTTTGCGTGGCGACATTGTAGAAGTAACACAAAAGTATAATGAAAATTGGTGGATTGGTAAAGTGAAAGGCCAGTCAGGTATGTTCCCAGCATCTTATGTCAAGAAGTTCGAATGAAAGTATACAAATTCAAAATGGGCTCTATTCAATTGTCATAACTTTCCACCCTATACAAAGACTTATGCAACTAAGACATGTCTGTAATTTTTGTGTATTTAATTAATTTTCTTAAAAATTTCGAGGTGCATAAAAGACCAAGCTTTGTTGTGCCTTGAACTTTTTATGACATTTGTATAATTCAGAAAAACTTAATCGCATTTGCCTGGCAGTAGTAAATCATGCCCAAGGAAAGTGAGCATGAGTGAAATTTTCTGATGCTCACTTTTTTCATTATGTTCACATTTAGCTGCTTTTAATTTACATTTCTTGGATTGTGTAGGTTAAGTAAAATTGCATTTTTCTAGTATTTACACAGACCTTGTTGATCTAGAAAATTGATCTAATATACTGCATTGGTTTTGATAAACTTCAAGTGAAGTGCATTTTCATTAGTTTCATAACTTTACGTAGATTCACTTGCTTGAGGTATTTTTCAAGACAATAATGATATGTGTTGTATATTCTGCTAAATTATTTCCATTTATACTTGTGTCTCTTTTTGAAATGTGTAAGGTCACAGCCCAAACCTAAGTGGGAGAGAAAACATTTGTGCAATGACAGAAATCTTTCAATTATTAATTACAATCAACTTCTACATGCGACTTGTTTTCTTGCTATTTTTTGTGATGAAGATATAATACAACTGCCTGTCTACCATCATATAATACCGAGCTGTAATTTTAAAAATTAATAATATGTGTATACTAATACTTTGTGCGTTTATAGTTACTATTGTGCGTTTATTATTCGTGAATATATTGGTAAATCGTAAAATTCATTCAATTATCTTCTGGTGAGAATATATCAAATTCGTGCAAAATTGCTGCACCTGTGCTGGACATCATTCCACCGATAAACATAAATGGGAAAACAAGAGAAGCAATTTTTATAAATCCAAGATTTTCTTTCCTTGGTTTCGGCAAAACTGCTCCTGATCTCAAATGAGTTCTCTTATAATTATGATATGTTGATGTTTTCCGTGTAAACAAAGAATTCCACCGTTTTCTTTTTAATCCTGCACTTCCAACGTGCCTTGCTACTTCCGTTATTGAATTTATTCTTGAAAGATGACTTTGCAAGTTATTCCATCTTGTGACTAAAACCATGGCTATTCCTATTACGGGTTTTTTACTAAAACACTCCAGCCATTAAACATATGCTCGATTTTATCTGCTAACTGAACATAACTTAACATGGAATACTTTCCATTCAGCTAACAGCAGCAGGTGACGTATTGTGAAAAGGTTTTTTCTGAAAGGATGGCATTCTTCATCAACGCCATTCAATTCTACTTCCCAATCCAATTTCGAATGGAAATTCGGTTTCTTTTGTTGTAATCGAATGTGGAAGTTGTGTTGCGTAGCAACTCGGTTAGCCAGGCTCTATGCATTACGTCATCGTGTTACTGCAGCCTCGTTATGAAAACTGTAAACGTTGCATTTGGCTGCGTGGCTTTTGTAAAGCCAAGTAGATGATTTATATCAACAGTCAAAAATAGTTGGCTGGAAAATTGTTTTGATTCGACGACATACGACATGCGGAGCATATCGTAATACAGAAATTTGATCTTTATTTATTTTCCAATAATCCTAGCATTTCGATATTTTTTGTTTTTGTTATATGCCTTCCGTTATATTTTATTTGACTTATTGCAAATGTTTATATCTAAAAAGAGAATGCAAAGAAATAAGATAAAAGTTGACGATTGTTGATTTAGTCTTGTGCCTACTTCTGCTTACGACATTGTCAGCTATTTTTGACTGTTGATATATCCATCATTGGACTTACTGTGAAACTTTGAAATGGCTCCCACTGCAGAAAAAGCTGAATTAAATTCAGAAGAAATGAATACAAAAAGTGCCTTAGAAGATGGCAAGGAAAACTCGGTTTGTGTATGACTTAAAACGTTTTATTTAAACTTTATTTTTTAATCTTTTGCCGCTTTGCTTCTTACTTTCCAACTATACTTTCCAAAGTGCTAAGGCCATGTGAGTGATTTCAATTCAAGTCATTGTCACGTCACTGCAACTACAACAAATGATCGAAAAATGAATAGTTAAATTTATTGTATATTGTAGGAAAATATAAGTGCAATAAATATGTTTGTCAAAAGCATCCAACACCAGTATAGCACGTGAGTTTTTATTCATTTTGCTCAATGCCAATGTTATAGTATCACTCCCTCCTTAACATAACCCCACCCCTATCTGTCTCCACCCACCTATCTGTATCCTTCCTACCCTATTATTTACTGATGTTGGTTCCTTGAGAAAGGTGTAGCAATGGTGCATACTAAAGCTTTAGAGCCAGAGAAAAGCTCATTTGTTACTGGAATTTAGTTTGCAATTGAGAGCAATTTTTTCCATTTTGCAGAAGTTCAAACTTGTGCAGTGTTTTTAAAAAGCTGGACAACAAAATATCATTTTACGAATCAAGGTATTTGATCTTTAACGCTACCAAAATTAAACTCTATTAGTTTCATGTAATCTTCTAGTTTCAAGAGTTCAATAAACTTCATTTGGTTTTTTTATTTTTAGCAAGAGCGATGACATTGATAGAATTAAACATATTTCATTAATGTCTAATAACATGAAAGGATATCTTCAATGTTTCGAGTATGAACATCTTCCTGCTGTACTCGATGACATTAATCTAGAAAGCCAAAAGTTTATATCAAGTCTTTTTGGGTAAGTTGGTCTTTCAAAGTACAATGGTGGACAAAGTCCCTGAGATATTTGAAAAAGTGCAAAAAATGCTACTTCCTTGTCATTTTCATTCTTTGTGGGCCCCACTCCATCCCCTACTCCCTCAAAAACATTGTTGTCTGCTTCACCAGAGCCTCATCATCACCTTTTAAATGGAATATTTTTTATATTGTAAGTGCCTTTCTCTAAAAAAACATTGTTTGAGAAGGAGGGGGGTAAAAGATACATTGAAAATTTGCAAAATCGTAGGTGCCCCAGGACTTTTGTCCACTGCTGTAACATATTACAGTTAGTGTATAACAATTCATCAGAACATAAATGCTTTCTTATTTATTTAATGATTTATTTTCTAGATTGGAGAATGGATTCACTTACTTCCACGATGTTCAGTTTAAAGGAGTTGTCAATGGTTTATATCGATGTTTTTTTTTTCATTCATTAGATTTCATTATTTGTCTGTTAATTATTGGATGCAGATAAATCAGTCAATGCCTGTTTTTTCAATTTAAGTTTGCAAGCTTGCCTTGTACATGAAATATGCAAAGCTTACATCAGATGGCTTCACTGCATTGTATACAAGGTATTGTCTTTTCTCGCAAACCCATTCCATTCAAGTCAGGCACAGCAAACTTCTCTGATAATTCTTAGATGTTTGAACTTCTTTCATCAGGCCTCCAGTGATTTACATAAGTGGAGCAGCGCCAACTGATTTTGGGAAAAACCTCAGAACACAGGTATTTATTTCTAATCATATTTATGTAACTCACGGAGGAGCATGATTGATCAAATTGTGAGCACTTGGGGTTTTCTGTTTTTGTCAACTCCTCAAAATTACCCTAGAATTGTATAAACCTGTCTCCACTTGGGTGTTGCACTACCATGAGCTCTTGTGAGTGCACATCAGATGAAGTCTAATTCTCAAGCATCTCTCAAGCACTGAAGGCTTTGTTTGTCCGAAGGCTGACCTCTCACCAACAGCCGTCCAACATCCTGTACTGCCACCACAACACATTGAGCAAATATAGTGACTGGTTGGGGCTCGACCGTTGGCCTCTCACGCTGATGCCCTACCACTGGGCTATCCAGTCTCCCTTATGTATAGTGTAGTGAGTTCTAGTCTATGGAAGTTCTGAACATAGGACTTGTCAATCCTTAAAGGAGAACCGACACGCCAAAATAATTTTGTCTAAATCGGGAGAAACAATGCCGGAGATTTCAAATATCAACTTCGTTTTTCCAAAAAATTATTCAATTTCGAGTTACAGGCAGTTGAAATACGAATTTCAAAATCCCGAGAATTTCACCGAGTTTGAGCGAGAGCCACCGAGAGCGTGTGATGTCACAAATACCATGTTGTCTCGGCCACGACGATCAAAACACAAGGAAAAGGCACTTCGATATTTTTATTCTTGCTTTAGAAGGCATTTCTGTGTTTAATCAGCTCGGAAGAAGGTTTATAATTAATAAGAAATGTCTGAAGACTTAAGTCATGACTTTCACTACCCGGATATTCTCGAGGGTGAAGCGATTCAGCCATTTTCATATTTGAGCATAATCCTGAGGCAGCAATGGCAGCAAGTGAGTCTGATGACGATTGGGTGAACGATCATGAAGATGATTATTTTAACATCGAAAGGATTGCAAATAGAGATTTACAGGACATTTTTGTGTATATTTGCCGTTTCTTTGAACCAAATCTTTCCTTATTCTGTCTTGAATTGCTCGTCATAAATCTCACATGACACTTCCTCTTTGGCGAAGAAAAGTCAAATCAACTGTGGAATGGGAATGGCATCTGGCTTCAATGCAAGCTTGAATTTCACTTCTGTCACCTTGATCAAGTGTGGATTTCTTTGGAAACATGTTTCCTTGAAGTGACTTTCGCACTGGCTGGAAGCTTTGGTAGGCCTAAAAGGTTTACTAAACGCATTTTTTCTATGCATCGTTTGCGAACAATTTTGTAAGAAGAAAACGAGAAAAGTGCTTTTCCAGTGCCACTACAGTTATAGGCAGGACATACAACCATTTTTACAATGTTTAACTGATAAATAAAAACCCAGGAATCATTTTAATAGAAGAGAGTTTTCATCCCTTCCCCGGACATGACTCACTGTGTTATTGCTTCACGTTGATTTCAACATGGTATTTGTGACGTCAGTAAAATCATCACCGAAAGGGTTGCGAAAATTGCAAAATAATCGGCAATTTCCGAGTTTTTGGAAGGGCTGTAACTCGAAATTGAATGATTTTTTGGAAAAACGAAGTTGATATTTGAAATCTCCGGCATTGTTTCTCCCGATTTAGGCAAAATTATTTTGGCGTGTCGGTTCTCCTTTAAAGTTTGGCTGACCTGCGCAGTACTAAGTTCCTGGGTATTGCGCTGGAGCATTCATTACATAATGGAATATAAAATTCACTACATTGCATCCCTGTGATTCATTCATTTGAACACTCACGAAGGGTTCCTGCGCACCACCAAGTAGTATGCTAATGCGCGTGGTGACCACGTTTGGTCTAGTACTCCTCCGCAGCCTCGTAATTATAATGCTGTTGCATTGAGCTCGAGAATTTCGAGACAAATTGTCGCCAGGATGAAACTTACTATTAGTATGCAAGATGTTTTGAGCTCTGCAACCATTCGTATTTATTTGATTCTGTTTATTACACAAATAAATTGTTTGATGGAATTTGTGTTTGGTTTGCTGTTATTCTATTAATTTCTTTTCTTTTCTAGCTTGGTCTGCCTCAATCAAGTATTTGCAAAGGTAAAACCCAAATTTATTTTTTGCGGGAGGTGCACTTAATTTTATTATTAAGCGAAATGACAAATATTGTTCCATTAGTTAATGATATTTTATTTAATTTCTAGTTTCATGCAATACCCTGATTGGATCTCCTTATGCAATGGTAAGTCTCAAATGTTGAAATTATTATTATGGAGCCTCAATTTCCAGTATATTCAAAGTCCTGTTTTGCTTTGCATTCTATAAGGAGCCTAATTTTGTCTTCTGTTTTTCTAGGATGTTGCTGCGTTTGATAGACTTTTGACAGATGATGTGTCCTGTGGCAAAACTCCACTGATTCTAATTGCATATGCAGGTAACTGCAATGACACGTTTTTATACTGCTTGCGCAAGGGTCGTTTGATTTTTTTGAAGATTTGAGAATGCGCAATATTCGAAATTTTCTTCTACGCTGGTCTGTGGAACCAGAAATAACTTTATCAAGGATACATTTCGCCAATTGTAGCCATGTGGTGGTATTTTTGCTATGCTACAAATGGTCGGTGCTCTGATTTATTGCTTTTATTTTTATTTTGCAGGAACTCCAGTTACTGGCCACACAGATAATCTGACTAGACTTAGGGAAATTTGCACACAATCTGGTGTTTGGCTTCACGTTGAAGGGTATTTATTCTTAATCTTTCATTCGTAGCTATTACTAAGTTCATTCTATCATTCAGATTTATATTCAAATTATTGAACATGTTTTTGCTCTTCTAGTGACTCGTTGGCAACTCTTGCTTTACCAAAAGTTCCTCCTTCCATAGCTGTAAGTGTTTGCTATTTGGTTACTCCTTCTTTCAATGAGGTTATTATTATATTCGCATTGAATATTCAATGAATGAATGTTGTTAATTTTCAGTCATCATCAAGTGCTGATAGTATGACATTAAATCTTCCTGATTGGATGGCGTGTTTCACTCTTCCATACTGTGTATCCCTTTCTTCGATCTAATTTATGATAATATATGACACATTTTCTACTAATTTATTTTATTTGTTATTTTTTATTTGTAATAAGAATACAAATTTATCACGAAGAGGATTGCGACGTTAGGAGAGATACTTCTCTCATCATTAAATTGTTTAGAATTGTTTATTGTAGTTTAGTGTTCCTTAATAAAACCATAGACATTCTATAAAACTTCAAACCCATTATTGGTATGTACAATTTCAGCTTTTTGTCAATCTATTTCAGCGATTCCCATGATAATAATTATAAATGATAATTGTTTATTTTTTGTATATTTTAGGCTGAACACAGTGGATTGGAGTCAAAGGAAATTGTTGATAAATTGATGTGCTTGCCTCTATGGAGCGTCATAAACTCAATTGGTTCATATCATTACTAACTTATCACTTATGTTTACAATAATCTATTTGAAATACTGCTACGCTTAATGGCACATTATAACTAACTAATTTTTTTTGTTTTTCTTGCAGGTCTGGAAGAGATGAGAAACATTTTCATCAACGCTTCTGAATTGGTTTGTGAAGCTTGATTTTGATATATTCATTTGTGTGTTATTAAATATTAAATTGTAATCATTTATTTCAGTCTGAATAGTTAATAAGTAGGTATTGTCATGTGTTGTGATTTGGTGTTTTTAATTTCTAGGCTCAGCAATTATCGCATCGATTAGACATGGTATCAGGAATCAAACGGCTTGAGCAATCAAATGTTGTATCCCCTATTGTTGTATTTCGATACAAGGCTACACCATCATTAACTTACAGTTCATCAAGCTCTCTTGAATATGAAGGTCTCTATCTATTTCTTTAACCCCCTCTGCCCTGTTTTTACTCTTGTGATGACATTAATATGAATCATTCTTTATCTTGTAACCTTGTATAAACGTAGCATTTGTTTTGGTCGTAGCAGTCAATCAATAATTAAGATTCTTACAAAGGAGCAATGATCTTGCATTATTTAGATGTTTCTTCTTACAACTGAACACTTGCTGTGTTGTTATTTCGCTTTTATTTATACATTATGTCATGGGTATTTCTGGTTTCAGATGACGACGTTAGTGCTGATAAGATTTCAAAAGAGCATCAAGCAATGACGTCAAAAAACCCAGTTGAGATTTCTCCAAAACTTTCCGATGCTTTCAATTGTTTAGTAAGTATTTTTCTATTTACTTTCTATTTTACATATTTATTGTTCTTTCTTATTTCATGTCCATATAAACTTCTTTCCATAAAGTTCCTTTATTTCATATTACTGATTATTTATTGATGATTGCTGATTAGTCTTAAAGTGTTTTTGTTTTGTGTTAAGCTTGCAAATTCACTACAAGAGCTACACAAGAATGTGCGAATTGATGTAAAGCAAATATCAAGGGAAGGAATATGCATTACGTTTAATCCTTTGCACAGTGCAAAAGGTAATAACCATTTATCGATATTTTTATTGGACGAAATTCATTCAAAATTGTATAATTGTCAAGACAGTTAACAACTTTGATATATAAATTTTTTAATATAATATAAATATTTTTAAAGCGTGTGCAACCACAAGAGATCACATTGATGCGTTTATTGCACAACTCGAACAAGAAATCGTAAGACCAATTATCATGTATTCATATTAATTATTAATTCTATTCATATTATATATTAATTTTTATGCTATCTTCGTGCAGTATTATGTATATAGTGTGAATTTATTTGTAGGTAAAAATGGATACAACACTGCTCACAAGAAATATTTTTCAAGAGCATTTTCAAAGTGTAAAGGATGTTGTTCTGATTGATATTCCTGATTTGCCAATAGTTGGTGCTTTTCAGTAAGAGAATTTACCACCTAATTTCTTAACAATTCAAGCAACATTACTGTTTTATTAAGTTACTATCTATCTTATTTTAATTGACATAAATCTATTTTTGTCTTTCACAGATGTGTACCGAATTATTGGAAAATGAAGGATCTTTCAAATCTAAGTGATATTAAGAAGAAAGAAGCTAACGATCTCAATTTGAGCATTCTGGACAGATTATCTGAAGAATTTTCAAATTTGCACCAAGGAAAGTCTTCAAGTGGACAAGTTTTCATTCAGATTGGACTGGTACGCATCACACTTGAGTAGCTCCCACTCTTAAAGGCATCATAAAGACTGCATGATAATATTAATATGATGTTGCTTTTTATTTATCTTTCAGGTTGACGACTCTTTTGATATAAGTCTGTTTGCAGAAAGAGTATCAAGGATAGCTGAGGAATTGGAGGATAATTCCAAAGTAAGTTATTTTAATGTACAATCAAGTATTTTTGTGAAATAACAGAAACTTTCATCGATCATTGTTCTTTATATTTCTTATTACTAATTCATTGTTTACTTCAAAGTTTTTAGAAACAGTAAGTGATGCAATTCAAGCAAAGATTCACGAGGCCGAAGCTGGGTTGCAGAAAGAGTCGGAGGAGAAATTCTTTGAAGATGTAAGAAAATTTCTATTATTTTTACCGTGTTACTGTGATTGTATTTGATATTGTAAACGATAATTGTATGATCATTATTGATGTTTTTGCTGACCAGGGTGTTTTGAGAAATGTCCCTGTTTTTGGCTCTGTTTACAATTGGCTGTCACCTCCAGAAAAAGAGTCACGTGGTGTTACAGGAAGAGCATTCAACCTCGCTTCAGGTTTGAGGAATTTTTTAATTTTTATTCATTCATTCATTCATTCGTTTATTTGTTCATTTATTGGCTCGTTCGTTCGTTTATTTATTTGTTTCTTTTGTTCAGTTATTCGCTTTTTCATTTGTTCATTTGTTCAATCAAATATTGGTATACTTCTCTCTTGTGAATTTGTTTACTTCTTGTTTATAAAATTTTCGCTTTGTTTATTTTTGTTTGTTTTGTTTCATTCAGGCAAACTGGAGTCAACAGAGAAAACATACAAATATAAAATGCAGATTCAGAATGAAAGCAAAGATGGTGGTGATCCTGATAATGAGGCTGGAATTCCATTTGATGTAAGTGCAGATGCTCATGATGATGATAAGTTATCATCAACTGATTTAAAAATCCTTGGTCAATCCGAGACATCGACACCTGAATCAGAAGAGCAAGGAAATATTGAAGAAGGCATGAAAATGGAGGACAATTTTGTTGTTGGTGATAATTCTTCTGCAATTAAAGTAGATGAAGAAGGGCATGAAGTTAAAGAATCAAATGTTTAAAATTTCTAATTTAATTGTCGAACATATATTTCAATTGACAGACACGGAACGGGAGAAACATGGAACAAATGTTAGTTCAGTATATTAATAATTGGTAATTTGTGATTAATATTTACAAGTATTTATGTTTTAGCCAAGTGGAGAGTAAATGTCAGTACTGTTAAAATTTCTAAATATGGTCAGTAGAGAAAGATAACTTTATAGCGAACTATGAATTGAAATTGTTATGATTTTTATTACTTCTTGGCAAGGTTGAGATAGGAATATTTCCAACGTCGGGCCTTGGTAATTTCACAAACCTTAACATGGAAATCCCTGATTTCCGTTCGCAAAATAATAAAGTATAAATTATTAGCACCTCTAATTTTGTTTGAAAACTTAATAGAAAGTTTAAATACAGATGAAATGGGTTAGCTAATATTCTTAAATATTAGAGTAAAAGAAAAAGCCGCAATTATTCAAAGAAAATGCAATTATATTTATAAAAGTCGTTATAGAAGATTAATCTGTCTTAATATCCTTTAACTTTCTCAATATGAATGCAAAATGCCCTAAAGCTGAAAATTCCCTCGTTAACCTGATTTCAAATTTCTGGATTCTCAATTCAAACACGGCTTCATTGTATGGTTGATTTGATGAAAAATATATTTGATAGAATAATCGTGCTTTCCTTTCGGATAGTTAAATAGTATTGCTATTTTGAATTTGTTTGAGCTATGACTCGGTTTGTTTAATATAGAAATGTATGGCATGGAATGCATCTACGTAGACATAAATAAACCGTTGTTTTGGTCGGCTGTTTTGACATGGGCAAAAGGAAAACAAATAAATATGAATGGATAATTGACTGTTTCAAGGGAAGGATACGCCATCGCATGTCATTAAATAACAACATTGATCTTATTAAGATGCATTGAATAATTCCCTTAATGCTTCGTTGCTTTCTTATTTTTTTTGTTTAATTGAATGAATGAAAACCTTTGTGCAAACAAAAAGCCAGTGATGGCCTTTTAAGCGAAATAAATAGAGCGTAAAATCCGACAATATAAATTGTTTTTCATATTATTCTTATTTTTTATTATTACCTCTGTCTTCTGTATAACGAGCTCTCTTTCTGTTCACAAACCACCACGCTTGGACCAAACTGCATAGCTTGGTCTTATATTAACTATATAATCAAAGTTTAGAAAGGACAATTGAAAGAGATTTTGCAGCATTTGGTGTGATGGATCTGCAATTTGCTGTGTTGTTCATAATTTCGTTATTTTGCATTTTGAATTTCGATAAACATGTCTTGGCTGGAAGAGACAGAAAGAACAGAAGAGAGAGAAAAAAATGTCCCAGAGTCTGTTTACGAGAAATGACAAAGCAAGTCAACAAATTAAAGGTATATAGCTCTTTATTAATCTTCTCGTTCATTCAATTATTTCATAGAGAGACCTAGTTGCAAACTTTCCTGTCAGTTCGTTCGTCCAGTCAATTATAAAAGATTGATGAACTTTGCTTCCGAACTGATGACTGCAAACTTGGCCTATTTTCATTTTCACTTTTTATAAACCTTTACAAAGTCGTTTTACAAACATATATTAAAACTTTGTCATGTTTCAATTCGGCCCATAAATACGTTTTATAGGTTTAAATTTAGCTGTGGTGATATCATTTTAACGACGTTATTTGGAAAATTTTGGATATTTGCCATATAATTTGATTGCAAAACAAATTCTGTTCTGACGACAATGTCCGATCATTATATAATAAACAATATTTATGAGTGGTGGAAAATTAAGAGCTTTTTGATCGTTTAATGACTTGTATTGTTATATTTGAATTTGATTTTTCTGTGCTCGAAACATCATCAATTAGATTTGTAAGAGCCAATTACCATATAAGGATTGTGATTATGGACAAGTGGAAGTTGTTTATGAAACACGTGGTTTAATTTGCGGTGTTACATAATGCACATTGCAGTGCCAAATTGTGCCAAATGTACCAAATTGCGCCAAATTGAAAAATTGAATGATTTTAAGGTTGCAGGCAACTGACTCTAGAAATGTTTGTGCTCGGAAGTTGGAATTTCTCGAAGTAATGAAAATACGACTCATTAGTAGCTTTTTTCAATATTATTGGAAATGTTCGCAAATCTTAGCTCCATTCTAACCTGAAATAACAAATGTATCACTTTGCCCCTGAGTTTGCTCTTTGCCATAAATATCCTGGTAATCTCGACGTTTCCTGACTTGAGATATGTTTTCGACCACAGAATGCTGAAGTCGTTTATTTGAACAGTTGATAGTTTTAAAATCATTCTGAGGTCAAGCTGACTTTTAAATCTGTTAAATAGACCAGGTCAAAAGGAGTGTGAAACTATATTTGCTAAGATTTAAGGAGTTTATTGGTGGCTCTATGATTGGTTTACAACTTTATGGATTACTCAACGCCTAATTTGAAGACGGTGTTACACCCTTGATCAAAGAAAAATTGACTTGGCAAAAGTTATTTTGAGGTTAATGATATATGCCTGCCAGATCTTGGTTTTTGGTTGAGCGCTATAAAACCATTTTCATTTCAAATTTTGTTCTGCTAAACGACGACTTATTGTGAATTCGAAGTTGATGCAATGGAAAGAAAGATGAAGTTTTTTGTTTTTTGGATGTTCATAATTTTGGCTTTATCGAGTGTGAATAGTAAAACAAAATGTAAGAAAAGAGATGGACTCAAAAAAATAGTTCGACATCTTCGATTTGAGATCAAACAACTTAAGGTTTGCTTCGTTCTTTGTGAAAATATTATCAATTGAATAAGGATATTATATAACACATTTACGTATGCAAGAAATAAAGATTATAGAATCTTTTAGATACACATGTTCATTTTTTGTATATGATTGTTATTTTCGTAGGATGAAATTGAGGCATTGAAGTCAAAAATTGCGACTATCCCAGCGGGTCCTGTAGGTCGTCCTGGTCCCAAGGTAAACTTGATATTGTTATTAATGAAAATAACTTTCAAATACCATGCATGCATTTGAAAATGTTTTGTTATATCATAATGAAACCATAACTTTGTTTTTTTCAGGGGGACCCTGGAATTATTGGACCTCCGGTATGCAAATCAATCCATAAGTTTCCACAATAATCTTTTGTCTATTTTATCTATATGGATTATTTAATTAGTTGCAGGAATCTGAATGCAAAACATGTCCAAACCTTGACCTTAAGTTTAAGTCATCATGTCCAAACTAAGCCAGTGCATTTTTATTTTCTTATTTCAGGGGTTTCGAGGCGAAAAGGGAGAACGTGGCGCTACAGGATATTATGGGGTAAATTCTTTTCACAAAGCAAACATCAAAGCTATTAATGCACTTTGTTTTTTATCCTTTCAGTATTGACAATGTCATCTCTTTTCTTTTTGTCAGGGAAGAAAAGGTGCTGCCATTCCAAACTTGCCGTCTTGTGGAAATGATGAATTTCTTTCTTCAAATGGAAAGCAAATTTTCTGCGTAAAATTTGGTATGTGTCAGGTTGTAAGGAAATCTATTTATAGTCAGAAATATTGTGCTAGATGCTGTTAGCTTTATTAAAGTTTAAATTAGCGAAAATTATTCCACAGATCTGAATAAAATAAAGAAGAAAGACACATCAGGTAGCTATAAAATTCGACTAAAAAATTGTTTATGGAATATGAAAAGTTACATTATATATATAGTGAGTTGAGGACGCCATAGCAAATATGATGATAAATCAAACAATTCTCAACTTTAGATAACAGAATGCCCCATCCACCAATCATTTCAAAACCAACACTTTCACCAGGTATAAATTCAATTCTTTATTTCAATTTTTTTGTCTTCTATACTAATCTGATTTGATGTAGTATAACAATTAAATCTATTTTTTTCCAGCTGTAATGGAGCAAATGACGACGTTTGAAAGAAAGAGCATGCTACAAAGTTTCCATGGAGATACATGGGACATTGGCGTCATCCACCATGATGCCAATCTTTATTATTGCAGTTCCTTACTTGGCAAAGCATTTTCCATTCACAAGTGGATTTCAACGAGGTGCATATACACACATCAATATAATTATTACCGTTGTACTTCGATTAAATGCCCGGGGCGTTTATTAAATTTATTGATGTTCTAGGGGGCCTTTATTCGAGGGGGCGTTTAATCGAAGCATTACGGTATGCTCAGTTGATGGACTTACCTATCCATCGTACGGTATATGGCTTGCATTGGTTATATAGCTAATAAGCATTTAGTATATCTTTTTAGCTAAGAAGGCTGATATGCAAAAGCCATGTGAATGATAACCAGTTGTTATGACAGGTTTCCATCACGCATTCAGTAATCTTGTCTTTTTCCTAGATTCTGGGAAGTGAAATCTTTTCCAATCAGAGATGCTAGAAATTGGAAATCATTTACGATTGGTGGAAGTCTATACTTGGCCGTTGCAAGTAACAGTAATAATAACTCGCCGATCTATAAATTCATCTCAAGTGAAGTTGTTGAGGAATATCAGCAAATACCTGTCAAAGGTGTTTTTGACGTTGAACCATTTCAAACCAAAGATGGCCTTTTTCTCGTTTATACTTCCATTCATGGTCCCAGCTCGGCTATTTTCCGCTGGAATAAGGTCAAAAAAATCTTTGTAAAACATCAAATTGTGAATGCTTATGGAACCGATGTGGAAGTTTTTACAATCGATGGTTCCCACTTTCTCGCCTTCGTTGGTGAGTATTTTTTACTTCATTCTATTCTAAGTATGTGCATATACGTGGATTGTCTACTAAGTTTCGTTTGGCATTTTGCTAAATGTCCATGGCTATTATTGTTACTTTAGCGATGGAAGGTGGACCTTATATTAATCTCTACAAGTTGGCAAAGGATGGCAACTTTTCAAAGTATGGAGCAATACGAGACAACCAAAGGGCCTACTCAATGCATCATCTTCAAATTAACGATGATCATTTCCTTGCTGTTGCTAAATACAGCAATCAACCATCAATTATTTTCAAATGGGATGGAAAAACTTTCAGGTCACATCAACAAATTGCATCTTGTTGGGTAGGTCTTTCTTTATTTTTTCTTAAATTTACAGGATTGTAAGACATTTAAGTCGATAGTTTACATTAATAAGACTGATTTCAAAATATCACATTCGACAATTGCAATCAAATAAAGTAAATAATATATTGATTTTTTGTTAGGCTCGCGGATTTACAAGCATTACAAGTTCACTGATTGGTCAGTCTGAAACATACTTGGCTGTTGTCAACAACAAATGTAATCCTGCAATTTACGTTTGGCGCTCTGATAATTTCATCAAGGTCCAAGAAATGGAGTCCAAACTTACTCGAGATATGGATTTTTTCCCAATGAACAACCATGTGTATCTTGTCGTGTCTGCTGTTCAAAATACTAACATTTACAGAGGAACAGTCAAGAAACAAAATTAAAAAAAGAGCGTTATTATACTATGCAGATGCTTTTACTGGTTCTGCTTCCTTGATGAACGTAGGTTAATCACAACATAAAGTTACAATAAAACAGATTTAGTTTAGATGAATTTATTTGATTGTTGAAGATGAAGATAACACAAACGAAAATAACTCTACCCTTCCTTCGAGAACATTTTTCTGTCATGGTGGGGTTGTAAATAGAGTTTTTAAGAGAGGTTTCATTGTTTTGTTTTATAATGTTTCTTGTGTTTTAGCAAGATACTATAGCTATTTGATTAATGCTGATTTCCTTTCATACCGATTTCGGGGTGATAATGATATAATATTACCTTTAAGTTTATCTTTTGACGTTAAAAGTTGGAGTAGTATACATATGACGTAATTAGGACTTATAGCTGTTGGACGTCTATGTTCTAGTGTAAACCTTCTTCGTTCATTAATTCATTTATTTGGCGGGGCGGAAAACGAAAAGGATCATGGGAGAAACTGACTAGAAGCGGAAGTAGGGTCGACAAGAGAGAGAAATGAATAGATTGTTCATATGGTTAAATGAATTTGTTATGAGGTGGTCTTTTTATAATCTATTGATTCATCGATTAAATAGGATATGGATAAGTAGAATATGATATACTTGATTCATAAATGATTGAAATTTTTAATTTGAGAGTTATTGCTGAATTTCACGTTGGGTGTATATTAAAGATCGATTATTTTGCTTTCGGGAAGTGGCCTAAAAGAGGGACTGGCAAGGAATTTATTTTCATTCACAATCACAGTTCTTCTTTGTGAACGGAGTTGACACACACCAGGAAGCATCGCGTATATTCGAATTGAAAATATGGCAGATATTGTAAAAACATTGTATTCATACGAAAGTGATCAGGGACACGGATTGTCATTTGAGGCAGGAGTAAAAATCAATGTTACTGAAAGAGGGGATAATGGATGGTGGCGAGGAAATTTGTTGAATAATAATAATAATGATGGCAATGATAACGATAATTCCGAATTTCATGGGTGGTTTCCAGCAAGTTATGTTACAGAAATTGAGCCAGCTAAGGTACAATTTGAAGATTATCAAGCATATCGTAAGCCCCGTTGATTCATTTAAACATACGCGATAAACGCACAAGTAAAAAATATAGATTAACATAACAGCAGGAACAATATTTGTGTTACCTATTCTTTAGAGAGTATATGTGATCAGGAAATTTAACTACGCTTTTCAAAGGCAACGAAATTCTTTATATATGATTAAAACGTTGTCTGCCGTTATGTTAAGAGATGAGTGCCTGTCATGTCCTGTTTTCTTTGATTTTATAATTATATTAAACAATAGACGCATTCTATGTTGTCTATAATATATTGTGAAGTTATATTGTAGGCATTTTACTTGTTTTTAAATAGATTCAAGATGAATCTCCGGCTAAATCAATTCCATCTCCATTGCCTGAAAATTGGAAAATTGCACAAGCCACTGATGGGCAGACATATTATTATAATGAGGCCACTAATGGTATGATAAATTTTAATAAATGTTTTAAATTCTATTTTTATATAATTGTTTTTTCAATTATCATGTTATATTGTTTTTGTTTGTAGAGACCTCATGGAGTTTTCCACAGATATCAAGCCCTGACATAACATTGCCAGGCACATATGCAAAGAGACACACAATATCGCAATGCTCAAATTTGAAGAAATCACCTCTTCATGCCCTTAAAGCTGAACACGCAAGTAATGATAAACTAGAAGGAAGAACTAGCAGCCTGTCTATTACACCAGGTGGGTATGCATCCTATAAGAGGTACAAGACACAGTATTTAAACTCTGATACAATAAAATCTCAATTAAGTCCCTTAGTTCTATTAAGCCCCACCTAACTAATAAACTCCCCTTTCCAGTAAGCCCCCTCTGCAAACTATAAGCCCCCTTTGGAGCTTAACAGAACTTTTACAGTATAAACAACAGGATTGCATCTTTTATGCTAGCAGTGATGTTTTTGTTATTGAAAACAAAAGATTAAAAGTGAAGTGAAGTTTGTATATTTTGTTGACAGAGAGTGGTTCAACAAGGACTCTTTCTCCAGCAAGAGAATCGCTTGATGCAAAAAGCGTTGGGAGTACAGGAAGTGGTGGAAATCGAAGGGTCAGTTTGCAACTAACTTACCATGTCGTTTAAAGTCTTGTCAACTCCTTGTGTTTAAATGTTTAAACCTTCTATTGCGAAGCTATATTTTACAACAGAGGGTTTATTTTACAGCGTAAAGCAAGGCAAATGGCTATGGATCTAACACCAACCGTAAGCTTGAACCGGAAGCAAAATTATTGTCCATCATGTTTGTTTTTTTATGATTCTCTTTGATTCTGGTCTGTGATGTTTTAGCGAGCTCCGTTCTTCAATTTTCCGTCCATTGTTGAAAGCAAGGAGCAGACTGCATTGAATCAACTTGAAGTCAGTTTTTGTGACAATTTTTGGGTAGGTTGCACTTTCCTAGATATACTTTTTGTGTTAAACTATATCCTTATTTATTTTACATAAATATTTCCTCGCTTTGATAGGAGGATCTTGGTGAGTCAACTGGATTTGATATTGCCAAAGAATTTGTCACAAAAGGAAAAGCGAACTGCAAGGAGATGGCTGAATTCTTTCGAGAGCGGTATGGACATCTCACTTCTCCCATTTCTATGCAATGTTCCTATTTATGCTTTTGCAAGTAACTAAATATTGAATAATGATAAAATATTTCAATTCATACAGCGCAGCAATTGAAGATCTTTATGCTAAAAATTTGGCACGTCTGGCCCATTCAGGACATGGAAGCCAAGAGAAAGGGTATGAATATCTTAATGCACTTCGTAATAGTTTGATTAAGCACCAGGAGCTTATTCAAAGCTCAATCTTTGACATTCGTAAGAAAAAACCCTTTCTATAAGGAATTTTTTTGAGAAGTGGTAACCAATAGATTGGCTTTTTATGCAACAACGGATTTTTAATATTGTTTCAGTTCAAAAGAATTGCTAGAATAATTATAATTTTAGGTCTTATGGTGAGACTTGGCAGAAAATTAAGAAGGGAGTTGAAGAAGAAGCAAAAAATCATCAGAAGTTTGCAAGCTCTGTTAGTATTTTTAATCGTCTGACTTTCTTGCATTATTTCCTTGGATAATTTAGATATTGGGATTTTTATAAGACCAGCCATTTTGTTACTTTTGCAGCTTTTAAACGGCTTGGTTAAAACAATTTCAGAGTTTGCCGAGCGACCTGTCTTGCAAGAGAAAAAAGATTCAAAAAGAGTAAGAATGTGTGACATAAAATTGCAAAATAATCCATAGTACGGTGACCAAGATCTATAAAAAGAAATTAATTTTGTTTTAGATTGATATTCTTATTCAAGAACATCGTAAACGTGTTGCATCGAAATTTAAAGAAGTTGAAAAGGTGAACATGTAACAACATCGTTTATCTATTACTAAGCCTTCATCACTTACATTAACACTGCATATTTTTATTGTAAGATTGTTGGAGTAGATTTATATATTTATATATTTAATGTCGCGAATTTTTAATCCGAATTATAGCAACAAGGAATATTGGCAGAACGACAAGCAAAGATCAACCAACCAAACAAGGTAATATTTTAATTTGTCGTTTTTTTGAATAATCTCATGTTAAACAATAACTGTAATTATATTATGTATGATTATTAAAAGTTACAGAAAGCTATTAAAATCAGAATTTGCCTTTTTTCTTGATTAGAAACAAGATTCCTCAAAAACGCAGAAAAAGATTGCTTCATCAGGTATTTTTATTTTTTTTTCTCATCAACTTTATCAAGTTTTCTTGCAATTGCTCTTGGTTGATGAATTATAATTTTTTAACATATCGTACTTGAATATTTAGCAAAATATTTACTTAATTTACTAGAATATAAGTATTTTATTAAATAGTTGATGATTTAAAGAAATCGATTGATGACTTTAATGACGCACAAGCAAAATGGATAGAAAACACGATCTTCGGCTTAGTGGTATATATTCTTTATTTATTTATATATATCCTTTATTTATATATATATGTTGTGCAACTTGCAAGGATATTTAAGAACAACAGATGATGTGATTTATGAATATGGTAAATTTATATTATTTTGTTGCTCAGGAATTGGAGAAAAGAGAAACAGAACGAATTGAATTTTTGAAAATGAAACTTGAATTATATACTGAAATTTTAAAAACAGCGTTAAATGCAAATGTAGAGGTTTGTTATGAATTGAAAATTATTAGGTAAAACCCATTTTTATGTTTATTTGTGGTTGTATGTAACCTAAGCTATTTAATTACTTTTTATTTTTTTTCAAGGTACAAGGGAGAATAACTGAAGAAATAAAGAAAGTTGATCCATATCTAGACCGCAAAGCATTTGTCGAAGGAAATAAAACTGGGTCTATTCGACCTGTCGATATAAAAAAGTAATTTAACAATTTTCATCCATATATTTGAATGTTAACTTTCCATTAAATATCAAGTTTTTATTTCAGTATTTGCCTTAATATTCGAACACCACCATTTTCTGAGGAATCCTAATATATATAAACACCAGCTTTTCTCACAAGTCAAACACAATGTCAACAATTTGTGGAAAGTATTGCAAACCGAGTTTTCTGTTCAATTTGATTCAAGAACATGTTTAATACAGCGTTTTTCATAAAATTTATCTTTTAAATATTCTTATTTCTATAGGTTTTTGATATTTAATTAAAAAGATATCTTAATTTTTTTGAAGTGTTGCATGAAGTATATTTTCATATCGATTTAAAAATCCGTTGTTTAAAGCATTGCGTGATGTTATATCTATTTTGCATGTATTTACGTACCTTGGAAGGTCAATAAATTCATTGTTTTTGAGGTAACGTAAGCAAAAGACAGGTCAGTTGACATAATTGCTTGAGTGTGTGAGGTACCTCCGTTTATCAAGGGAAAGTTAAAAAGTCAAGGCGAGAGATCAGCATAGCATCAGGAGTGAGAAAATAAAGAAAAAATATTGCAAAGAAGTTATTAATAATTCAGAAAAGTGCTGAAGATATTATACTGAGCATTTTGCTTTTGAATGAATAAATGATGATATTTTCTGTGATGGAAGAGAATCATCTATTGACTTCAAATGACGAAGATGAAGATGAATTGAATTCCATAGAATCAGCAGAGGTGGAGGGGGATATGATGAAGTCCTCAGGAAGTTGGAGAAACAGAACCTACAATTTATTAACGTCTTCTTCGTCTCATACTTCGCTGGAAGATATGCCATTTGCTCGTTCCACAGGCTCAATTAAAAGCCATGGAACATTTCCCAAACAAAGACATCGCAGCATTGAAGTTTATAACGAGTCCGAATCCGTTGATGTGGATACGGAATTTGAAGAGACACCGCACGAGAAGTTACCGATTAGGCCGGTGAAGAGAAGGTTGGTTGAAAAGAATGGTCAGAATAATGTCAGGTCAAAACATATTCCCAGATCGAGATATGCTTTAGATGTATTTACAACAATTATTGATGCTCGTTGGAAGTGGATGGTGTTTATGTTCATTGTTTGTTATCTTGCAACTTGGGTATTATTTGCCACATTTTGGTGGTTGGTGATTGAAGGCAGGAATTCAGGTGACGAATGCTTCCAAGGTGTCAACAGCTGGGCAACTGCGTTTCTTTATTCTGTCGAAACTCAGCAAACAATTGGTTATGGCACAAGAGCTTTGAATTCAAAATGCCCTGAAGCAACCATCCTCTTGATCTGCCAAACAGTTATTGGCATGTTGTTAGATGCCATTTTATTGGGGCTTGTGTTTGCAAAACTTGCAAGGCCAAATAAAAGAACCAGCACGGTTTTGTTTTCAGAAAATGCGTGTATTTCAAAAAGAGATGGTAAATATTGCTTGCTCTTTCAAGTTTCTGATGTTCGTAAACGTCAGCTGCCAGAGTCCCATGTCAGAGCATATTTATATCGATCTTTGAAAACGAAGGAAGGCAGAACAATGCCATTTCATCATGAAAGTCTGCATGTTGGTCACGACCATCAGACTTTTGATCCAGATATCAGCCCAGATAGATTGTTTTTACTATTTCCTGTCACTGTTGTTCATATAATTGATGCTACAAGTCCATTTTATACCATGTCAAAGGAAGAATTATTGAAATCTGAATGGGAGATAGTTGTTGTCATGGAAGGAGTTGTCGAAGCAACTGGTTGTACAGTGCAAGCAAGAACATCGTACCTATCTGATGAAATCTATTGGGCTCATGACTTTATTGACGTTCTTGAAAAATCTGATTGGAGCAATGAGGAAGGTTATCGTTATGATCTGTTTAAAATGAATGTTTTATGCCCATCTGCAGTACCTCCTTGTAGTGCAAAAGAATTTTATGAATCAATCATACTGCAGCCTTTGGAAGAAGAAAGTTCAGATGAAGATGAAAGAAAGGTTTTTACAGACAAAACCACGACTACCAAGGAAGATAATTATAATGATAACGAAAACAACAGCCCCAGAACATCAGTTGGGTTGTCAATTAGCACTTAGGAACAGTTTTATCTACATTTTTATGTTTCATATTGAAGAGTTTTCTTAGTTATTATAATCCTTATTACTTATGTAATGGTTTGATTAATTTATTGTTGATATTAGATTTCATTTATTTTAGTTATAAACACTTATAAATATAAAATATAAACTTATGTTCAGATCATTTTATGTTAATAAAACTTAATGTTGTTAATAAAACTTGCATTTTTATCAATGCTTTCTGTGTTTCTGAGTCAGTGAGCTGGACCTTACTAAGCCAATGTTTTAGAAAACCAATTTAAGCTGAGAAGCTTGCTTCAATGGAATAAACAAAAAGTGAAAGTGTTGCAGACAAAAAGCTGTGCTTTTATCGCTTCATCATGCTATTATTAGAAATTCGTTCCCAGGATCATGCTTACATGCGCCATTTTGAATCACGTGCTATATTTAGAACATCGCTGGGGGTCCCTATATAGCAAGGGTGGAGCAAAAAAGGAATTTAAGATCAAGGAAATTTCTTTTACTTGATTCTAATCATACTGGAAGGAGATACAATACTTTATAAAGTTAAATCTACCTACTGTTCAAGGCATCAAAGCTTCAAGAGACCATTTGTACTGTGAAGAAATTACCAAGCTGTTTTCGAGTATCGTAGATTGCAGTTTTCAATATGCAAGCAATCAAGTGTGTCGTTGTTGGAGATGGGTAAGTTATTAATTTAGGCCTAAAGATTGATGATGTTTGTAATTCGACTTCCGTATGTCTAGAATTTTTCATGATGTTTCTGATTCGCATGTTTAAGTTTTGTTTTTTACCTTTTAAAATGTTTATTGCATGAACAGTTAGGTAAATGAATTACATTGTTTTTAATTATTGTACACAATATATACAGGACATTTTGTTAGGTTTGGCATTGTGAACAGCACAAAAATATGACAGTCTACCGTCTAACATTTCTCCCCTGCAACCTACATAGTTTCATCTGCTTTTTGTTTCATATGTTTTGATGTTAAGTATTAATATTAATTCGTCTTTTATTTTCAGTGCTGTTGGTAAGACATGTCTTCTGATTAGCTATACAACAAATGCATTTCCTGGTGAATACATCCCCACTGTGTGAGTTTATTTTATTCCTTTTGTTGATAAATCATTAATATTTAGTTATCATATATTTATTAAAAAATGCTATTTGCATACTATTTACTGTTATTTATTTTTAGCTTTGATAATTATTCTGCTAATGTTATGGTTGATGGGAAGCCAATCAATCTTGGATTATGGGATACAGCTGGTATTAATTTCTCATATTGCAATCCTTTATTATCATGCATTCAATTATTTGATTTATTTTTATCATTTATATTTGTGTTTGTTATTCAGGACAGGAAGATTACGATAGACTGCGCCCCTTATCTTACCCTCAAACTGTAAGTTTGCAAGGCTGTGGTCTTCATTCTTAAGAACATAATTCTGACAATATATAAGTCATTATTTGATAATTTTGATTTTTCTTTTCAGGATGTGTTTCTGATTTGCTTTTCCTTGACAAGTCCTGCTTCGTATGAAAATGTTCGAGCTAAGGTAAGTTGTTATTCATCATGAATCTTGAGAAATTCTTTTGTGTCCTTTTTCTCTAGGAATCTATAAATATAGCTTATCCTTTCCTTTTTTTTTTAAATTTGTCTTGCTATTTCTTTTCAAGTGGTACCCTGAAGTGAGCCATCACTGTCCCCAGACCCCTGTCATACTTGTGGGTACAAAACTCGATTTGAGAGATGATAAAGAGACAGTTGAGAAATTAAAAGAAAAGAAATTGCAGCCAGTTACCACATCAGTTGGAATACAAATGGCAAAAGAAATCAGTGCTGTGAAATATTTAGAATGCTCTGCTTTGACACAGAAGGGCTTGAAGCAAGTTTTTGATGAAGCAATAAGAGCTGTGCTCTGTCCAAAGAAAGTTGTGAAGAAAAAGAAAACATGTAGCATACTTTAAATGACAATGAATTTTGTATTGGTCAATGAAGATGATATCTAGATGGTTCTGAAAAACCTAAAAATCATTCATGAAGAGGTATTCCACTTGATATTTCATGAATAAAACATTATTTGTATGATAATTAGCAATTCATTTATAATCCTTTATTTCTTTTCTTTCTCACAGCTTATTTCTCCCATTAATCAACTGTATTTACCATTTATAATTATATTTTTTGATACCCACATCTGTGAAGTAGGTTGTTTCAAAACCTCTTAGTTCTCTTTTATTAATCTTCAATTTTGTTAATTAAATATAGTTTCTTGATTCAATTGAAATGATTTCTTGGTGTCCCTATTCTTCTTGTTAAAATTGTTGTCACACAATTTTATTGTCCATTTTTATTGGATGTATTTATGTTCCATTGGTTCAATATACAAACGTTACAGTTGGCCCCACCCATGGAATGTGCTCAACTCTTTCACATATCAAGGAAGTATGAAAGAGGAAACAAATATTTGTCTTTGTCTGGTGTAGCCTTTGTGAAGATAAAGACTTGCTCAAAAAGAAGCTTGAATTACAGCATTTAAGCAATTTGGTGACATAAATCTAGACTTGGGAAAATTTTCAAGTTTGCTTTATTTAATATTGCGATTTTTATGTCCCTAGTTGTGCTCCATCTTTTGAAATTGAATTTGAAGTTACGTGGTATTTTTAGGCCCCGGTCCCCCCGGAAGGAATCTAACTTATGATAAGCTATTTCATATCGCACAAAACTTGGAAAAATTTCCACTTTTCTTCATTTGATTGGTTGAAACATAACATATATTCACAAGAGGGTAACTTGCATAATATTAAACTAAGCGTTGTTGCTATGGTGAAGTAAAGGAGCTCGTGCGAAATAATTATGCAAATTAGGTTGTTCCACTCCATCTCAAGCCTTTCAATTTTGACTCATTTGAACCTGTTGACTTGGCTCTCTTACGTTTTGCTAATAATTGATGTGACATAATTTCCTGAACAATAAGACTAGAGAAGGTTAATGACCTAGTTACTTTGCTGACAAAATTTCAGAAAGCGCAACTGAGAGGATTTTGCGGCAAATTGCAAGATGACAATAGGAAGTACAATTATGCAAGACAGAACTTGAAAGAAAAAAAGATTCACAGATTGACGGGAGCATGCACTAAATTCAAATAAATGGCAAAGATCAATCATGATGTCTATAGAATAGTGAAGGAAGCTTGCCTGAAAAGAAACAGCAAATATAAAGAGGTATGCAAACTTAGTTAAATCTAATGTCTCCTGGAATAACAAACTTTAAAAATAACGGCACACTTGTATGAGACGTCCACATAGCACAAAAGTATAAAAAGATGTTTGTGGTGCATTCAAACATCGTAGATGGATCATCGTAATTCTAACCAACTTAGGGAAATTGTAACTTTTGACCAATTCCAGCCAGAGGGGTGGGGACTTCTCTCTAGTATTTTCATGATAGTAAACTAGCTGTTAACATTGTTGGAAAGTGATTGCTGCTGTGATTTCAAGTCAATAGTCGGGACTGAAGCATCTAGCAATTGATTAAAAAGATATGTTTTGAAATGAGTGCCTCCAAAAAATATGGAGATGGGTGTAGACAAAAGCTTAAGGTGCGACTAAACATTCACCGAACAGTGAAATAGTTCAAGGGGTGAGATGCATGAGATGCAAGGGGTCAATTTCAAATGTGGCATGACGCATGTATGGAGAGCGTAACTAACGATAGATGACTAAAATATCATCAAGTGAAGGATGAATATATGTCTGGTGCGTTGATTCCTTTGACGCTATTCTCTACTGATAAGAAGCGCTCCTGTAGACCACTGGCAACTTACCCGCACACGAAGCGCGAGACCCCGGTTCAAAACCAGATGAGAACATCTACTTTGTATTTTGATCAATTTGTAATTGAAATGTCCTAAAGGTGGGCGTGAATGCGCAGTACCATATATAGGCTACTGCGCAGGAGCATGCATGACGTGATACTACTGACAGTGTCTGGTGCATCAGTTAGGGTTAGGATTAGGGTTAAAGTGCCCTAAAGGTGGGTGTGTATGCGCAGTGCCATATATAAGCTACTGCGCAGGGGCATGCATGACGTAATGCTACTGACGGTGGCTGGTGGATCAGTTAGGGTTAGGGCTAGGGTTAGAGTGCCCTAAAGGTGGGCGTGAATGCGCAGTACCATATAAAGGCTACTGCGCAGGAGTATGCATGACGTAATGCTAGTGACAGTGGCTGACGGATCTGTTAGGGTTAGGGTTAGGGCTAGGGCTGGGGTTAGAGTGCCCTAAAGGTGGGTGTGTATGCGCAGTGCCATATATAGGCTACTGCGCAGGAGTATGCATGACGTAATGCTATTGACAGTGGCTAACGGATCTGTTAGGGTTAGGGTTAGGGCTAGGGCTGGGGTTAGAGTGCCCTAAAGGTGGGCGTGTATGCGCAGTTGCATCTATAGGCTACTGCGCAGGAACATGTATGTGATGGATTGGTGATGGATATGTTTCAATCATTTTCAATTTTTGGAAGTTATATAAATTGAAAAAATTGATATATTGGATCCATTGCTTGCTTTGGCATATATTTTTGGGTGCTTGTGTGAATGTGAATATGTGAAAAATCAAAGCTAACGCGCAATTGGTCATTGCTTTCACAAATGTTGTTCTTATATCGTAAGTTACCATAAAAAAGTTCTGTGGATCGTTTAAATAGCTAATAATTTTAATAATCATTTTGTTGTTGTGGCCTATCAGATGATTCAAGGTCGTGATCATAATCATATTTATCATCTATCGTTTTTCTTTAGAGTGCCAAAATGGAGGATTTGAACATCATAATTGAAAGATGCGAGAATAGAGCTTCCATACTTGGGTTAGTTAATTTGGAAGTTATTTTGATTCATTTTAGTTGGTGAAACTTTTGCACTCAACTGTTCCTACATGACTTGTGAATTTTTAATGATGTACAATCAGTTATTACTTTTGCTTTTTATTCAACTAGAAACAAATTGTTGGATGTTGAAAGATCATTACAAACTGTTGACGAAGGCTGCAAAAATGCAAAGCTGTTTTTAGATGATCAGTATAAAAAAATAAGAGATGATTTTATGAGGGCACTTGATGAACATTACAGTTATTTAGTGACTTCTATTGATAAAGCAAAGAAAAAAGATGTTACACAGTTAGAAGATTTAAAAAGCCAATTGCAAAGTGATCTCAGCAAAGTCAATTCACTTATAAATAAAGGTATGCATATCTCAAAGATTTTTTCCATTATTCAGCTTCACAACCTTAGATTTTACTGTCTATTCTAATTGAATTTCAGGCAAAGATGAAGCAAATGAATTGAAAGCAAGACTTGATGATGAAGCTGATTGTAAACCTAGAACCCTTGAGCTTGAAAGTGAGCTTAACAAGCTCAATAAAAGGTACCTCCTGTCAATCAAAGTATATTTAAAGTATGCACTTTGGTATACTTTGAATTGAACAATTTGATAATACTGAATGCAATCAAATTTATTTTAGTCACAGTGATATTTTATGCTCTGCGATGTCAATTTCTGTAATTTGTGATGATTCGAAATTGGAATCAGCAATTGAAGAAATAAAAAGCTGTATGAATGTAAACCTAACTGGTGGCCTGCATATTACTGAATGTGTTGAAATGCCCGGAGGAATTATCATTAAATGGGATGAGGTTTGGTGAAAATATTTTCATAATATAATATGTTTTGAGTTCATTGTAATATCATCCTGATGGGGTTTTAACTTTTATTTTTTACAGCCTTCAGTTGAAATTGAATCTGTTGAAACTGACAGCAGTTTTGTTACACAATTCACTTTGCAATATTCCTTGGTACCTTTAAACCAATCCAATTCTGAAATTCACAAGGATGCAGATTTAGTTTTTAGCACATTGTACACTGGTGAAGAGATGGAGTACTTCATGACAAATGTTGATATTAATCGTAACTACTATTTTCGTGTTTGTAAAAGTCCAATAAAAGAAGATTGTCATGATAAAGTTGAAGCATGGAGCATGATGAAACGGGGATGGACAACACTATATCCACACGGTTTGCATTTTCATTTTCATTTTCATTTCTTTTAAGACCTTGATAGTTAATCTCTTTATCACTTATTCATTTATTTATTTTACAGAATGGTGCAAGGATGATTGCTTGAATGAAGGCAGTCTCGTTGTTTATGAGTTGGGGAATGATAATAAAACAGCCACCAAAGTCTTCCCAGAAAGTTGCAAAGTTTTAAGATCAAATAGTGCAAGCTATCACATTGGACATGTCTTAAATTTCAATGTATGTCATCTGCTTCCTTCTTCACCACTTTCCTAAATTTGGATTAACTATAACAATTATGTTATTACTATCAATTTATTGTTGAATAGATTGACGAAGCAGGGGAAAGAAGCAGCAAGGATGGAATTGGTTTAATAACAAAACGATTTGAGAAGACATCAAATGAATTACTTATTGGCTCGACAGATTCAATTGTTGTGAACAGTAAAGGTGCTATATATGTAAATGGATCGGTTATGACAATGAGACTTCCTGTATTCAAGAGAGGTACAAAATTATCATTTCAAACTAACCAATTGTTACAAGATGGTAAATTAAGAGTTACAATATCCAATGAAGATAAAGAAGTCACATTTGATTGGATAACTGGTGATATTGATAAGGAGTTTTCATTTGCAGCAAGCTTTGAACACACAGGATGGCAAATAACTGTGTTGTAATCACCCTTATCACACATTATATGATTCATTCAAGATAAACATCGATTAATCTAGTATTTACAAAGTCTCTTCCAGCTACAATCAGTTGAATAGGAAGAGAATCTTTCAATGATTAAAAGTTTTTCAATTGTATATTTGAGCATCTCGTTAGTAATTATAACAGAACAATGATAATATTATAATTATGAGAAGAATCATATAGATTATTTAGATATTTCTACAATGATGTAATGATTTTTCTGCTAATAATGAATATGAATAAATAAATTATCATAAACAGTAGAATTCATTGCCTGAAAAACAAAGCTGTATTGTCAGGGGGGAGGGGAAGAGGGGGAAAGGGGTACCTTGTTATGGGTTCCCCCCATGTGACAAAAATAGTGCAAACCACAGGACAACATCACATGGCTTTTCCCATGTCCATCACATGGTGTTTCAAATTGCATTTGCATCAGTGATTTGCTCCATTGCATGTCTGGTTCTCTGGCTGTTTGGTCTTTCTTGCTTGCGTCAAAGATGGATGGAGGTTCGATAAGATTTATCGATGCACACTCAGTTGAGAAGCATCTAAACCTTGAAGAACTTATTTTGAAATTGGAGAAAGGTTTTGCTAACTTTTCAAGTAAGAATTCTGATGTTGTCCAGCCAGTTAGAAGTGCTGTGGAAGTCAAAGAACATTCTGGGTAGGCATGAAACTTCCCCTCTTTTGTCAGCGCGTAAAACGCAGTGCATTGAAATACTCACTTCTAATGGACATTATTTGTTTGCATTCAAAGGTTTTTGCTCACAATGCCGGCCTATTCCGCCAGTGATAATGCATTGGCCACAAAGCTCGTCACTCTCTACAGTAATAACGATGCACTTGGCTTGCCATCTCACCAAGGCATCATCGTCAGCTTTGATGCTGCAACAGGCACCCCAAATGCCGTATGTAAACCATATCACCCACAACTACTTTCTGCTTTCTCCATTCATTCATTCATTGACAGACAACTTGTGTCTTGTGGTTAGGCCAGGGGGCGGGGTTACTCTATATAATTGTTTTCTGTGCGGCACGACAAAAATTTTAACTTTGCATATTTCGCAAGTTCGCAAGCAAGCAACGTTTCCAGTCTAAAACCGACGGACGTACGTAAATATCCGACAAAATTCTGTTTGATTAATTTACCTCTTCAACGATGCCACCTGTTGATAATTTTCCTTATTTCTTTATACTTTAGTGATTGATCTTCTTTGTTATTTAAAATTATGTTTCTTTCTTCAGATCTTAGATGCTGAGTCAATTACAAACCTGCGAACAGCCGCGGCGACCGCCGTTGCAACAAAAGTAACTACAATGCAACTAATTAATATTTACTTTACAGCTATTATTTATTATCAATGCAGCTATTCATGCATTAATTTCTTTATTCTTTAGCATTTGGCTGCAAAAGATGCCAATATTCTTGCAATAATTGGTGCAGGGCACCAAGCAAGGTCACACATTCAATTGCTGTCTCTTGTCAGAAACTTTTCAGAAGTGAGAATATGCAGCAGAACATATGAAAGAGCAGAACAACTTGCGAATGAAGTTAATGGGAAAGCTTTTAAAAATGTTGAAGAGGCAGTGAAAGATGCCGATGTTATTGTCACTGTAACCTTATCCAAAGATCCTGTTGTGTTTGGAAAATGGACCAAAAAAGACTGCTTGATAAATAGTAAGTTGCTTGTAAGTATGGCAAGGATAGTATAAGTATATAATTTGGCAGTAAGATATTAATATTATCATTAATCTATAGTTGTTGGAGCTTGTCGTCCAAATTGGAGGGAAACTGATGATGACATTATGCAAAGTAGTGAAATTGTTGTTGATACAATTCAGGGTGCAAATAAAGAATCTGGTGATATTATTCTTTCAAAGGTTTGTCTTTTTTATCTCATTTTTCACATTATAGTCAAATTATTAATCGTTTGACAAGTATCAGTATCAACTGTAAAAGGCTTTTAGCCTCAAACAGTATATTGATATGATATGATGATATAATGTTTTTGCCTCCAGGCAAAGATTTTGTGTGAAATTGGCCAAGTAATCTCAGGTGATGTAAAAGTTGATATGCAAAAAAGAAGAGTTTTTAAATCACTTGGTAAGCATATCATTTATTCTGTTTTTATTTACTATTTTTACTTTGACAGGAAATTAAATGATTTTATCTTTCTTCATTTGAGGAATGGCACTTGAAGATGCTATAGGTGCTAAAATTGTTTTGGACCACATCAAATAGAAATTCTGGAAACAGCAAAAATAAAACAATTTATCCCTATTAAAATTCACGCTAAATATAACTAAGATAACATGAAGGTTCGAGTTTTAAGGTTGCGACCACCAATCACTTTCGAACTTTCATTTTTATATATATTTTTTAATTTAATTTATTATTGAAGAATTATGATTGACGTATCGCAGAAATTCGCGTGTATCCCGCGGCTTTGATTAGGACATGCTGTCTATATAAATTAATGTACCACGCGCTTGCGTTTGCGACAGGGTTGCCATATTGGCCTTTTTAAGGCCAAATTGCTCGATTTTGGCCTCTTTTCATGTTGATTTGCCTGAAAAAATAACATTTGGCCTGACACTAAGATTTGGCCTTTTTTGGCCTGTTTTCTGGAATATCTTGAAATTCTTAACTTTCGGATTTTTCCTTGTTTATCGTTGTTTATCGTTGATAATAATTCAGTTATTTTCGGTTCTTGAGGTTCACGTTCTTTCCTAAATATACATCTACGCATGCGCAAAACGACATTTTATGACGTCAATTTAGTTTGGCCTATTTTTGACCACTTTGGCCTCTTTTTGAAGCTGGTTTGGCCTGCTCGTTCCGAGACAATCTGGCAACCCTGGTTTGCGTGCGTGTTGCGGATTCTCTCTTCTCAGTTTATTCTTGATTTTGAGGCAGAATTTGCCTTTTTATTTCATATACATTTTCACAAATATGGGTCGTAAGAAGAAGAAGCCTATGAAACCATGGTGTTGGTATCCTTTTTAATTGTTTTTGATAAAACTTTCTACTATTACATCTGGATTTTCTTTAATTTAAGACACCTTCCTCTTTTAACTTAGGCCACCACAGTTTCTTGTCGCAGGCTAGGCTTGCAGTTTTACTAAATTGGCAAGGTATTTCAAAGTAGGAGTTATGCGAAAAGATAACTATATTCCTTAATTAATTAACTAAGGTATTGTAACCGGGAATTTGATGAAGAGAAAGTATTGATTTATCATCAGAAAGCTAAACATTTTAAGTGTCACGTCTGTCATAAGAAACTTTACACTGGACCAGGATTGGCCATTCATTGCTTGCAAGTCCACAAAGAGCCGATCACAGCAATACCAAATGCTTTGCCCGATAAAGGAGACCCAGAGATTGAAATTTATGGAATGGAAGGCATACCAGATAAAGATATGAAAGAAAGGGAACAAATGTTAAAAAGGAAAAAAGGTTTGCACATTTATGGTAAATTATTATTGGTAGAACCATTGAGTTTTTCAATATATTTGTTTATACTTTATAATATGTACGCATTTATTAATGAATCTGGTTTCGTTACAGTTGATGATGATGGTAAAAATTCTGATGATGATGATAATGATAATAATAAAAAACCGAGAATTGACCAAATGCAGCCAGGTGTAATGCCAATTCCTGGGGTACCATTGATGCCTGGTATGATGGCTCCATTTCCAGGTATGCCTGGAATGCCTCCAATGGCCATGCCTGGAATGCCTATGTTTCCAGGTAAGTATCAAATCAATGTAATTCTATCTCACAGTAGCAATCTATTCAAAGCTCTTATCTGAAATTTTATTTTTCAACAGGAATGCCTCCAGTTCTTCCACCTGGATCCATGTAAGTTGATACCAGCCAGTTATGGAGTTGTTTTGACACTTACCTGTTTACTATTTTACACATGCTCAATGTATTTACAAACAATCCATTTGTTTTTCAGGGCTTCACCAATGATGCCAGGAGTGCCACCTGGAATGTTACCAAATTCTTCTGTGATTAATCGCAATCCCGATATAATTAGAAGCTCTCTAGCCGTACCACCAATGCCCAGACCTCTTTTCCCTTCTGCTGCCCCTCAGGTATTACCCCTTTGGTTTTTGCCATCATTACTGAATTTGAATTCATTAATTTTTTTGTTGATTTCATTAACTGATTTGTAATGTATAATTTTGTCAAGGCGAGTACAAGTACTGCGACTTCATCTGGTCCTGTTGGGGCAGATTTCAAGCCGTTACATGGATCAACAAGCTCAGATTCAACTCAATTACAACAAGGTAATATTATCATCATCATTTCACATGCAATTATCAGTAAGGGTGCATGTGCGACTACCTCCCCCTCCCTGGATCAGATTGCAATGAGGGGGTTCTATTATAATCTAGAGGTTTTACGTTTTGGTTTTACAGCAAACTGCAGGAAACGTGGCTGACAATTCTGCCCCCTATTGATTTGTATCAAATTTTGACAGTGAGTCATTCAGTTCATTTTGTGTTAGTTTTATGCTCTTATGAACGACCATGAGATCCAAGGTTGGTGTGATGTGATCACTGACCTATGAGAATTTTTTAAACCCAATTCAAGCAAGTAGGTATCTAATCCAAGGCATTAATAGCTGTGGGCTGTCTTTGAATGAATGTTGTTATTATCATTTGTTAATTTTATTTTTGATTACCCTCCTTTTCATCGCTGCTTCATTATGGATGGTTCTGCTGAAATCACGGTAGGTGCTAAGCCAAGTACAACATCAGCTGTTAACAACATTACCAGTAGCTCAAAACCAGGCACTACTGTGCCTTTAGTGTCTGCTACAAGCCGAATTGTCCACCCAGAAGAGGACATTTCATTGGTAAGTTTTGTTTCTTGATGACATTTCTCCATTCAATGCTCCTGTATAAGGTTGGTGGTTATAAGAATGAATGTATTTACAAGTTCTGTTTTTACGCTCTCATACTCAGGGTACTTATAATGACGTATCATATCATAACAATTATTATCCTTTGTTATTATTAATTGTTTTTACTTGCAGGAGGAACTTCGTTCAGAAAGGCCAAAATATAAAACAGAATTAGCAATGCCAATTGAATCGTCAAGTGGAGAAAGTTCAATGCCGAAACCAATCCATCCACCACCTTCACTGATGCCTGGTTTGTGTTACACATACATTTAACATTCACTCTTTTCTTTTACATGTTGTTAATTCACGTTGTTAATTATTGATGTTGTTAAAACATAGGTATGCAGATGCCAAATGTGATGCAGTCATTTCAACAACCAACAACTTCAACCACTGGTTTCACATCCCCTCATTTCTCTAGGCCACCAACACAGTTAGTTAACTCATCACAAACTGCTTATAATGGACCAGCTATACAAAGGTTCTAATTGATATCATACAATGCTTTATTTTCACCAACCTTACACAATACCTTTTATGACACAATGTATCATCATTTTGCGTAATACATTTGATAGCATCTGTATGTTGCAATTAATTTTAGCTTGATAGCTGTTCTTTTCCTCTTTTTATGTAATGTAAGTGTAATGGCAACATTATGTTTTCTTTATTCAGTAGTTTGATGTACATATTTAAAGTATGTCTAGTTTTGTTGAGTTATAATGACATTTCCTTTCTGCAATTGGTGTGTTTTGTATTTTGAGGATTATCTTCACATTTCGCGATTCTTGCGAGCTCTTTATTTTGATAAGGGTTGGTAAACTGTCCGGTGCAAAGGAGAACAAATGCAGTGAAAATTGGAAGAAAATTTGATAAGCAGAGAAAAATTAAACAAAAAAGAAAATCGTTGTTGTCATGTTTGAGCGGAAAGCTGGGAGGAACTGCTTTGCTTCTTGCTGCGGAGCGCGCTGTACGCAGTGACATTATCTAGGACATGTTTAAATATACTTTGGCGATTATTGACTGATTAAATCTACAATCATGTCTGACGATGAACTAGATTATGATGATGTGCTTGAAGAAGATGATGGTGAATTAATTGATTGGCAATTACCATTATGTTTCATGAAGAAAAGACATAAAGAAAGAATTGAAGGAGTTAACTGCCTTCCGCAATCGTGGAGAATGAAAGAGCGTGTGCGTATAAACAATTTGATCATGATCATATTTACCAGCTTCCTTCCTATTTACCTGTATAATGTATAAATATATAAATATTCACAGCAAGAAATACTATATATCTATTAATGTTGATATAATTATAAGAGGTTTTCGAAATTATTCATTTCAACTCAGTTAGTAGAACTTCAGGTTTCATCTTTTCAGCGGAATTGTCACATGTCACATGATAATTGTATGGATTTATAATTTATTTTGATTGCAGATGAAAACAGTGAGTGTTGCATTAGTTTTATGTCTGAATATTGGAGTTGATCCACCAGATATTATCAAGACAGATCCATGTGCAAGACTGGAATGCTGGATTGGTAATAATTATTCACTGTTCACTGTTACTCTGAGTTTCATGCTTTTGCAATCATCAGCATGAAACTCAGAGTAACAGTGAACTAGTCTACTTTCTTGCTTCTCTTCTATTATTGCTCTACTTCTGTACATTCAGCACTGTGATGCCAGTATAGACAGTAAGAATCTATAGATAGATATATGTCTTATATTTATTTATTGATGGTTATTTTTATTTTATTTCTTTGTGATTGTAATATTTATTTATTTATGTTGTATGCAGATCCGTTTTCTTTAAACTCGCAAAAAGCCCTGGATGCAATTGGAAATAGTTTGCAACAACAATATGATAGATGGCAACCAAGGGTATCCTCATATATTATCATATATTATCATCTATTGTCATGTATTACTGTTATTATTTAATAAACAATCTTATTATGTGTGATATTTTACTAGGCGCGTTATAAACTCAGCCTTGATCCAACAGTTGATGATGTCAAGAAATTATGTACCTCCCTTCGAAGAAATGCTAAGGTATGAAAAAGTTATTTCAGTTTCAATGCCTTTAAATCTATATACAGCTGACATCAATTATGTCAAAATTTAAAGGGAGATAGGAAATTCAGTGTGAAATAGCAGATATCCCAACCATACTATACATGGGGAAATGAAAAATTGTCAGAGAAAGCGACGACAGTTCTACTTGGTTCAATGAAAGTTGTGTTTATCATATTTAGGAAGAGAGGGTTCTATTTCATTATAATGGTCATGGTGTTCCAAGACCAACGCTGAATGGAGAAATCTGGGTTTTTAACAAGGTATGCCTTTCTTCAGCAACATATTTCCTCACATTTTCCAATTGCGATTATAATAATTGTTGTACAAATGATACACATCAGCATGTTATTTAATTTTAGTCATATACACAGTATATACCATTGTCGATTTATGATTTACAAACATGGATGGGAAGTCCATCAATTTATGTCTATGATTGTTCAAATGCAGGTTAGTTCTTTTTTGTTTATCTATTGATCACTTTGTGTTAAAACTGTAAATAATAGTGATAATAATTTTGCCATCTTTTTTTAATTGGTTCACTTGATTTTTGATTTCGGTATTGTATATTTTATATTTTCAATATTTCAGTATTGCAATATTGTATATTTTGCCATTGTAGGTCTCATTCTTGAGTCATTTAAACAGTTCGCAGCACAAAGAGAAAAGGAATATGAAGTATAAATAAGTTTCATTTATTGCGATTTGCCCCAATCAATGTAAAGAACCCAGATATAATAAACTTCTCATCTGAGCAAGTTATTTTTATTACATCATTACATTACCACATTTCATTATATTTTGTTTAATGTGTGCTAATCTTATTGTGTTTTCAATAATATGCTTTCATTTGTAGCAATGTTTAGCACAAGGTACTCCATTGTCAGTACCTCCACCTGTTCGTAATTGTATACAACTGGCTGCTTGTCAATCAAATGAACTTTTGCCAATGCTACCAGAATTACCAGCAGATTTATTTACGGCTTGTTTAACCACACCCATCAAAGTAGGCCTTAAATGGTAATTAATCTACATCAATCTTTTATTTCTCTCTGTAACAATTTAAAAGTTCTCAACTACGCTAGTCTAATCTGCGCTAATTTTAATAATTTGGATGCGTTGTTATGAAGTAAGATTTTGTTTTTGACAGGTTTGTTAGCCAGAAGAGCAGCCATCTTGTACCTGGAATGACAACTGAATTAATTGAAAAGTTTGTTTTTCCTAATTTTACTGAACTTGATTTGTTATTAAGGTGGCTGCCAAAGTAAGTTGAACTAATTTTATTTTGAATCAGAATTCCTGGCCAACTAAATGACCGGCGAACTCCGCTTGGAGAATTAAATTGGATATTCACGGCTGTTACTGATACAATCGCATGGAATACATTGAACAGGGGTTCGTTTCACAATCTGTTTTCTTTTCAAAGTATTTCAACAGTTAATTGTTAATAGAAGAATGAAAAGATCAGTTTCTTGTATATTTCATGTGAAGGATATGTCTTCTGTAATGCATGGATTACTACCTGTTTTGCTTTCAGATGTATTTCAAAAGTTATTTCGCCAAGATTTATTGGTTGCAAGTTTATTCAGAAATTTCTTATTGGCTGAAAGAGTAATGAGATCGTACAAATGTACACCAATGTCTAGTCCCAGACTTCCTCCAACCTATCACCATCATATGTGGTATAAAATACGTTTATGATTTCTCATTATATTGTTATCAAAGCTAGCTTATCTTTAATGTGTGATGTTATTTTGTAATAGCAGATCATAATTTACGAAATTTATTGTTTTAGGCAAGCTTGGGATTTGGCTGTTGATCAATGTCTTTCACAATTACCGGAAATAATAAAAGATGAAACAAAATACCAGGTATGCTAGTTCTTCCGTCTTATCGTTATTGTTATTTAGTTATTATTTTATGATTGCGCATCTTTTATGTGTTATCTTCTCATTTTAGAATAGTTCTTTCTTCTCTGAGCAATTGACATCATTTCAAGTTTGGCTTGCCATGGGAAGCAAAGACAGAAGTCCACCAGAACAATTGCCAATTGTTTTACAAGTTCATATCAATATTTCAATTATTGTTAATACTTATTCAGAATATTAGTAAACTATAACTTTATAAGACTCTATTTGATTTTAGGTTTTATTAAGTCCTGTTCATCGACTTAGAGCTCTGGACTTGCTTGGCAGATTTCTCGATCTTGGGCCATGGGCTGTCAGTTTAGTAAGTCAAATTTAATCGCAAATGTTAATATCTAATTATATCTCCATCTACACGTAATTCAATTGAAATATCATTTTCTTTAAGGCATTATCAGTTGGCATTTTTCCTTACGTTTTAAAATTGCTGCAAAGTTCTGGTCGAGAGATTCGTCCTTTGATGGTTTTTATTTGGGCTAAAATTCTTGCTGTCGACAGTGTAAGATTCTTGTGCCATGATTATTTCTCATTTCAAGCAGAGTGAAATTGCTAATTTTTTAAATTTAGCATGTGAATATTCTTGTTATTTTTATTTCGCAGACGTGCCAAGCTGATTTAGTTAAAGATGGTGGCCATAAATATTTTTTGTTGGTACTTGCAGATCCTTACATGCCTGTAAGTTGTCATTTTAATTCATTATATAAGTTATATTCTACAACAATCATTTTTTATGCCATGTGTAATTTGTCATCTGAAATCTCGTCTGGTTTAGGCAGAGCATCGAACCATGGCTGCATTTGTTCTTGCAAGAATCATTCACAACTATCCTGCAGGGCAGGTAAAACAGCACACTTGAAATAATGCTGTGGAAACGTTATACATCTGACATTGTCAATTGTTTACTGCTGCTGTTGAATGTGACGTTGAATTGTTTTACTTTTAAAGGAGAACTGTTGCAAAGGAAACATGATAGCAATATGTTTGGAGCAATTAAATGATCCTCATCCTTTGTTGCGTCAATGGCTAGCGATTTGTCTTGGTTTAATCTGGAAGAATTATGATGCTGCAAGATGGTGTGGTATACGAGATAGTGCAGCTGAAAAATTAACAAAATTACTATCAGATCCTCTGCCTGAAGTAATGTCTATTTCTAAACATAAATACACACATACACACCATTTTATTATATACATGTTGCTATTGTCATTTGAACTTGTGAAATGATTTGACATTTAGGTTCGTGCATCGTCTGTCTTTGCATTGGGAACTTTAATTGCAAATACAGGTGATCGAACTGACCATGCCAATATGATTGATCATGGAATCGCTACCACGTTAGCATCCACTGTTGGTCAAGATGGCAGTCCTTTAGTACGAAAGGTATACTCTATAAATCAACCATATCTGTCATATTTCTTGCACCGATTAAATTTGATCAATTTGCCCGTCGCGTATTAATGAGGGCGTATATTTGAGGTGAGGGCGTTTATTTTCAAATTTGGTCACCTGAAGCTCATTCTAAGGGGCGTTTAATCCAGGAATTACAGTATTACGTTATTATTTTAATGCGCGTTGATTTTCACAGGAGCTTGTTCTTGCCTTCTATGGTCAAATTGTTCAATTTGAAAACAACTACAGCGTTGTTGCTGTTCATTTCCTTGAAGAGGATCAAAGGCGCGAATTATTAGGAGGCAGCCCACGTGATTCGAGTAAGAAAGGATGGATATTAGTAGGACAGGGGAGCAAGGATGCAGCTTTTATGGCCAGCACAGATAGTCCAACGTTGAAACGCCATGCCAATTCTGCACAAAGCTCATCTGGAGGCCAATTGACCACTAATGCATCTACACCCATGTCTAGCTCTGATCAACCAGGTTGGTGGGCAAGGACCATTATCAATTGACATTAGTGTTTCAGTCTTTTTATCAGTACCCGATAAAAAGATTATCGGAGAGTTTTGTCTAAAATTCCAGGAACAACTTCTAGAAGATTAATGAGCTACAGTAGTGCAACAAGTTTATCATCGTTGGAAAGTCAAGCCAGCGAAATTTGGTTGAAAGCTCCGATGAAAAGATCATCATCAACCATTTCATTTACATCATTACACGAAAATGTTTACACGAAAGTTTGGAAGGTATAAACTAATTACGAATTCTTAAAATACAATTGTAAGTTTGATTGTCACACGTCTAATTCTATATAATTTTGTTTTCTCTTAGACGATGCTTAATTTAACTGTCGATCCCTGTAATGAAGTGGCCAAAATGGCGCAAAAAGTTGTCAATAATGTCACAGTTAAGGTATCGCACGCTCGCACTCTTTTAATATCTTTTCTACAATGTCCATGTCTTTTTTACAATGTAAATTTTTAACAAGGTATGCCTTTCTTCATTGATATATGGAAACATATCTCCTCAAATTTTCCATTGCGATTATAATAATTGTTGTACAAATGATACACATCACTGTCTTATTTATTTTGCTTTTTTATAATTTACGTCTATGTCATTTCTACATATCTGTAGCACGTATGAACTGTTTATCATATTATTGATCAATTTGATATTTGTTTCCAGGCCACAATGGCAGCCCAAGCTCCATCATTGACGTTTCGATCCAATCCATCATCACCCGTTAGTGATTCTGCATTTTTACATAAAAAGTAAGTCATATTCATCCATTTCTTGTTCTTCTTTCATTAATTAATTTCATCAAATTATTAATGTTTACTATTGATATGTAATGCATCATATTATTATTGTAGGCCAACCACACATCCCCATCTAGCAAGCTGTGATTTTGGTGTGGTTCCTCCGGGTGGTAATAAGTTCTATATCCAACCATCGTACTCTCCCGCTCCAACACCGAAACGTAGCGTTGGATCATCACCATCTAATGCAGTTCACCACACACCTCATTCACTGGAGTTTTCAACAAAGAGAAAGATTTTTGACAAGGGCCCAGAGGTAATGAAACATCATGTAGTCTTCGAAAGTGTAATCCATTTCTTATTTATATCAAGACATTGATATAACTTTACTAACATGTTGTGTTTTAATAAAATTCCAGCAAAGAATTGTGGGTGATATTGAATCGGATGAAGAAGAGGATGACGGGATATCTATGAAACCAGCTTTAGTGTCTACCAATTTATATGAATGGTTTTGTGGATATTTTGCACAATCTGTCATGAAAGTAATCTATTTTTAGCTATCTCAAATATTTATAAATTCTTATTTTATTAGGAGTTATACGAATTATTTGTTAAAATAAAATGAAATAAGAAACGGAGATTTGTATTGTTGTATTTTAGCCTCCTGATGATTTGGACCCAAATAGTGATCAACATGTTGAAAGAGAATGGAGGTTTTTAAGAAATACTAAAGTCAGACAAGAGTCAACGAAATTATTGCAAAAGCCCGGTACGCCCTTTCTGCTACTTATTTATAATTTATGTCATGTAATTAAATTATTTATTTCACAACATCTGCCTTTTTAAACGAAATAAAATACTGCTTTTCTATTTTCATAATACGCTATTTTTAATGCTATTTTCTCCTCCAAACTTTATTTAATATTTGTTCGTAGACCCAGTACGTTTTATGACTTATCTTAATTTTTCATAGGAAGTAGCAAAATTGATGATCAAATCTTTGTAAACAAAAATGTCCAGCCTCCGACAGTTGTGAAATTTCATCCATATGAACCGTATTTTATTGCAGCTGATAAAACGGGCATTAGGTTAGTTAGTCTGCTTTGATCTAACCCTTGCACTAACCCACTAGCACTAATCTTAACTCTAACCTACTAGCACTAACCCTAACCCACTGGCACTAATCCTAACCCTTACCCACTATCACTAATCCTAACCCTCTACCCCAAGCACAACGTGACAATTATTGCAATCGCAAATTCTCCTATAAATCAACGATTTTTGTCATTTATTTCAGTATTTGGAATTATGAGTCTGGATTGAAAATGAATTATTTTGAAAATGGAAACCCGAAAGCCTCTCGGATAACATCATTGGACATATTAAATTCACACGACCTATCTCTTTTGCTTACTGCTTCAGGTTCATATATTTCTTAATTTATACAATGCTGTTAGAGCTGTGTGATATATCAATTTTTGTTGTTATTATTTTTGATTTTATTTGTCTTAATTTTTAGATGATGGTGCTGTAAGGGTGTGGAGAAATTATATTGGTGATGACAGCCATCATCTTGAAAATGTAACTGCTTGGCAAGCTTTGTCTGGAATGATTCCTTCAACAAGAAGTAAAACATTTTATTATTTTTATGCATTTATAATATCAAGAAAATTAGATTGCTTTGAATGATATGTGTCTTCTCATTTTTCATCACTCTTTGCCATTGTTATTTATGTTATATGATTGTTGTTTTGTTTAAAAGGTCCCGGATCAGGCTTGGTCACTGATTGGGAACAGCAGTCAGGAACATTGTTAGCTTCTGGTGACGTCAGATTGATACGCGTATGGGATACACATAGAGAAATGAAATTACAAGATATTCCAACGGGAGCCGATAGTTGTGTTACAAGTATAGCTTGTGATTCGGTTGGAAGATCTTTACTTGTTGCTGGCTTGGGTGATGGTTCGGTTAGAATCTATGATCGTCGGTTATCTCCCTCTGATTGGTATGTATCTTTTAATCATCATTATTTATATTCTTTTCTCTTTTATATCTTTATTTCTATTCCTCTACTAAGTATACTAAGTAGACATGAATTCATTTTTTGAAGTTGCGTTATAACTCTACGAGAACATCTTGCGTGGGTAGTTAAAGTATTTCTTCAGAAAGGTATTGATGGACAAATTATTAGCGGAAGGTAAGTCAGTCAATATTCTTATTCTATATGTAAATGCAGCAATCGTTCGGTACATCAATTATCAAACATATTTGATTTTGAAAGAAATATTTGCTATTATCGTTTAGTGTGAATGGTGAATTGAAATTTTGGGATGCAAGGTCATCGCAGTCAATAAAAACTGTTTCAAATACAGTTCGAAATTTAGTATCATTAGATGTGCATCCAAATGCTGATCTTTTCGCTTGTGGCTCAGCAAGTCAAATTATAAAAGTTTTCAGTTTGAATGGTGATAATCTTAGCAATATTCGCTACCATGATGGATTTATGGGCCAGAGAATTGGTCCAATTAGCTGCCTGAATTTTCATCCTCATTGGGTAAGTAATTTTATGGAGTAATTAATTTTTATTTTCTGTCTTTGTGTGAAGGAATACTTTCTATTTACAAGTGAAAAAGTGACAAAAAATCTACATTGGCCAAGAAACGTTTGTTAGCCAGACGAAGTCGTTGCTATTTGTCATTATCTCGTTTGAAATTAATGTTATTATTTTGTAGCCATATTTAGCAGCTGGAAGTACCGATTCATTTCTTTCGGTTTATTCATCAGAGAAACCTGTCGTATTGAGATTAGACCAAGTTGGTTTCTAATTTCCATCCAATCTAGTATGAGTATGAACAAAATTCAAAACAGAATGGCCTGGTTCTTTCTTGATATATGATGCAATTGTACAGTTGAACTGATTTGATTCTTAAAATGATTTCTAACCGACAGTCTGATATGTTGTGAATTCAAAATCGCCAAATTTAAAAACAATATAGTCAATGTGCTTTTGAAAATATATTTTTTCGATCTTTTGTATAAAGATTTGAATGAATTTTGAAATTAGTTTGTATATTTTTATCATGTGTACATTGTGTGTACAATGTAGTTTGAATTATATCTGACAATAGTCCTTTGGTAATTTAAAGTTGGACGTTTTCAATGTTTTCAATTTATAGTTAACCCCATGTCATATCTAACTGTAATTTGATGCAACATTAGCATCATTATATGGACATTACATGTTCTGTAAACCCATAAGTAATTAATTATAACACCATTACATTCCCCATTGTCAACATCACCTTCACCTACCTATACTACATAAAGAGAACTTGCTTAGCTCAACTAGGTAGTTGTCACCATATCCTTGTTCATAGCCACCTGCTTGAATAAACCTTGATCAATATTTTCATTGTCAAACACCCAGCAGGTGCAGTTATTTAGTATTGTCCAATTATAAGTCACATTGAATCTAGATTTTCTGTTTTTGTGGCCAGTGAAGGCGTATTCCGAGGTCAGTCTATTTTCAAATCTTCAAGTTTGAATAGGAAACAGATGTAATGATCTTATATCACCAATACAACTTTGGTTTTTATTACAGTGTGAACAGCACAAAACGGGCACAAAACAGAAGTTAATCGATTGAAATGAAGACTTTTGCGTTAGGTTTTTAGAAAATATTGATAATATGATTTCATTGATGAAAACTGGAAAGAATATATCTACATACGTCGCACTGGCAGGCGCAAATATATATTGCACCAACTGAAGACTTCACACTTGGATGATCGATTTTATCTGAATATATTCATACGAGTGAGAAGGTTGGGATAAATTGTTAAACTGTAAAGATGGAGCTTCTTCGTGCTCGGTTTATTTGATCTTAGTTGATAATACGAAAGATTTCATGAATAAATCATTATTTTACTTCAACAATTTCTTGAAAATCCAATTAATTTGCTGGTGAACTTGTAGACGATGTCAGCATATAAAGGAGGATCGTTGGAAAGAAGAAATTTGACAGAAGGACAAAGTTGTAAGCGCAAGGAGCAAGCAAATAGAAAGATTGTTTCACCAAATGATTCAGTTGGAGTAGCATCTGCTATGTTTAATGAAGAAGGCAGTTTTGATCATCATCATCATCATCAGCAACGTATTTCGTCGTCGCCACAAAAATCATCCAAGTTCTCATTATCAAAAATTGGAAAGTCAAACTCATTTACTATCCGCAAAAAGTCGAAAGAAACTGACGGAAAAGAAAAGAAAATATCCAGTTACTCACCTCAACCAAATCCTCGTCACCAGCATCAACAAAGAAGTCAATATTATGCACATGGAGTGGAGGCTTCGTATTATGAAGATGTGTCCAAGGTTAATGCACAAAGTAGAGCATTGAAGAGTGATAGATCCATGTCTGCTGGTGGCAGAAAGAAGGGACAATATCGTAATGATGATAAGAGCATTCGACACAGACGTGTTAAGAAAGAATTACCATTTCACATGCTCAATCCTCCAAGAATTAAAATTGAAGACTATTCATCAGATTATGACGATGATGTTAGCTTTGAAAATGAATATTTTGAGCTTGTTGAATGGGCATTTCATATTTTGAAATTAAATTGCTGTTTTCAAGTGCAACCAATATTTAAAGATGTCGATAATGTTAGCTATGACAAAAGTGAAGATGATGACAAAAACAGAATGAAAGTAATAACAAATGAGACAGCCAGAGTTGGCAGCACTTTGGATTATATACTACATCCTATTTCAACTGGTGCAGCCAACGTTTTGCAGACTGGAGCTAAATTAGCTGATTTGACAACGCGCATTTGGAGAGACATCCATTTTGAGACATTCGTACCACGTCGAGATCATAAAACAACCAATGATAAACCATAAATAATTTCATTATTTTGTATATATATCTATATATTACTACCCATTACATATATGCGTTATCTTATATCGATTCTAAGACTTGGAACAAAAGTGCAGCCTATTTTATTCATTACGTATATCGTACAATAAAGATGGTTATGAATTATTATGATGATTACAACTCTTTAGAGTTTATCGTGACTCTGATTTTGCGGTTTTCTGCGGGATGATCTGCGCTTAACGTCATTGGGTGAGAAGTGTCTGTACAACAAGAAGAAGTTTCAAAATGGCAGCATCTGAAAGTTCAGAAGGAAGTTATACTAATTTGATAAAAACAAAGGTAGATCAAGCACATACGAGTTGGGTAAAGCTTAATGTAGGAGGAAAGACTTTCCTTACGACCAAAACGACATTATCAAAAGAACCAAGAAATTTTCTGTGTCGTCTATGCAACGAGGATGTGGAATTACCAACAGACAAGGCAAGCTACACTAACATTTCTACATTCTCTAGCAAACTGCTCGTGTTTCTTGTTGTTCAAGTTCTTCCATCATGCTGAGTTTTTTCAATTATTCTGTATTTCTAACCATTTATTAGCACAGTTTCTTCTGAGCAATAGAAGGCCTGTGTGCTGGAGACGTTTACTTCGCGTTGAACATTTTCTGTGCTACAGTCATTTCCCTTACTTTTTATTTGATTTAAAGGATGAAAATGGTGCCTACCTTATTGACAGAGATCCAAAGTATTTTGGGCCGATTTTAAATTACCTCAGGCATGGTAAATTAATTGTTGACAAAGATCTTGCAATTGAAGGTATGTAATACAAATTATGTTGTATAATCTTGTACTTTAAATTAAAATTTGACGTGGTTGTTAATAGATTAGATGCCAAGTGTATTTTACATTTAAAGCATCTTATGGAAATTTGCTTTTTTGTTTCTTTAAAGGTGTTTTAGAAGAAGCAGAATTTTATAACATTCCATCACTTGTTGTGATTCTCAAAGACAGGATTCATGCATACGACAAAAAAAATCCAAAAGTTAGCAAATCGTTTGCTTATATTTTTAACTGGTCCTTTCTCTATTTGTCAAGCATTAAAGCGTCCTTTTGTTGCCATTAAGATAATAATGTTACATAATTGCAGGGCATGTTAAAACATGTTTACAGAGTACTTCAATGTCAAGAGGAAGAGCTTGCTCAGACCATATCAAATATGTCGGATGGCTGGAGATTTGAGCAGGTAATGATATATAATCTTAATGCTTGATTTTTATTTATTGTTTTTAGTTTAAAGTATGTTCTCTGTATCTTCTATTAATATGTTATTTTTGTAGCTTCTCAACACCGGTAGTAGTTATAATTATGGACCAGAAGAACATGCAGAATATCTTTGTGTTGTGTCAAAAGATGTTCATGATTCAGTGTCAGCCAGTGGCACTGATAAATACCCAAATGATCGGTCTTGCTCAAAGGTTTTTTTGCTTTTATATTTACTTATTACTTATTATAGTGTATCCTTGATTATTCAAACTTAATTTTCTCATGGGTTATTTTGATATCCCAAATGTTTGGATCCGCCAGGGTTGAAATTTCAGCTACTTATTTTCCAATGACTTTCATTGTCACTGCTTACAAGTAATCACAATAAGTGCTAACAAATTGCACGGAAAACATTAATTGAAATTTTTTAGCACAGGGTATCTACAATGGAAGAATGATTATTATTTTGAAAAAAAAATGATTCCATTCTTGTTTCCTTGTGGCCATTTCCTTGCCTTTCATCTGCAAGCTTGTGCGACTGAAAATATTGCACAAACTTGTAAATAAAATTTAAAAAACATGGATCAAATGTTCAAGAAATCAAGGGTACTCCATGTTATTACTACCACTGCTTATTTACTTATTATTAATTTATATTCTAATCATTTATTTTGATTCAAATTGTAGGTTTTCCATTTAGGTGGAGCAAGGAACTGAACACATAGTATTGTAACCTAAGAATGTCTTAGCAATTGGCATGAATTTGAAATCAATACTAAACTAACAAAAACTTACTAAATGATAATAAGATTTTGATTAACCTTATGAGTGCTCATTTGGTGTCTTTTATTTTTATAATCTTCATTCCATGCTTATTATTATTATTATTATTATTATTATTATTTGAAATATGAATAGCAGAAGAAGATTGTATGGTAAATGAGACAATTTCATTGATAATTTTCATCAGAAACCAAATGTAACTTGTATTATATTCTCTACATTTTTGCAACCCAGTCGTATTATTGGATATACACACACCTAGATATATGTCTGATTATCTGTTCATATATTAATTCCATTAATTATATTTCAACATCCGGTGGTAATTAATTAATCTTTTAAAATTATTCTTACTCTTTTAAGGTATTGCATTGGTGTATCTGTATCATATATTATTTTCATTTAGATTATCATGATTTAACAACATTTCGTTTTATTTGTTCTACGTGGTGGACGGGGGTAGACAGTGACAGAAATGCCATAAATATGCGAAACATAAACGTGCGGCTGCGCAGCGCTGTTGAGCCGTGCAGTAGCCTGCAGGGACCACACCCCCATTGCCACAAGAAGCAGGAATGAATGCACAAAGAAGGCAGCTAGTTGATAAGGAACAGAGACAAGGCTGACTCAAGCGTGGTGGCATGCTGTGGCGAAGAGTCGATTTGGGGAGGCGGAAGGTTGTTGAGTAATCGAAACAACTTCCATACAACAATGGCCAGTATTCAACAATAGTATGGAGAACACAAAGAAGGCAGTTCTGTTATTTGTCTTCATCTGGTTGGTTTAATATATTCACAGGAGGGTAACCTCCAGCAAATGCAAGCGTGTTTGCTATGGTGAAGTAAAGGAATTCATGCATGATATTTATGCAGATTAGGGTGTGCCACTCCAATCTAATTCTTTTGGATTTGGACTTCATCAGAAGCGGTTTTGGATCTCGTGTGTTGCTAATTTATTGATGTTATATCGGTCGTTTACCATCTTTACCTTGTCTGTAATGGCCAGCCAGAAGGTTATTTCGGGAATAAATGATACGAAATGGCTAAGTAGGTGTATTTGGGCCTTGAAGAGTTTTGCTTGGCGCACCGCGTGCCCGTAAATCTCTCCTAAAGACCCTCTGCCGCCGAGCCAATGCCGAACCGACTGACTGACTGACCTGCTGTGGCTTGTTGATTGACCGCGAGTGGGGAAAGGCGAAAGGCAGCGAATGCACAAGGGCCTTTTCTAAATCTACAAATATCAAGATTTTATAGCTGCATTGTGATCGATATTTAAAACTGCTGATGAAGGATATAGTTTAAAATATACATATATCTGTTGGAAGAGCAATGATATCAGCTTTACAATTTGCAGAAGATGCTAAAAATGATTTGGAATCACCAAGTTCATCTGTATTTCCGTCTAAAATAGCTGCTTATAAAAACTTGGTTTCAGGACTGGATGAGGTAGGTTTGTAACAGAAGTATCTTGACAAATTTTTGTTCAAACTATTCATCAATCTTTGATAATATTTTGGGTAATGTGGTATCTTAGCTGTTGCATAAAGGATGCTTTTTGCATTTGTTTACACGGTTGAAAATAATTAAGGATGGGCATGGTGGCCTACGCCAGAAATCTGGCGTAGGCCACCAGAAATTCGGCCAACGATTCAGCTTGCCAGAAATCTGGCAAGCTGAATCGTTGGTTGACTTCCTTGTTTTCTGATAGCTTCTCTTATATCAGTCAAGATATATAATTAAAGCAACAAGTGTTATACAATGATCTACACTATATTTTTCAATTATATGCATTGATAATCATGTTTCAATTTTAATTTCTGATTTGTTAAATTAAGGTAACTTGATGTTGATAAGACCACATTTTAAAAGTTGAAGAAATCTATTAAGTCAATGCATTCATCTGCCTTGGGTATAATAATAACAGTTACCATATTATAACTAAGCAACATTTGTTTTACCCATTAAGGCTGGGTAGATTATTTAATGTTATTAGATATGAGCAATAAAAGGAATTTTCTTTCTTTGCAGCTTACATCAGCAATGAACTGACTTATGCTGAAAATGTGGAGAAGGTTGGATTTGTTGCATTGTTCAAAGAGGCAGAAACAGGAATAGGTGACATTTTTGAGATGCAGCATTTTATCAGCTTTTTTCAATTATTGATTATTTTCAGTGCTAACAATTTCAAGAGCATTGTTTTTAATACATTTAAGCTATCTCAAGAAATTGGGCGGTTAGCCTACCGGCCCGGATTGCTTGAGCAAAGAAAGGCATTTACGGTCGGTGATTCCGACAAACTCCGGCCGGTACACCAGGCAGTACTGACCGAATGGTCAAACTACAGAACAATGACTGAAATCATAATGCACATCAATAAACAATAATAAGGAGAGGGAGGGTGGGAGAAATTGTGCTAGCTCTCTGAGTTCCAACGAAGAATGATTAGAAAGCTACATGTGTATTCCTATATGCCCCAAATATTTAATCCCTACAAACGTGCCGCGCCAGTCGCGTGGCAAGTCTCCAGTGCCCCAATATCCAGGGTGTTATTGAAATAGCCATACGTGTTGATGAAGGACTTAACCCG